>OU343218.1:106848684-106867791 GCA_910596185.1 Chrysanthemum makinoi | reverse complement strand
CGGTTGTCGAGTGCTCTGCTGCCGACGCCGACTAGTAATCGCAGTTGCCCCATGGCCATATCTTTTCACCCGTGAAACCGTGAGTGCCGTGGTTGACCGGATTTAATCGACTCGTATTTCAGGTCGTGAAGTCTTTAAAGCAATGCTCGTACATGATATTTGCCATGCCCCACCATCGATGTACATGCGTATGTCGACCACCAGCACTAATTTCAATGGTGAGGGCTCGGCTGCTGCGTTGTCCAAGAGCAAAGTAGGGAAAGAGATTTTGCTTCTTCGGAAAACTCCGGTGACCTTTTTGTCTAGTGGTTCGCTTGCCACGTCAGATCATGTAGATTGTGCCCCGCCTCTTCGGGTGTCTCCTTCTTGCTTCCATTCTTTTGTTTATCTCTTCCCTCTTTAATGTTTTTAACTAAGTGGTCCACCGCCTCCTTGACCATCTTGTCGATGAGTTGGCGCAACGGACACACTCGTTAGTGGTGTGACCCTTTTGCGCGTGGTAGTCACGATCCATTCCCAGGCGCCGATCTTCGTGTAATGATCTGGCGGGTGGTCTTGGGAAATTGCGACCTTCTGCCGCGAGTATTTCCTTTGGTGTTTTGATCAGGGAGTATACTGTCATTATCTCTCCGCCGCCTCCTCAGGCTGCGATAGTTCCTATTACGGTTATTACCTCGGTCGTTGGATTGTCTCCTGTTGTTCCTGTGGACCGTAGAATCGAATGGTTCTTTTGCTATTCTGCGCGGCTTCCCGACAAAGACCGAGCGCTTCATGAGTTCATCAAAAGTCTCCGGGATCTTGTCGTTCAATCTCTTGATGAGTTCTGGATTATTAATCCCATTCATGAAGCCAGAGATCTTTAGTACTTCAGGACATGCTTTAACTTGCATGCATTCATCTTTAAAGCGTTCCATGAATGCACTCGAGATTCTCCTTGTTCGCTTTACCCGGCGAGTTCGGACAGATTTTTAGCGACTTTTTCCGTTGAGTAAAATTTAGGCGGAACGCCTTTCTCAACTCTTCAAAACCATTTACGCTCCTTCATGGGAGTTTGTTGAACGATTCAGGCTTCCCACCAGTGTGGAATTAAACATGTGGCACCACACCTGTTGTGGCCAGCTCAATGGTCGCGTCGATTCGAAGATTTTAGGTGATCGCCGATCACTGCTCCATCATAGGTCTTGACATTTGTAGGCATGCGTCTCTTCTTGTTCTCGAGAAATCACCATGCGCCCGGTGAACGCATCCACTTTCTCGACGGCACCACGTGGAGAGACATGTCTTCATCTTGGCTATCGCTCCGTTTCTAGACTTCCAATGTCCTGTGTCGCTGTCCTCGTTGTCCGAGGAATTATCAGGAGATGAATTTTCCTTCTACGCGGTTCGTTTACCGTGTCCTCGAGTCCGACTCGTAGTCCGATCCGGGGACTTTCACTTGGGGAGTGCTTCCCCGCCCCATTACCGCACTTTACGGCTACCCAATCTAGTGTAGACACCGGTACCGTTCTTCTCACTATCACCAACCGCTGCGAGTGAGATGTCTCATCATCCTCAATTCTCCTCCCTATTCTGTTGAATCACGGGGTCGCTATCTCCCCTCGCTTTTTTCCGATGGCCAGTTGGGAAGTTTCAGATTTCGAATCGGTTGAGTCGGGCTTTCAAGTTCACCGATCTCTTCTTCTTCCTTCTTGCAGAAGGCTTAATGTTTCAGAAGTTTTGGGATACTAAAACCAGCATTCCGCACTCCCTCGAGGGTGAGGCGTTTGTTTCTGCTGTTTTACCCTTATCCCTACTGGTGCCTCCGGTACCTTTGTCGTCATTTCCAGACTGATTGGGGAGTAGTAAAGGCGTGCGCTAGGGGTCTACTCCACTCGTGGTGGTTGTAGTGGCTTGGGTTGTTCCCGAGTGCGGTTCCACCAGAGGGAAGATCAAGTCTTGACTGATCCCTTATTTTTAGCGCCGGTTGTCCTGAGGTATGCTTAGGGTTAGTCCACTTTTGCTTCTTCCCCATGAGATCCGATCACATCGTGCTTACCGTGCTTTGTCATTCTAGTGTTGGTTCTTAGTGTAAGGTCCCACGGATGGCGCCACTTGTTGATACAAAAGTTGGGCGTTCCTGTTTGGAGCTCCGCTTCACCAATTGAGAATTGCTGCTGGAGACCGCGCACTAAGACAAGAAACACCGTTAGGCTTACCGTGGGATTGTCTCCCACGATTATCCTCCGGCGTCAGAGTGAGTAATCGGTTTAGGGTTTAAGGAGTTTTAGGTTATGAGATCACCTAAACGAGGATATGATTCCTTTATATACGCGAATCCTTGTTGGTTCCGTGTTCCCAACCTTCGGCGTATCCCGCCTAAGTCGGTTGGGAATGATTATCTTCTTATTTTTAGAAGATATCGATATCTATTCCAGAACAGTTATGGGCTTGGGCTTTCGTGAGCCCAAACCTTTATTGATATTGGCCCAGTTCGTGCCGGGCATGTGAGTATTGGGTTGTGGTCGGGTTTATAACCCGACACCAGACTATACGTCATCAACCTAAAAAGCAGCCTAAATAAGCAAATAAGTTACACCAAGCAAATCATTAATAAGCTAAGGTGGGTGCTACTGTGGTGCTGCTACCACAGTAGCCTGAGGGACAAGTTTTGAGACAAATTATTAATAAGCTAAGGTGTGAATACGAAACTGAGCTTATGAAATGTTATAGTTAACCTAACCATGTTCCTTTTGCCCCTATTTCCAGCTACTAGGGAGCTTATGGCAGCTAGTGGTGGCAGCCATACCAAATGATTTTTATGATTTTTTTCCTTTTGAGAAAAGTTAAATAAGGTGGTTAAATTTCTATTTTTTTTTTAATTTTTATGACAAATTAAATTGACTAAAATAACTGGTAAAACTGAAAATGACTAAATAGAAAACTGAAAATGACCCTAGTTGACTTTTTAAAAGACTCGACTCAAATCCTAAAGGCAAAATCATATTACAAACAGATTAAAACACTAATTTTAACAACTAGAATGCAATAAAGATCGCCTCTACATTAAGCTTAGACCGAGACGCCCTACATTAAATGCAATAAAGATATTCAATCCTTATGGGCAATCCCAAAATTCCTTTTACTCCTAAACCAAAACAATCGATAAAAGAAAATCGATACTAAAAATCTTATTTTAATTACCTCGTCACGAACCACCTTCACGATTAGCCAAGCCCAACAAAACAATCCCAAAAAGACTATCAACAACAATATCATTGGACCAAGGAAACTTGCAACGAGGACACCAAGAATTTTGTATAAAATCCTCCAACTCACGATGGACAAAAACTTTATCAATCCTTTTGGATGGCCTTTTTAGATCCTACATGGTATACAAAATATAAGTAAATAAAGATGAATAAACAACATCGTGATGGATGATCATTTGATTTATCAATACTTAGTACGTAGAACTAAAAGTGTAACACAAAAGTTTGTCGATGCCGATACATAAACTAAATGACCTTGAGTACAACATCTACAGATGCTGTTGTATGACATACCTCTTGCCAAGGTTTGAGATCACTACACAGCTTAATCATAAAAGGATCTGGATATGATTTTTCTTTTGAGTTGATCCAGAGGAGGGACTTTCATAGGATCATCTACTTCCGTAAATTTCGGCCTAGGTACTAGTTGATGATGCCTCTTCTTTGATACACAATTTTGCAAAGCAAGCTACATGTGAGGGCTTTCAACATCCGTTTCTACTCTTGACAGTTTTTTCTTCTTCCATCAAGACCCGTAGCCTCTCTTCCTTGACTCTTTACAACCGTCGAATCTCGCCTTTTGCTTTTCGATGCTACACGATTCGGGTAGCCAAAACACACAATCATTCTGTGTGCATGGAAATACAAACAAACTTAGTATTTACTTAAAAAAAACAATTTAAATGTAATGTAGCTCAGTCGTACAAACCTCTCCGACATATTTCTCAGATACTTTCATCTTCGACACACTCATTCTCAAGAAGAAGTAAAGTGCGTAGTCAGAAATGAAATTAAAACAAAAAGTAATATGTATTAAAACTAAAAGTTGTAAAAACCTCTTGGAAATCATCAACATTTTTCTCCTATGGTGATTGGATTGCCGAATCAAACAAATTTAGGAAATTATCATTTAAATTTGAGCAAAACTCATCACCAAGATTAGTAACCTTATCATCACTATGTCAAAATATATTAAATAAAATGTAAGCAATTCAGATAATTATCTCAGCCTCTTGTTACATACATGTAATGAAAAAAAAATAATACTAACCAGTGATTTGTACTGCTGAGTATGTCCATCATATTTTTTTCTTATAAAACACTATCGTACATACAGAAGATCAAGAACATGAATCAGTTAGTAAACTTAAATATGTATCGTGGTGTTTTTGGATTACCAATTAAGCTAATCCAAACACCTACTCAAAACATAAAGTTATGGTCATCGTTATAAAAATACCTGAATAATGGTTTCAAGTTTCCAAACCCGCGTTTCTCAAACTCTTGACCTATGCGCTTAAAATCAACAAACCATTGCAAATATCCGTAATGTCTTAACACGATCCACAAGAGTAACACGAGGCTTCGCTCGATTACATACTATGCATTTCGATCGATCTTCTCTTTACATTTAAATAATCCTCAAAAAGATCTCCATGGACAACAGCGGGGGTCTCGGTGCATACTAGTTAAAACCTAATGGCTCCCTGTACCACTAATCATGTACTGGGTCGGATATAGATCATTGTTTGTTTCTTTGTCCTAAAAAAATACAATACAAACAGGAAGTGAGATAAGCATTAACCATAATCATAGTCAACTAGTACATTTACAAAGATAGTATAATCTTTAAACACTAGCCTCAGGAAAAAGCTGCCCGAAATTCTCCAATTTTTGAAATGAAACATTATTAGACCATGAAAGTGCTCTTGGGATAACATCGAGGTCTTTACTCTACCAAAGCTAGCTCTGTGTAGAAGACTCTAAAATCCATATCAAAAAATTAACAATAAATAATTCTAGTTAAAAACAGATTTTAGCAATACTTAAAAAAAATAATTATAGTTAAAAACAAATTTGTGAAACAATTCTAACCTTGAAACATAAAACAAATCCAGCCAACGAATATTCCAGCTTCTGAGTTGACTTGATATTTCGAATGGCATCGTACAACTGTCTCCAAATGAATTCCCTCCAAGGAAATTTATTCCAGTCTTCAAACTTCTCAACCATCCTAAGATATGTATCATCCACCACATATAACAAGTCACGCCGCATAAATATGACCTCAAGAGATAACAAAAGGCAAACTCGAACTGCGTCTTCATCAGATACTTTGGTAAAAAGCACTTCATCCTCAATCAAACATAGAAGATCTATGCTTTTTAAGTTCTCACCGCCTTATGAAATACACGGTCACGAAATATGATATCACCAATTCTAAACTTACGGAAGCTAGGCATTCCAAATTTAAAAGCGAAATGAGGTGAAATTGACGGCGTCCAAAATGAAGATGATGTCCATTAACATTATAAACTAGTGGCAAATCAAAGTGGTCATCATCAGACTTAATTTGCTTTTGAAGCATATAATGTATAAGACTCTCATCTTTCTCAAAAGAATTCAAATCCAACCACGGACCAAAGCATGTTGATCAAACAGTCTGACGGTTTTCATTTAATCTGTCTTTAATCAATTGAAAGTAACGCATTTGCTTGAATGTGAAGCTTTGCATCAGATTCCTATACATATAAAGCAATTTATAAATCTTATGAACATGAAGTGATACAATGAAGTGATATGGAGGCTGACGTAAGAATGAGTAACAAAGCAAATAAGCTACACCAAGCAAGTAAGTACTATGGGTGATACTATGGTGCTGCTACCACAGTAGCCTGAGGGACAACTTTTGAGGTAAATTATTAATAAGCTAAGGTGTGAATATGAAACTGAGCTTATGAAATCTTATAGTTAACCTAACCATGTTCCTTTTGCCCCTAATTCCAGCTACTAAGGAGCTTATGGTAGCTACTGGTGAGCTTAAGAAAACGCCTAATTACCACCGTAAGCAACCTGTGCCTCAACCCAGTAATCTTTGTACCACTAGCAGCCATACCAAATGATTTTTTGGATTTTTTTTCCTTTCGAGAAAACTTAAATAAGCTGGTTAAATTGCTATTTTTATTTTTTTAAAATTTTGATGGCAAATTAAAATGACTAAAATAACTGTGCTAAAACTGAGAAAATGACTAAATAGAAAACTGAAAATGACCCTAGTTGACTTTTTTAAAAGACTCAGACTCAAACACAGCTTATGACAATAAGCTAGCTACACTGACTCAATTAAACAGATGACTTTTAAAACAAAACTCAACTACAAGATGAGGCATCTACTTTACAAAATCGCTAAAGAAAACTCAATTAAGTTGTACAAATTTCCTGACTACTCTTAAGTTGTACACATTTCAAGCTGGGACATTAAACCAGTTAAGGGGTGTTTTAACTTTGAGCTTATTTGAACAACTAAAGAAGGGGTGTTCTAAGTTTGAGCTTATTAAACCAGTTAAAGAAGGGACATTACTTACAACTCCCGACCCCTTAGTTCTAACTCGCTAGCCAAATCCCTCATCTCTTTTATTCATCTAAAGACTTTTGTAGCAGTTTGTGCAAAATGTCTAACCAACAATAATGACTTAACCAATCTAAGACAATAAAACCATGTGGTAATGATGACATCAATTATTGTAACCTATATTGATAATGTGCATTATTAGCTAATCCAAAAACCCACAAAAACTCATAAACTTAATAAAGCTAATCCAAAAACCCACAAAAACGATACAGGGGTTATCAAAAGCTTTAACAAATTCAAATAAGCCAAATTAAAGGGTTATCACATCCAAAAAATTAAGCTAATCCAAAAACCCACAAAAACAATATAGGTTATCAAAAAAATCCCCAAAACAGGGTTATCAAAAATTAATGTAATTCAAACAAAATTAAGATTAAACATAAATGAGAATTAATTAAGTGATAAACTTACCATTCAGATCAAAAAATTGAAAGAATTACGGTTTTGATAATGTGTGTGTGGATTTGTGTGTGTAAAAGGTTTGATTTCTTGAATAAATTTGATTTACTAAATTAAAACTAATTAAAAAACTAAAAACTAAAAGGATTTGATTAACCGAAAAAAATTGATAGTTTCCAATGATATCTTTTCAGATCCATTTTTCAATCGCGACATTAGCCGGAAATTTCACACGTCGTTCAGACATCCTGCTCATCGGATATTGTATGTATGGTCCGGGTTGTGGGCCAATAATAATTAAAAGTATTCTTATTATGCTGACACGTGTCTAACCGACTAATTTGGACACGTGTAAACTCGCTAATTTTGGAAGAGAGGTATATTTTGTACACTTTTTGTCCCTTTTGCGAACTACCCCAAACTAAAAACATACAGTAGTTTCTTTGTCTACCACATTGTCACTGGCATCTACAGTAAAACCCTAGAAAAATAAACCCTAAGAAACATGTCTGATAACATCCCCTTTGAAATCCAAACAGAAATCATCAAAAGGGTTCCTGATGTCAAGTCATTGATTCGATTAAGGGCCGTTTCTAAACCATGGAAGTCTTTCATTGACAGCCCTGAGTTTATCGCTGGTTACCGCGCCCACAAAACGCAGCCGCATACTTTGCTTTTAAGGTACACAAATAACTATCGGCCAAAATATCTATCTGTTAATAATGATACTTTGACCCAACATCAAGACCTTGCTCCAATTGTCTCTGCTCTCATGAAACAACTTCATGGTACATTTGTTATTGGTTACTCTCGCGGTTTGTTGTGTTTGTATGGTTACGAAGCACTATGGGGAATGCTTGTTTTGTGGAACCCTTCAATCAGAAGATCTGTTGGTATTCTTGGGTCGAGATACTTTGGTGTTTTTGGTTTTGCTGTTTGTCCGGTCACTAATGAACCTACCATTGTCAAGTTTTCATTTCCATGGAAAGTTCAAATCTTTACTTTGAGCTCTAAGCAATGGACTGAGATTCAGTGTCCCAAGCCTCGTGAATCAATCACAATTCATGAAGGGTCACACGTTGTTATAGATAGTTGTATTTATCGGGTTGCTTATGAGACAATTCGTCTTCCGGATGGTTATTTTACTGATCAATATATGATCGTCTCATTTGATTTGAATGCTAAAGAATTCAAAGCCATAGACTTACCCGATAAGATAACAAACCCATTTACCACACCTGTACGTTTCATCTTATCAAAGCTAAAGGGGTCTCTTGTTGTGATTGTACCGCATAGAGAGGTCAAAGTATGGAAAATGGAGCCTGATTGTTCTTTTACACAGCTATTTACTAATAACGCACCTGATTCGTTGATACGTAATATAGTGGGATTTAGGAAGAATGGTGAACTTGTAATTGAAACTCAAGATTGGGGTAGACGGTGGGGTTTTTGTGACGAGGAAAAGGATTCTGCACTTGGAGTTTATGATCCATGCTCACAACACATTAATAATCTTGGGTTTTCTGGACAAAACGGTTCATTCTTCATTAGCTCTTACAAGGAAACGCTACATTTGCTTGATCACTCGGATTCTTGCGTGTATCCTGAAATCAATTGATTACGGCGATGATGGCCACATTGCAAGGTATGAATTTACAAAGTGATATGCTTGCTCATTTGGGACGGATCTCGTTTGTAGTTATGGTGTGAAAAAATCACCTTCGTATGTTTTTCACTATTGTTTTAGTTTAGACAGGTAATGTCATGCTTGGTATCATCTTCAGTGTGTAGATTTATCAATATACCGCACATCGATGATTATCAAGGTTTATGTATTTGCAGTTAGTATGGCTACTGAATAGACTTTGTTGGTTTAGATCTCATTTATTTCTTTAGTATGACTACTAAAAAGAATGCTTGTTGTTAGTGTTACATCTGGTCATTGTCTCAAGCATTTCTGGTACGGAGGATGTCCTTTAGACAATCCTTTGTTGCTTGAGTAATCTCTGGATAGCATTTTTGGCTTACTTACATGCATGTTACATTCTTCTATCATTTTGCTTTGGGGCTACATTAGTTAATTTGTATGTACATACTAGCTAGTTGCATATATGTCTGAAACTACTAAATAGGAAATCCTAGCAAGTTGCTAGACAAAATACAAACTGTCAACCAAAAACAGAGCATAACTAGAGCCATTACCAGTGTCTACATTAGTCATTTAGTGGGACTGCAATCAAACTGTTACTGCACTAGACTTCCCGCTAGTGTGTTATAGAGCCATTCAAACCATGACACTTACGACTCTTACTGTGAAGATATCGTGAATACTGCATCAGAAATGAAATTGGAAAAATATATTAAGATGTTACTCCGGCGGGATTGGGTATTGTTGTTGTTGTGGTTTTAAGATTTATTTGCAGTTAGTGGATGAAACAAGAGGAAAGGAAAGAACACAGACCCATGGATGTTCTCTTCTCAAAAGAAAATAAGTCAAAGCTAGTTTTTCTTGGTTATTTGCAGTTGGTGAATGAAATCTTCCTATATGGCCTTGTAGCTTAGCTTTTAACTGTTGTACATTCTAGTGTGGGTATTGAACTGATATGAGAATTTTTGGGTATCTTACGGAACTTGTTTTGTGATGAATTTTTTTAAATTAATTATGGACGCCTATGGTTAAGCATACTTGCAAGGTTTAGATTTACAAAGCGATATGCTGTGTCACGAGGCAGGCAAGTAATGTTTTGCTTGGTATGATTTGTGTCGCGACCTCAGATATTTCTGTTATCTAGTAAGTCAGCCTTGTAGATGATTATAATTTGTGTTGTTTCTGGTCCTTGTCTATCATACATTTTTCAGAATTATCAATCACATGCCTTATAGATGTTCATCACATTCTTCTCTTGTTTTGCTCCGTCTGGTTGACTATTATACTAAATATATGTTCAAGTTTGATGACCCGATAGTTCGATCACTTGCTCTAGTGGCTCATCGAGTTTGTTCAACGCAATGTTTCAGTAATCCAAACTGAAGTTTAGAAGTGTCTAATGGTCCCACCGTTTAATTAGTTGGAAAGATGTAAGCATTTCAACGTGCTTTTTATTTCGTCTTACTTGATTGCTAGACCAATTTACAGTTAGTTTTTGTCTTAATTTGGCAGTAACACGTACACTTGAAAGGACGTTTCAGCACGATAAGCACCCACATAGTGAGCACGTTACACAGCTTGCCGCAATGTGGCATGCCACATCATACCGGTTGCCTATGTGGCAAGCCATGTAAGTTGTAAGGGCTAGACTCTACAACAGGAAAACTACTAATTGTCTAAATCTGTACAAAAAGAAGAAAACAAAAGTGAGTATTTTAAATGGATGTTGGACGTATGTATGATTCATTTTTATGTCATTTTCCATTTATGCAATCATGTTTTTTCTTTTGCAAAACCTTTGAAAAATATCATTAACAGATTAAACTGCGAATATAATTTTAAAAACTTGGGCAGACAGTTATGCTGCAATTACACACTGTGTGACAGAAGAATAGTTTGTAAGAGTGATTACCAGACAGAGATGTAAACAAGTTTGCTTGAACATGCTAAGGTCGAGCTTGGCTCATTTAAATTTGTAAAACTTGAGCTCGACACGTTTATCCTTATGGTGTGTGGTTCAGACTTTTAGGCTAAAGGGAGTAGTTGGTGACCGAGTTACGCCGTGAGTTCTCTCTTCTCTTACTTCCCTTCACTCCCTCTCACCATTCATCTGTTTTGGTCGTTTCACCCACCTTTTTATTAAAATACCCACTTTATATAAATATAACTCACCAAATACCTCACACACACTCACAAAACTAATAAAAAAACATTTACTTTTAAAATTTGGGCACACAACTTTTGCACTCTCACTATAGTGAGCCGGTCACCATAATATTTCAATTTGACCGTGACAAGGGATATCCGTTTTGGTGCTTGCGCGTGACATGCATGGTCACGGAACACATCTCATGACTACTCATCTTGGCCTTAGACAAGATAAAAATGTTTTTAGGTGTTTAAACAGTTATTTCATCTAGATCTTAGATATTTTTGTTTTGGATTTTAGAGTTAAGTTTTAAATCCGTGAGTGTATGGGTGTTAAAAGTCTTAGCGGGTGTTTGATAGCCTCTTAATAGGCCTATTACTGAATCGGTTAGCAATGGTTCCTGTTTGATAACATCATTTTTGTCTCTTATTCATTCTACTAGGGGTTGACTGGCACAACATCCAAGGGATGCAAAATGATTCAGTGGGTTTTTAAGATCTTTTATTATAACCACTTCGAACAAATTTAATAATATTATTATTAACTTTAGCATTATTTAGCACATCCTTGGCTATTTCGAACAAATTTTTTCATTTCTCTAAATGATAAAACATCTCATTCTTTTCCCAAATAATTGTATTAATCAACTTTTTTGTTTGTCATTTTAACTTTTGCAAGTTTAGACGCTTATATATTATTGTAACATCTAAGGCCGAACACAGTGGATGACCCAGATCACCAAGGTTCATCGGGTGTCACATTAGTTTTCTCACCACTCCGGTGACAGCCACACAAGTTGTCACAAATTAGATGATCGAGGTTTTTAATTTTCGTTTTTTAATTCAAATATTTTAAACAACAAAGAAAAGTTAATTAATAATACAAATATTATATAAATCATACAATATGATACGGTTAAAAACATACAATTAAAATAAACTACGATACTGAAGTACATAAATCATAAATTTGCATTTCTTCGACGGAATGAGAGCGACAAAAGCCATAATAATTTGGTGTTGAGACAATTGTATTTGAAATTGTGTGTTTAAAAATATGTTTAAGGTTGGTATTTATAATGTGTTAAAAGTGGTAAAGTTTAATTTTTCTTTTAATCAAATGGTAATATATAGAATCGGTCACCAAAGTTGACCGACCAACTTTTCCCGATCGACCGGTTCTAGCCTAAAATTATACAACTAAATATTAAAATCAAGAAATGATGTATATATAAAATGTGCAACAGTAAACATTTTAGCTTTTAAGAGTTAGTTTAGAGATACACATAAAAAGTGATGATAATTGGTTAAAAAATCATTTAATAAAAAACTTATTATAGTTTCAAAAGCTAATTTTTTATACAAAATGTTAAAATAGTACATTAGCCAATAAAGACATGCATTCAGGACATTTGTCAAACATCATGTTATCATTAAGAAGCAATCTGGTTAAGAGTCTTTTAATTATTCAGAGTAAATAAATCATTCAGAACTAAATCACATAATTATATCAAACAGCCCCTTAGTTTCTTAAAAGAAATATGCTTTGTTGTTTTGGTTTAATTTAGGTTGTGTTTGGGGCGAAGAAGTGGTGGCCGGTCGTGAGTCATGGTGGTCGGATCTGGTGGGTTTTCTGGTTATGAGATTAGAGAAGAAAATTGTAATTTATTTGATGAGAGAGAAGATATAAACATATGTTTCTTTTTTATGTTTTAAATGAAAATATTTTTTTATTTAAATGTTTGACTCTAAGAAAAATAAAAAATGTACAATTAGTAAATTTGGGGTAAATATAGTATTACCCTAAAAAAGCTTTGATAACTAAACTTTGATGAAGTGTCCTTGAATTATTGTTATTAAAGAAAAGTAAATAAATGTAAAGTAAACGCTTTTCTTCAAAAATTAGTAGGAAACACTTTAATTTAATAATTAAAAAAAATGGCACACTAACTTTCATTCCATTTCTTTCTTTCTTTTTTTCTCTACCTTAAGTGCTACTCCATAACACAACTTCATGTTTCTCTTTCTTTTTTTTTTTCTTCCTTAACTTTAACCCGAGAATACAATGTAAGTGTTCTGCGTTTTCCTTGTAAAAACCACGCGCGGACTAGTAAAAGCATTACACATACTATTTGTTTAAACTTTAAAGTTTCGGTGACGGGTTTAATGTTTATTGGGCCACCATGTCGCGGATTCCTTCTACAAATAGACGAGTTACATTTGTTTCATTTGTAAAGTTTTACTATAAAAAACTGTCCAAAGCGTGCAACACAAGGATAAATTGGTCTTGTGCTGTAATTTCTCTTAAAAAAGGAAGATATTCACTTGAACATCTTTTAATGAGTCAACCCAATAGTCGATTTTCCAAAATTTATCAATTAACACTCTGTATTTGAGCTTAATAGATTTTCAAGATTTTTCATTTCTTTTAAAACCCTGGTCGGTTGAATCAGGAACCGGCTCTGAGATCGGGTCGAATGTTATCAGGTTTTTGCTTGTTTGAGAGCCGGATTGAACCGTTGGTTTTCCTTTAACCCGGATTCACCCTATTTGATAAACATGTCGGGTCATGACTTTTTATCAGAAAGTTTAAAACATTTTTCTCCTATTAACCTTTCGAAGTTTAATTGACAAGTTAAAGTGATTAGGAATAATGTTAGTTGAAATTTTGCAATACACTTATAAACTATCTTAGAAACATCAACTAATATAGTTTTAATATAGACTCTTATAACTTAGAATCATAAGTTTATTGTTGAAAATCTTAACTATATTATTACAGATATAGAACTTAAAACAAAGCTTATCAATATTTCATTAGTTCAATCGAATGTAGGAATAAAGTCGGATAAATCATGAGATCATGCAACATTAAATATTGAATATAGAAAAATATATACATGAGTAAGAACCGGTGATAAAAAAAAATCGGGTTTTAAAACATTGCTAGTTTCTTTACTAACTAGGGAAAGCAGAAATTTTCGTCAATCACACTATTTTAGGTAGTCAATTCACAGCTATTCGCCTATTTGCCGTTAAGGGGTTGTGGTCGGCTAAACTTTTGTTTAATAGTCTTCAAAATTTTGACCTACAAAATGAATTTTATTTATATAGCCTAATAATCAAACTAACCGCATGTATAAACCACATCGATGAAGACAAGTAATATTAGCTAACATTCAAACTTAGATGAGAAAGAATGAGGGAACACAAGATGGTAATGACTCCCAAACATGAACGGAGGTTCTTGTTAACATTAGCAAAAGAAAGGATTCAACTTGGGTTTGCTTCCCCCAGGAAAAAAAAATCCATATAAAAGAACAATATGGTACATAGTAGCGTAAAGTCCTATGATTAAATACAAGCGAGTGTATGAAGTGAAATCAACAAAAAACTATGGAGTTCAAAGTACAGTCAGAACGATAATCCATGACCAACAAAAAACTGAGAGGTGGAATGTTATTTTGGCTAGAATTTCCCACCTTGGCTGGTAAGAATCATATTTATATAACAAATTTCTGCATATGTATATTCTGTAGATTCTAAATCAACAATATAAGCAACAACTGAGCAAGAAAATGCATCAACATACGAAGGGTTCTTTTACTTTCTTGGGAGATGGGGCTTTATTGACTCCACAACCACCTGTTCACAAAGAAGATAACATTAACCTCATGAATTAGCAAAAATATACACTCATGTCAAATTCCTACCCCCTTCATCAGCTGTCTTTCATATTTGGTGTGTTCCTCCACTTTCCGGGTTATATCTTTATTTACTTTTAGTTCACGGAATTGAAACCTACTATGACATCTCTATAATCTTTACTTCTTACTCAATGAGCAGATTTTCATTACTGTCAACATTAAGATTATACAGATATTGATGAATTATCCAAGACTTCACAACAACAGTACTTACTCAAAACATAATACTTCCTCCAAAAACACATGCAAAAATGACGTGATACAGCTTAACAGAATGCCCGATATTGTAAAAAAGATACGCTTTATAAGACAAACTTTAAAACTCCAGTTATTGTGCCTTACTCATCCTCCTAGGAATTTGAAGATGACATATGCCCACATCTTTTTCTCTCCCCTCATGTACCCTTCTTGATGTTGACATGTGTCACCGTCATATTGGTAGGAGAATAGTTGGGAACAATAAGTAGAAGGATATGTCGTTTAAAATAAAGAAATGATAAAACCTTGTAGACCAAAATCAATGTCATTAACATCTTGTAGTGATTATTAATGACCATATAGGTATATTTCGGCAGGGATCTTTACAAAAAAGTTTTTTAAAAGAAATGTTTCTCTTTTGGGAGAATCTGACTCGGGGAAGAGTAGTTTGTAATATGATAAAGTGGGCCAACAACAGGTAATGTGCAAATTTGTAGCATTTAATCAACATGCGTACCAATTTTTTTACCATTTAATGCCACAACTTGCTTATATTGCTTAAAAAGGGAAGGTTGCAATGCAAATATTGTTCAAAAGTGATTGATACAATGCCTACTCTTGCAGCAAGGAATTTACCAGACATTAAACGACTAGGATACAACAAATACTAATTATAACTTTCTCTAAAATAAAGTAATGAACAATAAAGTCATAAAGATGGCTTACCCTTCCATCATAAGATAATGATGCAAATAACCAAGGCTCTCGAGAACTCCATGACAGGCCTGTATTTTCAAGGACAATTAGAATCTTAAAGCTCCATGTAATCAAGAAACCCAAGATGCAGATATGAAAGAAAATTACCATAAACACTGTCTTCATAATCACTGTATGAATGGAGCAAGGACTCTGTCCATTTACTAGTGGTTTTGGCCAAGCTGTAAAAGTAAAGATGGTAAGAGGGAAACATGAACATAACCTTGAGCTATACAAGTCCAACAGAAAATAACGAAGAAAAGAAGATAGAAACCTATCGGGCGTCAAGTCAGCATTGCTAGGAGGAGACGCAAGCCACAAGTTAACAGCAGAGTCTGTTCCTGCACTCTGCACATATGCCATCAGCAAAACATTACCCACTAAAACAAGAAACTAGAAATAAAAACTAGAAGCTACAAAGTGTGTGTGTACAACTGCATGCATATATGTATTTTATCAACTAGAGGTGGCAATTTCGACCCATTGAATGGGTTGGTTTGGGATGCATTTTCTCTCCAACGATTTAAATCATCATATTAGCTCAAAGGGGCCACGGTTCAACCAGTCAGACAGGATGAAAGTTGTCCAAAGTCTATTTATTGTAGCAATAATGTATCTGATAACTATGGCATTGCTATCTACAAAAGTACAAAGGTTTAAAAAAACAAACAAAAGAAGTGTTTTCTGGTCTGCTGAACCTGACCCGGACGGTTTTGACCAGTTGACCGTACTAAAAATCACATGTTATAACCAGAATCTGTCTTGACCCGTCACCCAACCCATCCATCTTGCCACCTCTACAATCAATACATATATATATAATTGTCTATAAGTATAAACTGTAACGTATGTATGCGTGTTTGTAGAGAGAGTACGAGTAAAAGGCCTTCAAACTCGGGATTACTTTTAACAGCCCAAGTCCTGCAAAGAATTATGAAAACAATACGTCAATAGTTGGCAATCAGATCACCATCAACGATAAGGGCAAATTCCTGTCATAGTTCTAAAAATTAATGATCATTTACTAATTATTTGCAAACAATACCATGCAATATTACCAGTGTGCATGTCCAGGGAGCTCTGCAGCAGGGGCCTTTAACATTCTAAGATCCCATATATTTATGCCAGAGTCATCCGCTGCTGTTATCTGTATTGTTTGTTACCACATAGAATTAAATTAAAATTTATGACACGGCATTGAAGTAACTATTACCTAGTGCAGAAGCATTATAAAAAGTGTGCCTGAGCTTGAATCAAAAGACTTACAAGCATATGCTCCTTCCTGCTATCATAATCCATACTGCAAACATGAGAATACTCAAGTGAATTTGTTTTCCTGTGAAGCAACAAACAAATATGTTTTTAGAACTTCCATGACCATCTTTGGTTGCAACAATAAACGCATTTGTTCCATCATGTAGATGCCTGATAACAGTTCTAGAAAAATTTTGAATTTCGTCTTAGACAACGCAACCAGAATGTATGCTGGAGCCTATTGCATAATTAAACGTGGAAAAAAACTCAGGACCAGAATCGGATCATACTTCATTGTCCTCAAGTCCCAGAACTGGATAGATGATTCGGAAGTTGATGCAACGACATTCACATCATGGGGATCCCATGCTCCACCTGACAGATGATGAAGCATCCCAGCTGACTCCTGAGATTGTACCTGCATATTGATATGGTAACATATAGAATAATGAGAGCTTGTACCATATATGACGAATCTGTTTCAAACATGATAAATCAATGACAATGTTTGAAACTTTAAATGCAATTACAGATAAAATTCTATGGTTGCACTAACTATCAGCTAAAACGGTAGAGCTACAAAATGACATGTCTAGATAGTTGTCCAGATATCTTACTCTCTTATACCTGTGCGCTCTTCTTTGAAGAATCTAAGCTCCAAAGAAAGATGCTTTGCTCATCAATACTGATCAATTTATCATGTCTTCCAGATGGCCACCAAAGCACACTGCCATATATTCTTTGGTCAAATAGATGTTTCATGGAAAATATATTAAAGCACATAGAAGGAAGAAGATCATCAGCAAGTTTCATAGCTGAGACGTTGAAATTCTATTAATACATGGTTCATGACCTATGTTGGTAGTGTAGCTAACTGAAAAGATTTAATAATCGACTTGATCCTTTATATACTTGAAAAATAGACCTAAATAAAATTTTCATCAACACAAATAGCCTTCTAGCCACTAGCCAATAGTCTTCTAACCGACTTCAGGTCCTTTGTGAAAAGCTCTATATGGCAAGTTTATGATGGAATGAAGCTTGAGTTGAGCTGAGTACAAACTAGTACAGTAAACAACTAAACATGCACTAAAGCAACACCTAGCACCTAACACACAAATTCAATAGAGGACCTATGTAGTAGAAGCAACGCCAGAATGTTTATAAAACCCCCTAAAGTTTTCCTGACCTCTTGTTTGTTTGAGTGTCAATTATCAAACAAGAAGATACTGAATAAATTTGACGGTTGCAGGATTCTTTGAGTTGCATATATAATCAGAACCAGTTGTATCTACACCAGCTTATATAAGAGTATCTAATGTATATAGAAGATTGAATGTCATGGATGTTCCCAAAAGAAGCAATATCAAAGTGATTACAAAAACTTCAAAAGCAATCTGAACACAAAAATAGACTTACAGTTTTAAGAGATGCGGTATTATAAGTATAATCATAAATAAACCACGGCTATGTATAATAACAAAACGAAGTGAAGAAGCCTTTACAGAAACATAACTCACCACTTAATCTTTGAGCTGTGAGCATCAAGGGAAGCAATGCATTCCAACTGAGGAGAATTTGACTGGCCATACAATTCAGGGATCTGCCACACGGCCGCTCCATATGATTCACCTTCAACAGCAGAGATTAATAGCAAAACTTACACCACTAAAAAAATTCAAAAACACTGAAAATAAGCACCTTGGGTAACATTGCTTTTGACAAACTACAAAAAACTCCCTCCAGTACGAAAAGGAATATTCACGACATCAGCAAAGAATTGTGCAGCACTAAGATGAAGTGGTAATTCCATGATGGTGATGGTGGTGTTAATAACAATGATGATATCATATCGAAAATAGAAAGAAGGGCTAAATACACATCCCAAGTATAGGTATGCATATATGATCTGTTTTCGGTTTATTCTACAAAAGGATGCCCTATCTCATTGTTGAAGCCAATGGTGATTTTGCATATCCTTAGAACTGAAAGCTTATTAGAAGTAAGAATGGAATCCCAAAGTTCCAGGATTACACATCCATTTCCACTTCTTTGGAAAAAAGAGAAAACAACTAGGGAAAAATCTAATGTAACGGCCTGTTTTTCATATTACTAACGAACGTATGTTCTGTAAACTTCAAAATTCCATATTTATATTGTATTTCACATACCTTGCTACTTCTTGCCTAATATTAGTATCACCTATATTAGCAATTTTTCATTTTTAGTAAAACAAAATTGAGAATTCTAGATTCATAATGCCTTTCATATTACTTCTGCTAATGATTTGTTCAAAATTAGAATAATCCGTGTTAGTAACTTTCACTTGGGTGGATC
>OU343218.1:106805049-106848584 GCA_910596185.1 Chrysanthemum makinoi | reverse complement strand
GATCTGTACAACTTGACTTCAACTGGTTGACCATCTTCATCCTTGCCCAATGAGTTAATAAACTTGATAGGTGTAGTGACTGGATTCATAGCATCAAAATTGAACTTCTTAAGTATGTCAGATACATACTTGTCTTGACTTATGAAAATTCCTTCCTTTGACTGCTTAACTTGAAGTCCCAAAAAGAAAGTTAACTCACCCATTGAACTCATTTGAAATTCATTCTGCATCAGCTTCTCAAACTCCTTGACCATAGATTGTTTTGTAGCTCCAAATATGATATCATCTACATACACTTGAACCAAAATGATATCCTTCTTATCTCTCTTGATGAACAAAGTCTTGTCAATTGCTCCTCTTCTGTAACCATGTTGCAATAGGAAAGTAGAGAGCCTTTCATACCAAGCTCTAGGTGCTTGATGTAAGCCATAAAGAGCCTTAACCACTTTATAGACTTTATTTAGATGTGCAGGATCTTCAAAACCAGGAGGTTGTTTAACATACACCTCCTCTGTAATCTTGCCATATAAAAAGGCACTCTTGACATCCATTTGATAAACTTGAAATCCCATATATGATGCAAAAGCAAGGAAGATTAAAATGGCTTCAATCCTTGCTACAGGAGCAAATACTTCATCATAATCTACTCCTTCTTCTTGTCTGTAGCCTTGTGCTACTAACCTTGCCTAGTTCTTGATAACATTCCCTCTTTCATCTCTCTTAACTCTAAAAACCCATCTTGTACCAATTACTTTCTTGCCATCTGGTAGATCACATAGTACCCAAACTTCTTGAAGCTTGAATTAAAGAAGTTCTTCTTGCATAGCTTCAACCCAACTCTCTTTAGTTAATGCTTGAGCAATATTCTTGGGTTCTTCTTGAGAGATAAAACAAGTAAACAGGCATGTTTGATGATCCTTATGATTCAGCCTGTTCTGTTTATAGACAAAGCTAAGTAAAGCATTATGAGGTTTAGAAAAACTCTTAGCTTTGTGTCTTGTAAGTACTCCAGAGTTAGAAGGTCCAATGATTTGATCAGTAGGATGATTCTTATGAATTCTTAAGATAGGAGTCTGTGGAACTTCATAATTATCACCCAAATTAGTGAAATCGGCATCTTCATTGGAATCTGAGAAAATACCTTCATCTTCAAACTCATCATCAATATCTTCCAATCCAGGCATAGTAGGATCATCTAAATCATCCAAAGTGTTGTTAACAGGTGCAGCAGTACTTTGGTCGAAAGTACTGTCATCTAAAGTACTGTGATCTAGTTTCTGAAGTCTTGTTCTTTTTCTTTGCTTCTTCATAAGCTCTTCTTTGATCATCATTATAAGAATGTGCTATAACATCTTGAAAAAGCATCTGATTAAGTTCATCTTGAATAGTTTGATCCTCAGTAGACAATGAGGATTTTGGCTCATCAGTACTTTTCTCCTTCTCAACAGTTTTAGGTTCTTCATCATGAACAACATCAGGTCTAATATGGACTCCATGAACAGCATACTGTAAATCTTCTCTGTTGGGAATTCTACAAAGTAGGAATTCTGCTGAAAATAATGCTGAAGGAATCTGCTGAAGTACATGGATTCTGCTGAAGGAATCTGTTGAAGTACATGGATTCTGCTGAAGGAATCTGCTGAAGTACATGGATTCTGCTGAAGAAGGAATTCTGCTGAAGTTATATTATAGTATAGTTGGTTTCTACGGATATAGATATTCCGTATATTTTATAGTTTGTTAGGATGTGCATGAGCTATTTTAGGTAGTAATATGCATTTATTTTATATTATTGTCTAGTTAGGGTTCCTTGTGCATAAAAGGAATGGATGACTTTTGTATTAAAAAACTCTTGAGAAAAACATTCCAGGAAAACACCTTTAGAGAGAGTGAAAAAGATCCATAGAGGATCATTGTTTTATGAGAAAAACCTTGTTGGTAACTTTGATTGTGTTCTTATTATTCCGCTGTGCATATTTAATCATTGTTATTATTATACCCTAGTTGAGTCTGGATCTTGGATTCTACAATTGGTATCAGAGAGGGTGGCTCTCGATCTAGGGATTCTACAAGGTTTTTGATCAGTGAAAAGGTACGATTTGGTTTTTAAGGTTTTTTAAGGGTTTCGTATATATTTTTCCTACTGTTGATCTGCTTGGCGACAAAGATAATCTCATACTATAATTGTGCCGTCAAAGCGATTGACCGATGAATATTATTTTATGATTGGCTATATCTACAAGAGTAAGTAGTGATTGAACCTTCTGACATCCTTCATATATATTGGTGCCATATCTTTGTCGTTTAGTAAATTGTTTTGCATATTAATTGATTGATCGGTGGCTATTGGTTTGGATTATGATATTGCATTATTGATCACACACGTGGATACTGGTAACGTGAATCAATTGGTCTCTCAATTCATTTGATTGGTCAAATTGGGTTTATCATCACGTGGGTCTCATTGTTCCTTCTTATCACAATTTTGTTTCTACTGAATTGGAAGAGGTCACGTGAGGATTGCATAAAGTATTTTGATTCTAGTATATTAATTGAATCACGTGGGGTTTCATGCTATTGCCTCATTGACTTTTTGAAGTGATACTCACGAGAGGTTGTAGGGGACTCATCTCTGATTGGATGTCACATGAGCAGCGTGGGTCTCATATTTAAATTGCTGCTGATAGTCAAATACTGCAGCGTGTTTTGTTTTGATCGTGGGTCCCACCGTTGTTGGGCAGTCTAATTTTTGATTTGCTATGGTGTATAAGTACTTTATTCATTCCCACTAATATATTGTTGCTGATGATTTCATTGGTTTGATGATTTAATACATCAGTGGTCTTTTACTTTTGTGATCACGTGAGATAATATTTGACTGACATCTTGGTACTGCTGGTCCCAACGCATATAATTATTTATTCTGATTGGGTGTTGGTACTAGTGGTATTCATTTTGGTTGCTGCTATCTCATAACCTTTAAAATGGCAGAATTTGATAATAATAGGGATGATGGTATGTTTCCTTATTTGATGAATGATGAGTACGAGGTCTGGGCTAAGAAGATGGAACACTGGATCATGAATAATGATATGAATATATGGAAGGTGATTCAAAATGGCAACAGCTTTAAAAGAACTGGAATGGATCGCGATGGAAAAATCTTTATTCTTCCTCCAACAACTGCAGATGAACAAATTGCTGTACAAAGAGAGTCAAAGGCCAGAACTACCTTGCTTAAATCTATTCCTGCTGATCATGTAGCAGATTTTCGTTATATGGATGATGCAAGTTGTATATGGAATGCACTCAAAGCAAGGTATGGTGGAAAGGCTGAGTTCAAGGAGATGAGCAAGGAAGCTTATACTAAAGGTGATGCTGAAGAATTTTCCATTCCACAATTTGCCTTAATGGGCATCTTTCAGGTACACAACTGTGTTTTTGGTTGTAGTGAACGATACAATGAACTTAAGGAAGCCTATGATATTTTGAAACCTAAATATAATGAATGTTATGTTGATGTTGAAGCTTATAAACAATCTTTAAAAACATTAGAAAGACAAAAAGTGTGGTTTCAAAAGAATCAATTGGCTTATGATGAAAAAATAAGGGTGTTAGAAAGTGATCTAGAATGTACTAAAATTGATTTAAAACGCACTGAGAAAGAAAAAGCTGATGTAGTGTCTGAAAACAAAGTGCTAAAAGAGAAACTAGATGAGGAAATTGCTAGGCATAAAGAATGGTTATTGAATGGAAACAAGTTAGCTAGTCACATCTATGCTAGTCAAAATCCTAATACTGCTATAGGTTTAGGCTTTAAGAAGTATGTAGGGATAGAAGCTAGGGATGACACACGTAAATCTACACCAGCAGGATTAGCTAATTTTGTAAAAGAAGGTGATTTACATGCTGTACGTGGACCTATTAGAGGTGAACACATGCCCATTGACCTGTCCATTACAGTTGACTTTGATGGATCACACCATCTTTATGGCAAATAGTCAAAAGACTTGCCAGACCTTGATTCTTCATCTAATGACTTTGTCTCTTGTTCTGAAAGTGACAAGTTGTCAGACCTAAAGTCCACTGACTACGCCTCATGTGATTCAAGTGAAAAGTCTGACTCATCTAGGCACACACCCAAGACCACACCCAAGTCCAAAGTAGCTAATGATGAGCCCAAAACGAAGACAATTACTTATTCTGTTAAACACAATTTTGCTTCTAGTTTTGTTTCTGATAAGTTTATGTGTAATAAACAAAGTTGTGTTAAGAATAAGTCTTTTAAGAAGAAATCTTGTTTTGTGTGTGGTAGTAAACTCCATCTTATTAAAGACTGTGATTATCATGCGAAAAGGATGGGTGTTTCCAATGGCCAACAGACCTTTAGACCCACATGGACTAATGTTGCTAGTATTCCTCCATTTGTTCCCAAAGCTGCACATGTGAGAGCAGGTAAACCAGTTCCTACTGGTAAGCCAAAGGTGTATGCATCTGTTTCTGCTGACAGGCTTAATAGGCCTTTTCCAGTTCCCTCTGGTGGAGGATATTCTTCACCAGTTACTACTGGTTGGTGGAACGGTAATGCTAGACTTATGCCCTATAGACCTACAAGTTCTTATTTTCAGTCATATACACCTTATATATCTCATATGAATATGGCACATGGTGGAGTTAGAGTGGCAACTGCTGTTAAGCCCTCAAAAGGTTATTCTTGGAAAACTCAAAGGAAAGGTTCATTCTGGGTACCCAAAAACAATAGTCCTTGTCAGGTGCATTGATTGAGGGGAGGCATAAGCCTAAGGGGAGGCTTCTTGTTGTATTTTTGTATTCTAACCATTTTTGCAGCTGTTGGATCCTCATAAGCCTAAGGGGAGGCTTAGTGTTTCTGCTGACACTACAACTGTCTTTGGTTTCTGCTGCTGCTTGATGGTATATTGTACATGTTTTGCATATTTTTATTCTTTCTTTATTTTATATTTATTATTATAAAAAAAAAAAAAAAAAAAAAAACTCTAACCTGTCTGTGTTCAGTTTCTACTCTTTCTTACTTGCAGGTTTTGGTGTTGGTTAATTACCACACAACTCATGGTTTTCATCTCACCATGTCTTACTGACACAAGAGTTGACTAGCCCACAAGATTATGGCTTGTGGTAAAGGTTGCGGAAATCCATAAATGGTAATCAACTCACCATGATGATGACGGCATTCCATCAAAGAGTTGGCTAGTCCAAAAGCAAACGGTTTTTGGTAAAGACATCTCAATTCCGTTGATAGCTGTAATGGTTTGCTCAAAATCATAGGATACTTCACTCACCCATGCTTCATTGCTGAGAGTTGAAATGGTCATCAATTCACCATGGTTGCTGCCCTATTGGGTGACCAAAGGATTGACTAGTCCTGAGCAAACGGCTACAGGTAAAGACATTTCAAATCCGTTTATATGGTTGCTGATTTGCTAATAAATCAGATGGTTATCAGTGTACCATAGTTTTTGAACTTAAACATTTGGCTACTCCAGTAGTGATGGCTATTGGTAAAGAGACATCAAATCCATTATTGTCAATGATTCACCTCTCACAGGAGTTAACACACCTGGATGTGATGAGAATAGTATGAAACTAATATGTTTTGATGTACATTTTGTCATTTGTTGCTGCAAAGATCTGGCGTTTCAAAGTTTTGTCATCATAGAGATGTAATTGTTTGGTTCTTTGCTGATGATGTTCGATCACAATCCTCTTGTTCTGAAGTGTTAAAGATCTATCAAGAAACTGGAACTTAACCTAGTCAAATTCCAGTTTAGGGGAGGATTGTTGGGAATTCTGCAAAGTAGGAATTCTGCTGAAAATAATGCTGAAGGAATCTGCTGAAGTACATGGATTCTGCTGAAGGAATCTGCTGAAGTACATGGATTCTGCTGAAGAAGGAATTCTGCTGAAGTTATATTATAGTATAGTTGGTTTCTACAGATATAGATATTCCGTATATTTTATAGTTTGTTAGGATTTGCATGAGCTATTTTAGGTAGTGATATGCATTTATTTTATATTATTGTCTATTTAGGGTTCCTTGTGTATAAAAGGAACGGAGGACTTTTGTATTGAAAAACTCTTAAGAACAAACATTCCAGGAAAACACCTTTAGAGAGAGTGAAAAAGATCCATAGAGGATCATTGTTTTATGAGAAAAACCTTGTTGGTAACTTTGATTGTGTTCTTATTATTCCGCTGTGCATATTCAATCATTGTTATTATTATACCCTAGTTGAGTCTGGATCTTGGATTCTACATTCTCCATTGTGTACAGGTTGATTTTCTTCTCTAACAGGTACATAGTTCATAGAAGGAGTCAAAAATTCAAGATCAAACATCCAATCAGGACCTTTGCCCTTCTGATTTTCTTGATCTTCTAAAAATTCAACATGAAGACAATCTTGAACTTTCTTGGTGACTCTGTTGTACACTCTAAATCCTTTGCTGTTGGTGCAATACCCCAATAAGTATCCTTCTTCTGACTTGCCATCAAATTTGCCCAAATTATCAATTGTGTTGAGAATAGTTAGAGGGCATCCAAAAGGCTTCATAAATCGAATGTTGGGTTTGTTTCCCATCAGCAACTCATAAGGTGTCTTCATCTGAGGTTTGGTGACTGATACTCTGTTAAGCACATAGCAAGCAGTACTTACAGCTTCAGCTCAGAATTGAATAGGTAATTGTGAATCTTCAAGCATTGTTCTGGCTGCTTCAATCAAAGTTCTATTCTTTCTCTCTGCAACACCATTCTGCTGTGGTGTTCTTGCAATGCTGAACTCCCTCTTGATCCCTTTGTTGGCACAAAATTAATCCATAAGCTTGTTCTTGAATTCAGTCCCATTATCACATCTAATACCTCTAACTTTGAGTCTCAATTGGTTTTCAAGTGTTATTATAAGATCATGAATAGCATCAAAAGTATCATCTATAAATCCCAAGAAAAATACCCAACTGAATCTACTGCAATCATCTGTTACAACCAAGCAGTACTTTTTCTTGTTTAGACTTGTAACAGAAATAGGACCAAATAGATCCATGTGTAGCAGCTCCAAAGGTTCTCTAACAGTTCTTTCCTCAAGCTTCTTGCATGAAGCTTTGTGTTGTTTACCCTTCTTGCACGCCAAACAGGAGTGATCATTCTTGTATGTTTTGGAAGGTAAACCTCTTACTAAATTTCCTTTGACCAATTTGTTGATATTCTTGAAATTTACATGGCCCAATCTTCTATGCCATTGATGTGCTTCTTCAAGTGATGCCTTTGCTACTAAACATGTAGCTCTTTCAGAAGAGTGAAGACTCTTCATATCCAAACTATACACATCATTGGTTCTTGGTACTTTCAGTATCACCAAATTATCATCAGCAAGCTTGAATTCAGGTGAAAGAATGAGACATTCTGTGTCAGTGAATAACACAGGGTGCTTTTTATCATAAATTTGAGAGACTGATAAAAGGTTGAACTTGAGCTCCTTCACATATCTAACATTCTCAAAATCTATACGCCCTGCTTTGATGGTTCCTTTTCCAGTGATTCTTCCTCCATTAGGGTCATTTCCAAATGCAACTCTTCCTCCACAATAAGAATAGGTTCATCTTCACACTCCATGCTCCAGTCAAAGCTTCCATAACCATCTCTAGACTCCATAGCAGCATTGATGAGTGTCTAAATACTCATCATTTTTGTATAATCTAAACTGCAAAATCATCTGAAAACATTCAGAAACACATCAAAATGATGAAAATATCACAAACAAGTGTTTTATGTGTTTTAAACGCAAAAATATCAAAATCAGATGAAAAATGATTCAAGTTTGCAAAATTGGCAGTTTTAGTCCCCCAAGTTTTAAAAGTTGTCAAATCTAGTCCCTGGAATTCAAAAATGTGAAGTTTTGTCATTCAAGGTCCCTGAAGTATTCTAAGTTGTTTAAAATGGTCCTTGATTGATTCTTTGGTCAAATGGCAAGAAAGGTCCCTAAAGTTTGAAAATTTGCAAAATTAGTCCTTGGACCTTTTAAAATGAATTTTATGCAAAAGTGGTCCTTGTTCTATCAAAGTTGTCAAGATTGGTCCTTGTGAGAGCATTGGAAAAAGTTCAAGATCAGTCCTTCATCTTTGGAGAAGTTACACTTTTGATCCTTGTTATTTAAGCTTAACCAAACGGATCCTTTAATACTAAACCCAAATCTACTATCCAATCCAGCTAGGCCCAAATCCAACCCAATCCATTGACCCGGCCCCATTTGTTATTAACCCCACTCGGTCAACGAAAGTCAAACCGAGCAAGAAAACCGCCCAAAACCAGCCTCACTGTAGCTCTCTTCTCCCATGCCTGATATTCCAAAAAACCAGTCATGGTTTTCCCACCTTTTTCTCACTCCCTCACCTTACTTTGTCCCCTCTACCTTCGCTAACACCAAAAATCTTTAATTAACTCAAACCACTCCAATTAATGGCTCAAACCTGCTCAAAGAAATAATTGGCGCCAAAATCCAAATGTACGGTTCTGATGAGTTTCAAAGATCCAATGGCTAGATTTTGGTGGGAAAGATTCAGAGAACATGGAGAAGTGCTAAAAGTCTATAAAGAGAGAGAGAGAGGCATTGTATAAAAGTATCTAGTGTAATTTAAGTTTTTATTGTCGTTTTAAGCATTTTCAAGTTTTAAGTGTATGTTTTAATCTTCAAACTCTGTAATTCAAGTTCTTATGTTATAAGAAAGCTTTTGTGAAACTTTAATTCAAGTATCAAATTGTATCTCAGCTTATGCAATGTTCCTTATTTTCAAAAATCTCATGAATGATAAATTGTTGTTTGTAGATGTTTGTATGGACTGAAATAGGTCACTTAAGCTCCTAGAAAGCTTAATCAAGCTTTTAGATACATTTAAAATCAGTTTAGACTCAAAAACAGAAAATCACCAAAAATCTAAATTAAATAGTTGAAAAATAAAAAAATCACAAGAAGATGGTGTACACAGCTGGAGCAGGGTAAATCATGGATGGCCTTGGGTTAGTAGCTTAGTGGTAAGCTAATAGGGGTGTTCATTGGTCCTGGTTATCAGTTTTAAGCTTGGAAAGCTTTTGTAAGTTTTTATATTCATTTTTGCATTTCACTGTGGAAGTTGTTTATTAACTTAATTTTCTGTTTCTTTATGTTCACTAAGTATAGTTAAGTGTATCTAATCCTTAAAATCAGTTTGTTGTTCTTAAAAACTTGTAGTTTATAAAATCTCATTTTGACAGTTAAAAGCTCATTTAGATCATTAGTGAGTTTAAGGATGTTTTGGTTGTTGTTTTAGGTTTCATTAGTTCTAATATAGGATTATACAAAGTTTATAATCAGTTTTATGGTTTAAATTGGTGTTTAGCTTTGAAAATCTTCAAAATAGTTATATAAAGGCTTGTTTGGTTTTGTCAGTCAAACTGTGTTATAAAGTGTTTATGCTATCACTTTTGGTTGTTCTGTGTTCAGCTCAATCCTAATAACTCACCTAAGTCATGAAAACCAGTTCTTGTTCTTGAAAAAGTCAAAATCTCATATGATCTCATCTCTGTTGATTACTGTTGGAATTTTATGACCCAAGATCTTGATTTTGTGTTTAAAAGTTGTTAATCTTGCTCTAATCAGTCTTAACATACCTCAAAACAACATATTCAGTGATCAGTAGTGAATCAAAGTTCATCTTGGTCAACTCTTTTGGTTTTCTATAAAAGTCAAATTTTCATTAAGGTCACTTTTGAATAAACTTTGGAATTTCACTGAGTGCTTATTAGTAGGATTCAGTTTATAAGGTTTTGGATTTTTAAAGTCTAGTTGCTAAACAAAAATACAAAAATGCTAGTTCTTTGTTTCTCAGCTTCTTAAGTGCTTTTTGATTAGCTTTTTGTTGGTACCTAGTCTAAAAAACTGTCCTGTGCACAGTTGGTAGGACCAATTTGATAAGCTCAAATAGAGCTTATTAGTTGCTCAAATCTGGTGATCTTTGGTTCTTTGGAAAGCCAACCTGGTCATCTTGGATTGTCAAGCTTAAGTTTTCAATCTCTAGCTTGTTTACTAGGACTGCAAGTGGTCCTAAGCTTGTCCCATTTCTGTGTTTAAGTCAATTGCTTATTAGCTTATTCATAGCTTTTCAGTGTGCCTCTTTGGATATCTTAGCCTCATTTCTGTTCATAAAGCTTGTTTGAATCTACTTTGAGCTTTTGTTTCAGCTGTAAGCCTGTTTGAGCTTA
This sequence comes from Chrysanthemum makinoi, assembly GCA_910596185.1. Classification (NCBI taxonomy): domain Eukaryota; kingdom Viridiplantae; phylum Streptophyta; class Magnoliopsida; order Asterales; family Asteraceae; genus Chrysanthemum; species Chrysanthemum makinoi. Next base: position 106,838,320 of record OU343218.1, on the reverse strand, counting down.
TTTCCATCAAATAAGCTCATTAAGCCTACTGTTGGCCAATAAGCTTGTCAAAACAGCTTATTTGTGTTTTGTAAATTTTTTGTCTTTATTAAAGTTTTATTATATCAGTATTAAAGTAGTTTTCAAAAAGAAAATCCAGAAAAAGGTCAATTAAAAATCAGTGATAGTGTTTATTTAACATTTCTTAGCTTTTTGATTTTTCTTTTTAGCTTATTAATAAGAAAATCTTGTTTTTCTATTTTTCTTTGTTTTCTGTCATCATATAGTATTTTTAGAAAAAGTTTCATATTTTTCTCTATCTTTTTAGTATTTATTATAATTTTTATTAGTTAAAAATAGTAATTAATTAGTAATAAATAATTAAAAAGCATAAAAAATATCTTTTCAGTTTTAAAATTAGTTTTATCATATTTTAGATTTTTCAAAGTTAAAATTTTATTTTTCCAAGTTCATTTTATATTTTCTAGTATTTAAGTGTATTTTAAATAATAATTAATTAGTAATAATTAAATAAAAAGTGTGAAAAATATATTTTCAATTTTAAAATTAGTTTTATAGTATTTTAGACTTTTCTAAATCATAAGTATATTTTTCTAGCCTTATTTTGTATTTTCTTCTATTTTAGAGTATTTATTAAATAGATAAAATAGTTTTTAATTAATAATAATTAATTAAATAGTGTAAAAAAATAATTTTATTTTTCTAATAATTTTCTTTTATTTTTAGGATTTCAAAAATGTCATTTTTATATTTTTAGGCCTTTTATTTCTTAGTCTTCACTTTTTATTTTATACGTATACGTAGTTTTTAAAACTTACGTTTACGTTTCTTTGATCTGATTGTTGTGCTTTCCAAATCTGTATTCCATTCCATTCCAATCAATCAGTAGTGTAATATTTCTAATCATAACCTTTACAGATCACTATCCTTAGTGATCATTCTATCCTCTGAGTTTGTTTGACACACCATTGAGTCTCCGTGGGACTTAACGACCCGGGAATTCATTGTATTCCTCTGATCTAAATTGCATTTGTGTCTGAGCAGTTTTAAGTCTGTTACGGTCAGCCATTCACAAGTGGCCGGTTTGTGTGAGGTAGCTTGACTGTTTTCAGCACAGATCAAATTTTGGCGCCGCTGCCGGGGAGGCTTTAGCGTGTGTTTAGCCATTTTCAGACTCAGTCTTGCACATACCCACCATTTGTAAAAAGTTTTTGTAAAGTTCTAAGAAAATCAAAAAGTTCATTAGCACTTTTCCTAAAGTGTTAAAAATCCAAAAAAAAATATAAAACAACAAAACAATCGGAACGTTTTCTATTTTGTATTCTCTTTTAAGGTGATTCTTGAAGAGATACGATTTGGTTAAACGGGACGATAACAAAAATATTGTCCAAAAGTTTTTAAACCCATCTGCACAAATCTATACCTACGTCTTTTCAGTGGTACTTAATATACATAAAAATCAACCACCGCAAATCAAGGCAGTGCACTACCTAACTGGGGGTGCGACCATAATAAGTTCCCGAACCACAGATTTAAAACTTGCCTTTGTGTCACTTGTGATTTGGTGTACCTTTTTCAAAGAAGCCATTTCATTTGTGATTATTGGTTAAGTTCACTTGTGTTTTGCCTCATTTGTTTTGAAAATTGATTTTTATACATAGTGCATGCGCACTCGTTCTTCCAGTTCTACAAGTCCACTTTCTGAACTTGGAAAGATTCCTCGTAGACGTAGAGGACGTTCAGCTCCTTCAGCCGTGACTGAGGAACGTCTACCACCACCACCTCCTGTCGAAATGGCAGAAGACAAACCCATGAATGAGCTTCTCCAGGCACCCATCGAGGGTTACGGAGATGCCATTGTTGTTCCAGCCATCGTGGCTGACACTTTCGAGCTCAAAACCGGGTTGCTCAATCTAGTAACCCAAAGCCAATTCTATGGTTTTGAGCGAGATGATCCTCATGCACACATTCGATGGTTTAACAAGATAGCATCTACCATCAAGTACAAGAATGTCCCACATGAAGCTATCAAGCTTCTTCTGTTCCCATTTTCTCTAGAGGGACAAGCCCGGAATTGGCTTGAGAAACAACCCCCTCGTTCTATTGAGACATGGGAAGATCTTGTCACCAAGTTCGTTAACGAGTTCTATCCTCCATCCCGAACCACAAGTCTTAAGAATGAGATAATGAAATTTTCTCAGAGATTTGATGAATCATTCGGGGAGGCATGGGATCGTTACAAAGAGTTGCTCCGCAAGTGTCCACATCACGGTTTTACCGAGTTAATGCAAATGGATACTTTCTATAATGGTCTCAATCAGACCAATCAAGACTCTTTGAATGCCTCCGCGGGAGGTAATTTCTTGAGCAAGACCACCAAAGAGGCCTTGCAGATCATTGAGAACAAATCTCAGGTCCGTCCTTTCAGAGCAAAGACATATCAGTCTCATGCTGGACCTTCTTCTTCTTCATCCCCCGTGAGTACATCTAGCACCGATGCTAAGATTGATAAACTCACAGACATTGTTCAGGCTTTGGTTCTTGCTAACCAAAAGAAAGTCTCCTTCACTCAGACACCAACACATGCTGAAGTGAAGAAAGTTGAGAGTTGTGTCACTTGTGGTGGTCCTCATGCATACTACAATTGTACTGCCACTGATGGTAGTCCATTTGAGGCCAATGCTCTAGCCGGTAGTTCACAGCAAGGAGGTAATCAATACCGTCCTCAAAATGAACCACACTACCGTGCTAACACTAATCAGGCACCACCCGGTTTCAACCAGAATCATAACATGCAAAACCGGAATCAGAACCAACCAAGAATAAACCAAGGTAATTTCTATCCTGGACCCAATCAAGGTTTCCAACATCAAGGAAACCTTAATCATAACAATTTCAATCGAGGGAATCAGTTTCAGGGGAATGTGAATCCTAATCAAGGGAATTTTGGCTATAATCAAAACATACGGCCTCAATTTATCCCTCCAGCTCCTCCCGTCATTACTCCTCCAGTACCATCATCTGATGAGTTACTGAAGCAGTTCATGAAATCCCAAGATGAAATGAACAGGTTGTTGGTCAGTCAGATTTCTGATCTTAAGAAGTCTTTAAATGATCAACCCTCGGGCTCAGGAAAACTTCCGAGCAACACGATCGCTAACCCGAGGGGCGATGCTAAGGCGATCACAACCAGAAGTGGTGTTTCATATGATGGACCTGCTGTTCCTACTACCTCTTCTTCTTCTTCTCTCCCAAAGGTAGTGGACAGTGAACCTCCAACACACAATGGACCTACGACTCCAATGCCTCCTCCACCAGTGCCAATGAGTCAAGTTACCAAGGATACTACGGACAAAGTGCATTATTCTAGCCCACGAAGTACAGCACACGTCCTACCTTCGGTAGTCCAACCTCAAGTTGTCCAGAAACCCCAGTCTAATCCAGGAGTTGTTTTTGAACCTCCTATAGCTCCTGTTGAGAATCAGAAATCCAAATCTTCTATTCCTTACCCATCACGTTTGAATGAGCAAAAGCTCCGCGAGAAAGCTAGTCATCAAATGGATAAATTTTTCCAAATTTTCCAAGAGTTACATTTTGACATAAGCTTTGCGGATGCTATCATGCTGATGCCCAAGTTTGCATCGACTCTCAAGCACATGTTAAGCAATAAGGAAAAGCTGTTTGAAATGGCAAAAACTCCTCTTAACGAGAACTGCTCTGCAGTTATCCTGAAAAGCTTCTGAAAGCTTGGAGATCCCGGGAAATTTCTCTTACCTTGTGTATTCCCAGGAATGGTTGAATGCTTTGCCCTAGCAGATCTTGGTGCAAGCATTAATCTTATGCCATATTCAGTATGGAAGAAACTTTCTCTTCCGGAACTTACTCCTACATGCATGACTCTCGAGCTTGCAGATCGTTCCATATCCCGTCCTCTTGGCATTGCTGAGGACGTATTTGTGAAAGTAGGAAAGTTCCATTTTCCAGCTGACTTCGTGGTTGTTGATTTTGATGCCGATCATCGGGTTCCTCTCATTGTTGGTCGAGGATTCCTGAGAACGGGCCGTGCTCTCATAGATGTATTTGAGCAAGAAATCACATTGCGTGTTGGTAATGAAGCTGTCACCTTCAACCTTGACCAAACTTCGAGGTACTCTGCAAATTATGATTCTGAATCGGTTAACCGAATAGATATCATTGATGTTGCTTCTGACGAGTACTCTCAAGAAGTTCTTGGTTATTCTCATAATTCTGTGAGTGGGGATTCCACCACATCTTCTCAACCTATCATAGCCAATCCTACTCCCTCTCTCACTCCGTTTGAGGGGAGCGACTTCATCTTAGATGAGATTGAAGCATACTTGGCTAGTGATTCTGTACCTTGGGAAATTGATCACGCTCCAATTGATATCGAGGGGGATATACTTCTTATTGAGAAGTTGCTCAATGATGATCCATCATCAAAATGAGATTAATCGGGAGGGAGATATTCTTCTAAAGAAGTTGTCAAATCTGGATACTTCTCCTCCTCTCCCTCCCATCAAACTTCATAACAAGGAAGTCAAGTCAGTTGAGAAAACTGAAGAATTTCCTGAGGTTGAGCTTAAGGACTTACCTCCTCATCTCGAGTATGCATTTCTTGAAGGTGATGATAAATTGCCCGTCATTATTTCCCGAGATTTGAGTAAAGATGAAAAAGCTGCTCTCATTAAAATCTTGAAGTCACACAAGCAAGCAATTGCTTGGAAACTCTCCGACATCAAAGGTATAAACCCTGAGTTTTGTACTCATAAAATCTTGATGGAGGATGACTTTAAACCAGCAGTTCAACATCAGAGACGAGTGAATCCAAAAATCCATGATGTTATCAAACAAGAGGTTATCAAACTTCTTGATGCAGGATTGATTTACCCAATCTCAGACAGTCCTTGGGTTAGCCCAATTCATTGTGTTCCAAAAAAGGGTGGCATTACTGTCGTCACAAATGAAGATAACGAGTTAATTCCAACTCGATTGGTTACGGGATGGCGTGTGTGTATTGACTATCGTAAGTTAAATGACGCCACCCGTAAAGACCATTTTCCTCTACCCTTCATGGACCAGATGCTTGAGAGATTAGCAGGGAATGAGTACTATTGTTTCCTTGATGGTTTCTCGGGTTACTTTCAGATCCCTATTGATCCACAGGATCAAGAGAAAACTACATTCACCTGCCCATACGGAACTTTTGCCTACAAACGTATGCCTTTTGGCTTATGTAATGCTCCTGGCACGTTCCAACGATGTATGATGGCCATATTCCACGACATGATCGGGGAAACAATGGAAGTGTTTATGGATGACTTCTCGGTCATTGGGGATTCTTTTCAATCATGTCTCTCCCATTTAGATAAAATGCTCAAACGGTGTGAAGACACCAATCTTTGTCTAAACTGGGAGAAAAGTCACTTTATGGTCAAAGAAGGCATTGTCCTTGGCCATAAGATTTCAAAGAACGGGATTGAGGTAGATAGAGCAAAAGTTGATGTTATTGCTAAGCTGCCTCATCCTACTACCGTCAAAGGTATTAGGAGTTTTTTGGGTCATGCCGGTTTCTATCGTAGATTCATACAAGATTTTTCTAAAATCGCCCGGCCTATGACCCATCTTCTTGAAAAGGATGCTCCTTTTATCTTCTCACCCGAGTGCATCATAGCTTTTGAAACATTGAAGAAAAAGCTTACTGAAGCACCCATTCTCGTTGCTCCCGACTGGGACTTGCCTTTTGAGCTCATGTGCGATGCAAGTGATTTTGCTATCGGTGCAGTCCTAGGGCAACGAAGAAACAAGCATTTTCAGCCTATTCACTACGCAAGTAAGACTATGACTGAAGCCCAAACTCATTACACCACCACAGAAAAAGAGCTATTAGCCGTGGTGTATGCATTTGAGAAGTTTCGGCCATACTTAATCTTGACCAAATGCGTGGTGTATACGGATCACTCGGCTCTTAAATATCTCTTTGCAAAACAAGATGCAAAGCCGAGATTGCTTCGTTGGATTCTCCTCATCCAGGAATTTGATATCATAATACGTGATAAAAAAGGAGTTGAGAATCTAGCTGCTGATCATTTGTCCAGATTAGAAAACCCTCACCAAGATGTTTTCGAGAAAAAGGAAATAAATGAAACATTTCCTCTCGAGACACTCAATGCGGTTTCTTTTCGTGGAAATTCTACCACCCCATGGTTTGCTGACTTCGCAAATTACCATGCGGGTAACTTCATTGTGAAAGGGATGTCGACCCAGCAGAAGAACAAATTCTTCAAAGATGTTAAACATTATTTCTGGGACGACCCTTTCTTATTCAAAATCTGTGCGGATCAAGTCATCCGACGGTGTGTTTATGGACAGGAAGCTATTGACATTCTCACAGCTTGCCATGCTGGACCCACCGGGGGCCATCATAGTCCAAACTACACCGCCAAAAAGGTGTTTGATTCCGGATTCTATTGGCCCACAATCTATAAGGATGCCCACGAATTTGTCAAAGCTTGTGACGCTTGTCAACGTCACGGAAACATATCTCAAAGAAATGAAATGCCACAAAATGCCATTCAAGTTTGTGAGATATTTGACATCTGGGGTATTGACTTTATGGGGCCATTTCCATCTTCTCGTGGTAACAAGTACATACTCGTGGCTGTTGACTATTTGTCAAAATGGGTTGAAGCAAAAGCTTTACCCACCAATGATGCCCGAGTTGTTGTGAAGTTTTTGAAATCTCTGTTTGCCAGGTTTGGAACTCCGAGAGCGATAATCAGTGATCGTGGTACACATTTTTGTAATGACCAATTTGAAAGAGTCATGCAAAAGTATGGTGTTACCCACCGTCTCTCTACTGCATACCACCCCCAAACAAGTGGGCAGGTGGAAGTTTCAAACCGTGGTATTAAAAGAATTCTGGAGAGGACGGTTGGTGAAAACCGTGCCTCTTGGTCGGATAAGTTAGATGACGCACTCTGGGCTTTTCGTACAGCTTATAAAACACCCATCGGGTGTACTCCATACAAGCTAGTGTACGGAAAGGCATGTCATCTTCCGATCGAGTTAGAGCACAAGGCATACTGGGCCTTGAAGCATGCTAATTTCGATATTCAGACAGCTGGTGATCATCGGAAAGTTCAAATGAATGAATTAAGTGAACTCCGTGATCAAGCTTACGAGAACTCTTTGATCTATAAACAAAAGACAAAGAAGATTCATGACTCAAAAATCAAAAACCGCGTTTTCAACGTTGGTGATCGAGTCCTTCTTTTCAATTCAAGATTGAAGATTTTCTCGGGAAAGCTCAAGTCCCGTTGGTCTGGTCCATTCACCATTGCTAAGGTTTATCCTTATGGTACCGTTGAGTTATCTCAACCCGAGGGTCCTAATTTTAAAGTGAATGGTCATCGAGTTAAGCATTACTTTGGAGAGGACATTCCCCCTGTGGTTGTCCCGGATTTACAAACATTCCCCATGAACCAATGAATGCGGGGATCGAGTCAAGCTAAGTGACTCGGTAATCAAAAACATTAGCACGCACCATATGGGTTTTCACCCATATTTCTGTCTTCTTTCTCTGTTCTACCACCCTAGTGTGGGGGGGTTGCCCCACATGTTGTGTATATATATAAGTTTTGCAAAAAAAAAAAAAAAAAAAAAAAAAAAAAATCTCTTCTAAATAATGGCCGTAATATTTCCCTTTTACGTTCTTAGTTTCGGCATAACCGCCGGTACTTTGAATATTGAGGGCAATATTCATTTCTAAGTGTGGGGGGGAATTCTCACGAATTTTATCATATTTATCCACCCAATTCCCCCATTTTTGGCCAAAATTTTTTTTGGAGTAAGTGTTTTACACTTACTCATTTGGTTATCAGTCCGCCATGTCTAAAAAACAAAAGGATTAGCTAATCCAGGAGCAAACGGCTCTTGGTAAAGATTTCTCAAATCCGTTTATATGGCTTGCAATTTGCCCAAAATTGTATGGTTCTCAACTCACCATATCCTAAAAAGTGAAGAGTTGGCTAGCCCGCAAGGTTATGGCTTGTGGTAAAGGCAGTGGAAAATCCATAATTGGTATTCAGCTCACCAAAGATAATTCTGATAATTTATCTAAGAGTTGGCTAGTCCAGAAGGGTACGGCTTCTGGTAAAGACACATCAAATCCGTTATATGGTTTATGATTTGCCAATAAATCATTTGGTTATCGTTGTACCAAGGTTCTTACTTGAATCAAAACAATCGGCTACTCCAGAAGTGATGGCTTTTGGTAAAGAGTTTTTCAAATCCATCAAGTTTTCTCAAATCATTGCTAGGGACTAGCAATATCTCAGTGTGGGGGATTGATGAGTGTCTAAATACTCATCATTTTTGTATAATCTAAACTGCAAAATCATCTGAAAACACTCAGAAACACATCAAAATGATGAAAATATCACAAACAAGTGTTTTATGTGTTTTAAACGCAAAAATATCAAAATCAGATGAAAAATGATTCAAGTTTGCAAAATTGGCAGTTTTAGTCCCCCAAGTTTTAAAAGTTGTCAAATCTAGTCCCTGGAATTCAAAAATGTGAAGTTTTGTCATTCAAGGTCCCTGAAGTATTCTAAGTTGTTTAAAATGGTCCTTGAATGATTCTTTGGTCAAATGGCAAGAAAGGTCCCTAAAGTTTGAAAATTTGCAAAATTAGTCCTTGGACCTTTTAAAATGAATTTTATGCAAAAGTGGTCTTTGTTCTATCAAAGTTGTCAAGTTTGGTCCTTGTGAGAGCATTGGAAAAAGTTCAAGATCAGTCCTTCATCTTTGGAGAAGTTACACTTTTGATCCTTGTTATTTAAGCTTAACCAAACGGATCCTTTAATACTAAACCCAAATCTACTATCCAATCCAGCTAGGCCCAAATCCAACCCAATCCATTGACCCGGCCCCATTTGTTATTAACCCCACTCGGTCAATGAAAGTCAAACCGAGCAAGAAAACCGCCCAAAACCAGCTTCACTGTAGCTCTCTTCTCCCATGCCTGATATTCCAAAAAACCAGTCATGGTTTTCCCACCTTTTTCTCACTCCCTCACCTTACTTTGTCCCCTCTACCTTCGCTAACACCAAAAATCTTTAATTAACTCAAACCACTCCAATTAATGGCTCAAACCTGCTCAAAGAAATAATTGGCGCCAAAATCCAAATGTACGGTTCTGATGAGTTTCAAAGATCCAATGGCTAGATTTTGGTGGGAAAGATTCAGAGAACATGGAGAAGTGCTAAAAGTCTATAAAGAGAGAGAGAGAGGCATTGTATAAAAGTATCTAGTGTAATTTAAGTTTTTATTGTCGTTTTAAGCATTTTCAAGTTTTAAGTGTATGTTTTAATCTTCAAACTCTGTAATTCAAGTTCTTATGTTATAAGAAAGCTTTTGTGAAACTTTAATTCAAGTATCAAATTGTATCTCAGCTTATGCAATGTTCCTTATTTTCAAAAATCTCATGAATGATAAATTGTTGTTTGTAGATGTTTGTATGGACTGAAATAGGTCACTTAAGCTCCTAGAAAGCTTAATCAAGCTTTTAGATACATTTAAAATCAGTTTAGACTCAAAAACAGAAAATCACCAAAAATCTAAATTAAATAGTTGAAAAATAAAAAATCACAAGAAGATGGTGTACACAGCTGGAGCAGGGTAAATCATGGATGGCCTTGGGTTAGTAGCTTAGTGGTAAGCTAATAGGGGTGTTCATTGGTCCTGTTATCGTTTTAAGCTTGGAAAGCTTTTGTAAGTTTTTATATTCATTTTTGCATTTCACTGTGGAAGTTGTTTATTAACTTAATTTTCTGTTTCTTTATGTTCACTAAGTATAGTTAAGTGTATCTAATCCTTAAAATCAGTTTGTTGTTCTTAAAAACTTGTAGTTTATAAAATCTCATTTTGACAGTTAAAAGCTCATTTAGATCATTAGTGAGTTTAAGGATGTTTTGGTTGTTGTTTTAGGTTTCATTAGTTCTAATATAGGATTATACAAAGTTTATAATCAGTTTTATGGTTTAAATTGGTGTTTAGCTTTGAAAATCTTCAAAATAGTTATATAAAGGCTTGTTTGGTTTTGTCAGTCAAACTGTGTTATAAAGTGTTTATGCTATCACTTTTGGTTGTTCTGTGTTCAGCTCAATCCTAATAACTTACCTAAGTCATGAAAACCAGTTCTTGTTCTTGAAAAAGTCAAAATCTCATATGATCTCATCTCTGTTGATTACTGTTGGAATTTTATGACCCAAGATCTTGATTTTGTGTTTAAAAGTTGTTAATCTTGCTCTAATCAGTCTTAACATACCTCAAAACAACATATTCAGTGATCAGTAGTGAATCAAAGTTCATCTTGGTCAACTCTTTTGGTTTTCTATAAAAGTCAAATTTTCATTAAGGTCACTTTTGAATAAACTTTGGAATTTCACTGAGTGCTTATTAGTAGGATTCAGTTTATAAGGTTTTGGATTTTTAAAGTCTAGTTGCTAAACAAAAATACAAAAATGCTAGTTCTTTGTTTCTCAGCTTCTTAAGTGCTTTTTGATTAGCTTTTTGTTGGTTCCTAGTCTAAAAAACTGTCCTGTGCACAGTTGATAGGACCAATTTGATAAGCTCAAATAGAGCTTATTAGTTGCTCAAATCTTGTGTTCTTTGGTTCTTTGGAAAGCCAACCTGGTCATCTTGGATTGTCAAGCTTAAGTTTTTAATCTCTAGCTTGTTTACTAGGGCTGCAAGTGGTCCTAAGCTTGTCCCATTTCTGTGTTTAAGTCAATTGCTTATTAGCTTATTCATAGCTTTTCAGTGTGCCTCTTTGGATATCTTAGCCTCATTTCTGTTCATAAAGCTTGTTTGAATCTACTTTGAGCTTTTGTTTCAGCTGTAAGCCTGTTTGAGCTTATTTCCATCAAATAAGCTCATTAAGCCTACTGTTGGCCAATAAGCTTGTCAAAACAGCTTATTTGTGTTTTGTAAATTTTTTGTCTTTATTAAAGTTTCATTATATCAGTATTAAAGTAGTTTTCAAAAAGAAAATCCAGAAAAAGGTCAATTAAAAATCAGTGATAGTGTTTATTTAACATTTCTTAGCTTTTTGATTTTTCTTTTTAGCTTATTAATAAGCAAATCTTGTTTTTTTATTTTTCTTTGTTTTCTGTCATCATATAGTATTTTTAGAAAAAGTTTCATATTTTTCTCTATCTTTTTAGTATTTATTATAATTTTTATTAGTTAAAAATAGTAATTAATTAGTAATAAATAATTAAAAAGCATAAAAAATATCTTTTCAGTTTTAAAATTAGTTTTATCATATTTTAGATTTTTCAAAGTTAAAATTTTATTTTTCCAAGTTCATTTTATATTTTCTAGTATTTAAGTGTATTTTAAATAATAATTAATTAGTAATAATTAAATAAAAAGTGTGAAAAATATATTTTCAATTTTAAAATTAGTTTTATAGTATTTTAGACTTTTCTAAATCATAAGTATATTTTTCTAGCCTTATTTTGTATTTTCTTCTATTTTAGAGTATTTATTAAATAGTTAAAATAGTTTTTAATTAATAATAATTAATTAAATAGTGTAAAAAAATAATTTTCTTTTTCTAATAATTTTCTTTTATTTTTAGGATTTCAAAAATGTCATTTTTATATTTTTAGGCCTTTTATTTCTTAGTCTTCACTTTTTATTTTATACGTATACGTAGTTTTTAAAACTTACGTTTACGTTTCTTTGATCTGATTGTTGTGCTTTCCAAATCTGTATTCCATTCCATTCCAATCAATCAGTAGTGTAATATTTCTAATCATAACCTTTACAGATCACTATCCTTAGTGATCATTCTATCCTCTGAGTTTGTTTGACACACCATTGAGTCTCCGTGGGACTTAACGACCCGGGAATTCATTGTATTCCTCTGATCTAAATTGCATTTGTGTCTGAGCAGTTTTAAGTCTGTTACGGTCAGCCATTCACAAGTGGCCGGTTTGTGTGAGGTAGCTTGACTGTTTTCAGCACAGATCAAGCATGTCCAGGTTCCTCATCAAAAGCTGTGCTCCAGTCAAACTCTTCCACTGATTCCTCCACAGCTACCATACAATAGGTTACTGGTTCATCATCAAACTCAGCACTCCAGTCAACCTTTGATAAATTCTCTTGAGCAACCAAAGCTTTTGTTTCAGTAATAGGAATTTCTTTTAGCTCAAGCTTTGGTTTCTCAGTCATTCTGTTTGCTTGATATTTAGCAAACCCGCATTCCCTTGCAAAATGTCCAGTCTTTTGACAGTTGAAGCATTCAATCTTGGATTTGTCAAAAGTGATTCCCTGTTTTGGTTTGAAGTCAATGCCTCTTCCTGTCTTCTTCATAAACTTCTTGATCCTTGCAGTGATCATAGCAACTTGCCACATGATATCAACTTCTTCAAGAGCATCCTCTTCAATCTGTGATAGATCTTCTTCATAAGTAACAGGTAGGGTAGCTTGTTGTGCAAAGAAAGAGCATACGACTTCATCTGAGTGGATGGTATTTGTTGGGGTGGGTTGCTGAGGAAAGGTGGGGGTAGTGTAGGCAACAGTACTTTGAGCAACAGTACTTTGAGTAGGAGAAGCAGTACTTTTAGTGGAAGTACTGCCTCTCTTTTCAGATGACACAAAAGCTATATTGTGAGATTTTGAACTAGTTTGACCATTCATCTCATGCTCATACACCTTCAAGTGATTATAGAGATCATCAAAGTCCATAACATCCAAACCAGATTGTCCTCTGATCATAGTAGTAATCAAATGCCATGTCGATGGCAAACTCCTTAAGAACTTTAGACTAGCATCTTCAACTGAGACCTCTGCTTTGTACAGCTCCAGCATGCTGAGAAGATTTTGAAATCTATCATAGGCAGCATCAAGACTTTCTCTTTCAACAACAGTAAAGGTTTCAAACTGTTGCTTTAACAGATTTCTGTGCATCTTCTTGGAAGCATCATTGCCTCCAAACCTTGTCTTGAGAGCAGCCTAGAGTTGCTTTGCATCTTTAGCATCATGGAACTTGAGTAGATGACCATCTGGAATAGCAGAAAACAGTATGTTGAGAGCCTTTTCTTGATTCCTTATTGTTGCTGCTGGTAAGATTGCTTTAGGTGGTTTAGGTTGTCCAGGAATCTCTATAGGTTCTGGAACTACTTCATTACCATTGACAATTACATTCCATGATGCATGGTCTGTAATAGCAATGTACTGCCTCATCTTCATTCTCCATAGGTCGTATTCTCCCTTCTTAATGATTGGTATTATTAGTGAGGTGATGGATGGGGGTGGAACAGCTTCAGTCGACATCTTTAGGTTTTGTTGTTAACTAGGTTTTAACGGTTTCTTCTTAGTCAGAGTTTCCACACAAGCCTGATACCACTTGTTGGATCGATGTACTCTAACCAAACTAACTTATATAGCTTGTTAAGGGTTTAATAACCTCGGATAAATCCTAAGTTATTAACAATGAAACACTGATCAAACTCTATTAAGTATGCGGAATTTACTTAACAAAGCTAAGAAGAATTAACTTTAACTTTCAAACGATTTTATTAATAACTCTGAATCTGCTTGTTATACAGATTCTTAAACAACTCTAAAACACTAATAACGAACTCCTCTAAAACTCTAATAATGCACGTACTTTAGGATTCAAAAACATATATATCTCTAATGCCAATCTAGGGTTCCTTTTATAGGCTTAAGGATAACCCTAGTCGGTTTACAATTTGTAACCTTGTACGACAAGTAATCTACATAAAGAATATTCTAGAATAACAAAGCTTTTCATAAACGAATATAACAGTTGTTTAGCTTTGCAGTACTTTGACTTCGACAGCAGTACTTTGACTTTTTACTTAACAGTACTTTGACTTCTTTCAGTACTTTGTCTTTAATCAGTACTTTGTAATTTTTCAGCACTTTCATATCCCAACAAGTAAGCCAAAAACTTGGCGAGGAGTTTGGCAAGTGCACCAACCGGTGCAGTGGCTTGGCTTGGCGAGTGTACTAGGTGGGCTTGGCGATGGTGCCTCGCCACTGCTCCCTTTGGTCTTACATGTTATATATTTTGTAGCCAGGATTACATCTTCGTTATTGGACTATCTTATCAATAATTCAGTAAACATAGGACGATCATTCAACATTAGTTAAACCATGTTAATTGTTTAACTCCTTATATGTTTCTCTAAAGTGTTATTGCATTTGGGCTAACTTTTTAAATATGCAAATGGTATAAATTGAGAAAAATGATAATTATAAATAAAACCAAATAACAAAAGTGTCACTTTACATGAAAACATCAATACAGGCTGCTTGGAGACTCAAGCTAGAAGTCGTGATTCGATGATAATTTAAGGGTGCATATTTATTAAAGGGTCACCATCAAATTTGGCACTTTCACAATTCACAAGACACTTTCATTTGGAAAATTTTACATATTCTTATGAATCACCATTTCACTTTCGGCCAACATATATGCGACTTATTTCAATTCTTACTTTTTGGCCATCTAGCATCTCCACTTTATATACTTCGTATTTGTTTAGTTACAATTTACTACTATTGGATAGTCGAACACGTTGCAGGACTAAAAAGTTTGAAAATAATAGCTGAATTTCAAACAAACTCTAACACCTATTATCGTGAAATAGACATTCTGTAAAATGTTAGCATCAATATAGTTAAACAAATTGATAGAGAAAATGAGACTTAGCAACCAATCACTCTTTAGCTAATTCGTCATTGATAGTAAAACCGGATATAATGGTGTGGTCGTACCTGATCGTGACATGACACTTCTTCTCTCCTCCTCCCACTTTTACTCATATAAAGGTTATAACACTTTCTTACCATTTACATATATTGCGAAACACACATATTGTACTTAAACACATATATATCCCATGAGAAACATTGCAGACAAAATTTATTTCAATCGATAGTTTGTTCTCTCATTTTTGGGGCTTCGCCACACGTTGTCACTGACCCTGTATGATCTTAACGCGCGAACATATTAAATAGTGACCCCTCTTGATGTCTTAAGCTTGTTCTAATGTTTATTCAAGTTTGTTACATGGTAGATTGGTAGTACAAACTTAATTTTATCTATCTAGCTTTAGACATTTTAACAAAAACTTTACGTGTTGATTCGTTTTTTCAGGTCAGTTTTGTAAATTTGAGTACATAATAGGAAGGTCTCTACGTTATTTTGTGCATTATAGTCTGGAAAAGCTAATAATGGAACCACAAAATTGACCACCGCTAGGAAACAAATAAGAGTCACATACGTGCCATAATGTTATACAACAACGACTTTTGATATAACATCTTAACTACAATTGACTTGATATAGAACTTTGTCACACTAGTCTTGTGATTTTAGCAACTTCATGATCATCTAGAACTAACAGTCTCTCTTATCCATATGACGACATGCAATCATTTAGCTAATTAAGAATCAATCTAATCATGATATTGTTAATTAGTACGTATATTGATACCAAACAAATTAGGAGACAGTTGATTTAATAAGTTGGTAGAAAAGAAGACACGAAGCCATATTTTATGTCACCTGCGAAAATGACATTTCATGCCACAAACCAAAAGATGATCGACACGAGGAAGTTGGTGTTCATTCGAAATGACTTCTTGTTCACGAGACAACAACCCCCACTTTGAATTGCTTTTTATCTTTCTTTGAGTTTAAATCATTAAGTTTTCAACAAATTAAGATTGGCTTTTGATGATTCTCGTGAGAGCCTAGATTAATCGACGTTTGTCCAACACTTATCGGTGATTAATATATCACATATTCAATCAAGTGCCTTTGGAAAACGACGCCTTAGAGTAAGTCTAATTTTATGTATTAATTTGGATCACGCGACAACACACATAAACATAGTCTTTAGTTAACTACTAATTATCAAGTTAACTTGGTTTGTCAATGTAGTTTGTATCAAGACCAAAAGGCTTGTGCACTAATGGTACCTCATATTATGTGAGAAGTTTTTATAATCAATTGATTGTAGGTTCAAATCCTGCTTAAAACATATAAATATATTTGTGGTATAAATATTGTGAGATAGTTAAAATTGCCGCTCCAAAAAAAACAAAAAAGAAAAATAAAAAATAAAAAAAGTTTGTCTCAAGCATATAAGTTTATGTCTAGCTATTGTTCATTTCTTATAGATTTAAGTGCAAACTACATTTCATGGTTTACAAATTTTTACAGTTAACATCTTTATCAAAAAGATTGAGTTATCTACATTCAGCCATTAACAAAATTCAAACAAATTACATCCATCCATTAGTAAAAGCATACAAATTACATCTTTAGAGACTAACATTATTGTTTTTTTACTGTATCTATTAACGTAGGTTTGGTACGTCATTTTATTTATCGAAGCTACCACCATCTTTCTTTATTTGTCGATCTACTTTATCGCTTCATTAATAACTTCTCAAAATCCCATAAATAGAACAAATTCTTGGATCAAATATAATTAGGGTTTGTTTTATGTATAAGGATCCTCTCATATATATATATTACATATTCTCAGGTTGTTCAAGCGCGAAACACTGTTATGTGAATGCGTTAGACTAGAGATAATAGGTGTCATCACTCACACCAAAACCTCATTCTCATGAGCGACGCCACGACTTCATTTGTAGTCGTGCATGACCATGCAAAAAAGAATGAGACGAACGGTGACTATGGTTACTTCTTGGCATTTGTGCCAAGTGGGTTAATCTTATTATAAATTATTTGATTTGTGAGTGTCTGCGGAGTACTTTGTGAGTTATGTTTATATAAAATGAGTATTTTAATGAAAGGTGATGGGAGTGGTGATCTTTACGGGTAAAGGAAGAGAGTGAGTGATGGGAAGTGAATGGAGAGAAAAAGTTGCGGTGACGTTTAGGTGAATGATGAAATGGTGTGAACATTACTTTCAATCTTATGATATGTGTTTGTTTAAGTGAAATATGTATCTAGTAAGTGATGTGTGTAAGTAGTGACTAATATGATAATAAAAGTTAGAAGGTGTTTTTTTTATTATATGAGGTGGGAAGTGTATATAATAATATTCTTTTGTGCTTGGGCCCACATATTTCTCTTACTCCCTCTATATTTTTAAAGCAAGAAAATAGACATCCTCCCTACTAAGAGGCTAAATCAGACGTGAGACCCATATATATCCTCCCCATATAGGAAAATAAAACACCCCCTAAATGTGATAAGAAAAAGGATAATAAAATGCAAAGGACATATAGATGTGTTTGTTAAACCTAGTAGTGAGCAATAGCTGTGAGCTGTAGTTGTAAGCAATAACTCTTATTTTTAATAAAAACGTTTGGTAACGTATGTAACTACGATATATGCATCTACTTATGCATTCATAGCAAGATAACACAGAAACACAGACTAAACTGTCACAACTCACCGCTCCTTTGCCACAGCTTCATAAACAAGCATTGAAAATCTAACCTTTCTAAAAAATAGCTACAATACGTCGCTCATTTGCCAAACAACCACTAAAAATTAAAATGCTCATTACTCACTTTCTTAAAAAAATTCACACCGCTTCAGGCCAAACATAAGCATAATACAACGGAGAGGTGAGGGCAGCGTACAAGTTTGTGGAGATGAAAAAAACTTCTTTTAACTTCGATGAGGTGAGATCCTTGTAAAACATGTAGTATCTAAAGAACAAATAATCAAATCTCAACCATCCATCCAACTTTTATCCTATGTCTGAGATGGAAGCTAAAATTTACAAATAAGGGCATATTAGTAAAATCAAGTGTCACTATAAAAAGAAAAAAAATTACAATCCTTCTCATTTAAAAATCCATTTTCTCTCTCATCAAAAACCCTAGATCCAAAAAACCACCGGAATCCATGAAACCACCGCCAGAATCCACGAAACCACCGCCGGAATCACATGCAACCACCGGTATCACCATGAAACCACTGTCGGATTCATCTACATTACATCAAACTCTCGGTATCACCATAAAACCACCGTCGGATCCATCACCATCACATCAAGCCGCCGGTATCACCGAGAAACCACCGTCGGAGTCATCGAAATCACATCAAACCATCGGAATCACCATCAAACCACCGTCCGAGTCTTTGGAATCACATAAAGCCGTCGTCTCTGACGTTCATCTTATTCCGATTCACCGGAAAATACTACCGCCGGTAGATGAAAGTGAATTAATTGAAGTTACAGTAGATGAAAGTCAAGATAACGATGATGCTGTGAAAGAAATTACTGGTAAATTCTTTGAGATTCAATTTTTGTTGTAAAAGTGAAAATACCATGGGATCCACAATGAAACACATGAGATTAGGAAATCACTTGACATTTAGTTTTTAGTTGCGTTATGCTATGAGAAAAGTGTAAATCACAGGGTTTTAGTTATCTCAATCCCAAGGGATTCTGTATTAAATCACATAGGATTCAGCATGAAAATATAAAGGTCTTCATTGTGAATCCCATGGGATTCCTAATGAATCCCATGGGATTTACAGTGAATCCCATGGGATTCACAATGAAACACATGGGATTCACAATGAAACACATGAGATTAGGAAATCACTTGACATTTAGTTTTTAGTTGTGTAATGCTATAAGAAAAGTGTGAATCATAGGTTTTAGTTATCTCAATCTCAAGGGATTCTGTATTAAGTCACATGGGATTCAGCATGAAAATATAAAGGTCTTCATTGTGAATCACATGGGATTCCCAGTGAATCCCATGGTGTAGGACCACTACGATATATCAACCTTATCACAAAGTACCCACGTTAACCAAAGTTATGCGTAGAACTCGTGAAACCCAAACACAAACATATGCGTAAAAGAAAGAAACGATAAAGATGAGATGGTGACTTGATGTTTTAAACAAAACCGTGTATATGTGGATAAGATGAACACAATAAAGTTGTATATTCCTTGAGAGAGAAAATACACACACACACACACTTTAGCACACCTCAAATACCATTTGAGGGGTATTTATAGTTCCTACAACAATACCCTAATGGGCTTGGCAAGGCCGCGAATTGGACTTGGATTGGGCTTGGGATACATAAGCTTATCAATGGCTAGCATAGCATATTTTAACCCAATAGCTTAGCCCAATCCACGATCCGATGACTATTCTATCACTATATCTAACACACGTTACAAAGTTTCTAAATGTGAATGACCATCACTTCTAATAAAAACTATTAAGGCTAACAATCTCCCACTAAGGGGTGGTCATTCAAATGATGCTCCACTTGATTAGGTCTTTACTTTTCTCGAGCTTGAACTTTGTGTGTAGATAAAGAATAGTCTTGATTCTTTTTTCCTTCATGCTTTGTGATCAGATAATGTGGTTGTCTGGTAGTCAACGTTGGTTATGTATCTCCGTCTCTTTTTCCATCATGCTCACACTTCTATTTGTCTTTTGGTTTCCAATGATGTAGTTCTCGAGTCTTTAGATTCATTGACGAAGAATCATCTTTGACTTTGTGTAGCCTTTGATTATGATGAGAACTTTCATGTGTTTTTGGTATGAGCATGTGGTGAGTCTGCACGATCCATCCGGCTCGAGCTTCAAGAAGAAAACATAAAATCAGTTAGTAATAAGCGGATTCCGGCACTTACAAGTTTGAATTTCGAGGGTGTTAACAGTATAGTGTGAAAACACATCTCTAATTTCTCACAAAGGCGTTCTGAACTGGAGTCCCACAAGTGAGATAACGCGATATACCGAAGTACATCTACGTTCGGATAGTCGTTGAGGTACACGAAATCACCTCCGTGTAGACCGTTTGAGACACCATAAGCGTAATCCACGGGGAGTTACAAGTGACTGTAGGCGCTTGATGTTGACCCGGCAGAGTTTCCATTCAATCACGAAGATCACGGTGTAAACTTCTCATAAATGTTCGTAATTGCTAAGATCTGCCTAGGACTCTATAATATATCACTTGTGCCTTATTGATGAACAAACAAAGCGATGTCATGTCATGTGTATGAGATCTTTTGATGAATCTCGTGGCTCTAGACTCAATTAGTGCATTTTGGTTTTCTGGCGGAGACTAGGGAGGGGTCTCCTTCTTCAATATCAACGATCTCTAAGAGAAAGTCGATAGATTATGTAGGGTTCCCAGTGAGAATGAAATAAATCCTTTTAAGAGGAATTGAGTGGCTAGAAGGTTTAGTGCAGTCGTCCTTTGGGTCCATGACGTCTTTGTCTTCAATACCGTGTCAACTTAGTGACAACCAATAGCAGATAGATTGAACCGGTTTTGCGCCCTAGGTTGAATATGGAGGGCTATTTCTTTTCACCCTTTCTTTTACTTTTCTTTTAATTCTTCAACCCCTTCTTTCTCCTTTCTCACTTTACTCCTTTTTTCAATCATACCTAAGGACTTCTAATACTAAACTATTGGTGATGTCCTTGGGTAGATCCTCCCACTCTGGCGGATCATAGGACGAATTTCCTATCCTTAGTCACCTTATAACTCCATGACTGTCCTATTGTTGCCATAAAACCAATTTCTTTGAAAATCTCTCAAAGTGTTTATGATAGAAAACATGTTTGAAACACTCCGAGAGTTTTATATTTTCAGAAACACTCCCCCTTCACATGTGCTTATGAGTTTTAACAAAAATCTGCACATCGAGGGTAGAGTTCGCACTTTTTGAATTGATCGTCTTATGATAGACAATTCCCCACGAGACACGGTTACGTTGCCTAGTTAAAGAGTTCCATTGTCAGTTTTTAGGTGACAACTAGCTCTAATAACTAACTTGAAGTTGTAAACACTCCTTGAAAAGGAGGTTAGACCCATGAGAGTGCATATCTATCACAAGTTTCTCGAGATGGTACATTTACTAGTTGATTCCGTCAATTCGTTGGTTCCGTCTGAGTCAAGCTCATTTTGAGATTCAAACAACGATCATTAAACTTTTTGATCACATTTTAATCACGTCTCCTCCCCCTCAAAAATAGCATATTCGTGATATTTTTGATATCAACGGATTAAACAACATTTTAGAATATTTTGGGAAGACAAACGGATTTGATTTAAGCATGAATATGGAACATTTTAGTTTTATACTCCCCCTTTAATAAAGCATAATCAATTAAAGGGTTTCAGAGGGAGTTATCTTGAGCACAAAATATTTTGAAAGATTTTGAAAAGTCTTTTTGAACAATCTTGAAAAGGTGCTCAAGATGATGATGATTTCTCACCATTTTTAAATGTAGTGCAGTGAAGCGTACACTTGATTTTTCTATAAAAGCACGAGTTTTGATTTGAAAAATAATCAAAAGCCATCATTTTAGTCCGGGTTTCAGTCTGAGTATACAAAAACTTCAACCAAACACTCAAACCATTGTTGGCGATTGATACCAATTGTAGGACCTCTTCGATATATCAACCTTATCACAAAGTACCCACGTTAACCAAAGTTATGCGTAGAACTCGTGAAACCCAAACACAAACATATGCGTAAAAGAAAGAAAAGATAAAGATGAGATGGTGACTTGATGTTTTAAACAAAACCGTGTATATGTGGATAAGATGAACACAATAAAGTTGTATATTCCTTGAGAGAGAAAATACACACACACACACACACTTTCAGCACACCCCTCAAATGACCATTTGAGGGGTATTTAATTCCTACAACAATACCCTAATGGGCTTGGCAAGGGCCACGAATTGGACTTGGATTGGGCTTGGGATACTTAAGCTTATCAATGGCTAGCATAGCTTATCTTTTAACCAATTAGCTTAGCCCAATCCACGAGCCCGATGACTATTCTATCACGATATCTAACACACGTTACAAAGTTCCTAAATGTGAATGACCATCACTTCTAATAAAAACTATTAAGGCTAACACATGGGATTCACAATGAAACACATGAGATTAGGAAATCACTTGACATTTAGTTTTTAGTTGCGTAATGCTATGAGAAAAGTGTAAATCATAGGGTTTTGGTTATCTCAATCCCAAGGGATTCTGTACTAAATCACATGGGATTCAGCATGAAAATATAAAGGTCTTCATTGTGAATCCCATGGGATTCCCAGTGAATCCCACGGGATTCACAATGAATCCCATGAGATTCACATTTTTTGTTATCTTAATCCCTTAAGATTATTCTTTCTATATGGAGATTCTATGAGATCACCAAGACCAACTTTATATGACACCCAGGACACTTAGGGTGGATATATTGGGAGCCTCATGTAGAAGGAATTCCTGTACCATAAGAGGGGAGATACTATGACACTACAGAGAAAGATATAGATATGTATAGTAACAACGCTAAAGTGGGAGGTATTCAAATCAAAAAAGCAGGACAACGATTAACAAAATATGGAATTGTACAACACAAATACATCATGTGTAACAAAGAAGGAGCTCCAAGACATATTAATGTAGACACTTTGGATCCTAAGCACAGTGAGAAACAAAAAAGTAATACAACTCTGCATTTTCCAGAATTGGATATCGTTTCTGGAAAATACAACCTAATTCAGTTTATTGCTAAACACAATCATATGCTTATACCGAAAGAGTATAAACATTTTACAAAAAAGCAAATAAAAATGACAAAAGCAGAAAAAATGTTTGTTGTTAAAACAAAATTGGTGCAAAACGAGCTCACAACTTGTTAACGAGTATGAAAGGTGGGTATGAATATGTTCATGGGACATCCGATGATTTTAAGAATCATCAGCGGGATATTAATATGTTCATAGGCGAAAGTAACGCACAAATGCTTATAAATAAAATGGAAAACAGAAAGATGTATGTGCCAAACTTTACATTTCAGTATAAGGTAGAAGATAGTGAGTTAGTGGCAATGTTTTGGGCTGATGAAGTTTCAAAATGCAATTATAAGGAGTTTGGAGACATAGTATCTTTTGATGCAATATTTAGGAGTAATAAGTAAGTGTTTGTTTTTAATATAATTTAATTTGTTGAAAAATCACATAAGATTCTGTTATAAATCCCATGGGATTCATATGTAAATCCCATGGGATTATACAAACTAGATCACATGGGTAATCTGTATGGATCACAAGGGATCCTTGAGAATCCCATGGGATTCTCTGTGAATCCCATGGGATTATTTTTAAATCACATAAAGATACTTGATAAGTAAAATTATTAAAAGACATGGATCATAGAGAATCCCATGGGATTCTGTAATCACATTGGATTCTGTCACTAACACTTATGGTGTTTGTACCATTCATCGGTGTCGATAATCACAGAAAGTGTGTCACACTTGATTCGGGAATGCTTTTAAAAGAAGACACTGGATCCTACACATGGCTACTAAAGGCATTCATGACTGATTTTTCTAAAGAACCAATGATGGTGGTGACGGATCATGACGGGGCAATGAAGAGAGCCATTGAAGCCGTTTTCACTAAATCGAAACATAGACTTTGCATGTGGCATATTCACCAAAAGATTCTAGCAAAGGTAATTTATTGAATGTTTTTATCTGAATCACATGGGATTCATCACTAAATCTCATGGGATTCTTCTCTGAATCTCATGGGATTCTTCTCTGAATCCTATGGGATTCTTTCTAAATCCCATGGGATTCATATCTTAACCCTATGGGATTCATTTCTGAATCTCATGGGATTCATCTGTGAATCCGACCGTGGTTTACATGTGTTTATCATTTTATTTACAGATTTTAAAGAAATATATAATGAAACTGATTTCAAGAAGCGTTTAAACAAGATCGTTTAGTTCATGGAACCGTTGAAATTTGAAGAGAAATGGGCTAAGTTGATTGAAGATTTTGGTTTGCACAACCACAAATGGATGACCAAAATGTTTAAACCAATGTTGCAAAAATCGGTCAACTCGGCCGATTAATCGTTAATCGGCCGAGTACCTTGTCGATTTTTTAAAATCGGTCGAAAAATCGGCCTAGGATAAAAATCGACACTTGAGTCCAATCGGCCGAATCGGTAAAAATGTTAGAATCGAAAATCGGTCATTTTAGAAATAATAATAATTTAGGCATTATACTTAATTTGGGGATCGTATATTTCACTTATAATGCACAATGGGCATCATAATCGAATGGAGCCTTTTATTGAGGGTTTGGAAACATGCGAGCTTGGAATCGGTTAAGATTTTTAGTTTGGTCTCAGGAAATACCAAATGCGGAAATCCTGCGTCAGATTCCGATTAATCCCAACGACCGATTACTTTCGCAGGGGTGGTTGACCGCCCGACTACCGATTCACGATTTTTGCAACATTGGTTTAAACTACGAGAAATGTGGATTCCAGCTTATTTTGGCAACTCGCCTTTGTTTGGATTGATGAGAACCACATTAAGGTCTGAGAGTGAAAACTCGTTCTTCAAAGTTCACAAGCCCGGGAGCGGCGCTAGTTAGTTTCATGATGGATCATCAATGGAAAGAAAACGTTATAGGCAAGAACATTTGGACTTTAAAACACTAGACGCAGCTCCAAAATGTGAAACAAAATTAGCAATTGAACGTCATGCAGCAAGAGTTTATACTAGGAAAATATTTCTACTTGTTCAAATGGAAATAAAAGAAGCATCTCTGGACTTGTGGATACATGAACTAAAGATAGAAGAAGGTTGTGAGATTGTCACGGTTAGAGAAAAAAATCCAACAGCTTATAGAATCCTTAATAAGGAAGTTGCAAAAGAACTAGCAGAGGAAGGCGAAACAGTAGCAACAGAAAAATTTGTAGACTATAAGGTGTATTACTTTTTGGCATAAACTACTATAATATCACACGGGATTAATCAAATAATCCCATGGGATTCGTAAAAATCTCATGGGATTCATAATCAATCCTATGGGATTCAGTATGAATCTCATGGGATTGGCTAATAATTATTGGGATTCACTGGGAATCCCATGGGATTGATTATGAATCCCATGGGATTTTTGTGAATCCCATGGGATTGTCTAATGGGATTGGCAAATAATTATTGTGTTTTTTTAAAAGGTGCTACATAATACAGAAGATGGGTCGGTGGTGTGTAGTTGTAGACATTTGTCGATTGAGTTTTCTATGCCGGCAAATATTCGTGTTTGAAGAATCGTGATATTAGCGTCATTCCAAACAATATATTTTTAGTTGGACAAGGATATAATACCACAGATTGAGAAGGAAAAGAAACATATATGGTGAAACAAATGAAGAAATTGAAAGACTTACAAATGAGGCAACGTTTAGGATGAATGTTTGTTTCGGTTGATCAAAGATGTAGTGAAGATGGGTGCTTTTGTAGAAAAGTTAAAGACATTGGCAGTGGAGGCCGGTGCCAAATCTCCTTGAAATACAGGAGATGTGATTGGTGAACATTTTGCTATTTTTAAACCTGAGAACAAAATAGTTAACAATCCAACAAAATCAAGAAACAAAGGGAATATTTGGAAGCATACGAAATGAAAGCGAGAAAAGTGAAAGAAAAAAGCACTTCAGTTAAAAGAAACAAATGAAAGCCTTGTGGGCATTGTGGAGAGAAGACCCACTTGCATCTGAAAGCAACACAATGGAAGTGAACGAGGCAGAAGTGAAGGTGAAATAAGCTGATGTTTGAAAAAAATTAATTTATTTATATTCTTGTTTTTTGTTAGTTCTTTTTCTTATTTTCTTGAATATATAGATTGAATATTTAGATGATTTTCAAAGAAAATTTAATTTTCCTTGTTACTTATATTCTGTTTCAAATATTGTTTGTTGAAAAAAATGAATTTACTTATATTTTTGTTTTTTGTTAGTTCTTTTTCTTATTTTCTTGAATATAAAGATTGAATATTCAGATGATTTCCAAAGAAAATTTATTTTTCCTTGTTACTTATATTCTGTTTCAAATATTGTTTGTTTTTGATAAATAAAATGACGTACCAAACCTACGTTAATGAACGAATATTGTTTGTTTTTGACGTGCCAAATATTGTTTGTTTTTTATAAAGAAAATTTATTTTGTTTTTGAAAAACAAATTTCTTTGGGAACTGAAAATGAACGAATAACTTTCAGTATGAAAGAGCATTTAAACCTAAAATTAGAAATTTTGAATAAAGTTGATGTTGTTAATGTTCAATCACTCGATCAACCTTGATGTTATGATCCTAGTACTAATAATAGTGGAGAAAATGTTGATAGTTGCAAGAAGAAAC
Source organism: Chrysanthemum makinoi (assembly GCA_910596185.1). Classification (NCBI taxonomy): domain Eukaryota; kingdom Viridiplantae; phylum Streptophyta; class Magnoliopsida; order Asterales; family Asteraceae; genus Chrysanthemum; species Chrysanthemum makinoi. The sequence continues at coordinate 106,812,042 of OU343218.1, read as the reverse complement.
AGGAAAAAGTATGAGGTCCAAGGTGTTCGATTGAAACAAACATTAACGCAACGATATTAATCAGGATACTTGGTCGGTGACAACATAGCCTCATGTTAACCCTTTTTAGAGAATTTTGTGAGGGAAAGGAGAATGAATGGATATATACTCACGAGCTGAACGACATGATATTAAATTTTGGAAATTAGCATTTGAAGATTGGTACAAGATAAGATTTGGAGACTTCGAAAATCAATAAAGTTGGTAAAACAACTAAAAAGAAATTACGACAACTATCGGCTTATTGATACAATAACTAATGATGAAAGATCAAACATGAGTACAACAAGTAGTCCTATTAGAAGATGACGTGAGGAAAGTCATGTATATCTTTTAATAGTGGCTCTCTGAAATTTGGAACAAGTAGCATCGGTAACACTGCAAGAAAAGCGTTTTTATCAAATGGATGAATGATTACGCCAACTAGTAGAAGAAGTTGGCCAAGTCAAAAGGTACCCATAAGTCCCAAGGCTCTGAGTCTAACTTAAGAATACGTAAATAAAGAAAAGTGCTCTTCGAGGATAACCCGAACTATCCCTTTCTTTTTGTTTTATTTCCATTCATTTGGGTTTTGTGTTTTTAACCATTTTTCAGAGGAAGCGAGGAGTGATTCTTTCTTTACTTGATATGCTATCGTATAGTTATGGCGTGTAACTTCATCTAGGTGAATTTCTGCCAGTAGCTATACTGATGTATGCGGGTTTCTAGTTATGGTAACTTCGTCTAAGGATTCTGGCAGTATCTGTTACTTCTTTTCATTTTAAACACAATAACCTTGTATTAGTATTTTAAATGAACTTTGTGGGTGTGTTCCTGTAAACCCTCACGAGACTTCACTCGTCCACTTGGGACACCAAGTGGTTTAAAGGCTTGTTGCATATGCTAAATGCAACCGTGATTCCTACGAAAGTGAGTTAGGTTCGTTTTTCATTTTTCTTTTTAGAATTATGCTTGTGGTAATGTGATTTAGGGGATTGAAGTTTGCTCATGGATGCTTATCACGTAGCGACTCTTTTAGAGTGGGCCTTCTTTCTTTTTGAAGCAAATTTAAAGGAAGTTCTCGCTCTAATTCTACTTTTCTCTTCACCTTTATTTAACGCTTAGTACAAAGGGACTTTGTACAATTCAAGTGGAGGGGCGGGGAGTAGAATTGTCTCTTGAACTTTATTTTGCCCTCGTTTTTCTAGTTTATTTTGAAAAATTATGCCATTTTTAAAATTTTGACATGTTTTTCTTAACCTAACTAGATTAGACCTTAGCCGAGCACATACAACCCTTGATATTATATGGTGAGATTAGCCTTATCCGTTTCCAATATTTTACCCCATATATGGCAGATTGTAAACTTTAGAACTTGGCCTTGACATCATTTCAAGACCATAGACGAGGTATGTTGAGTTAGCTCGATGTATTTGGACTTTTCAGTTTAAGAAGGCAATATTATAGGATTATCACCCAAATAGCCTACCATTGTGTGTCTTTCGATTAGTCACCTCGACTTCTCTACCCCCATGTGAAACCCTTTTGTTGCACTCACCTTTAGTGCAAGATACCCTAGATACACCCATCTGAGCCATTCCTTTCATTTTGTTAACCCAATATATTGTTTCATTACACCTATACACCTTAGCCTACCACGTAGTCTTTATTTGTGATTGGGAAGTCATCATTTGCCTAAGTTCAAGGTTCAGTAGAAGGTTAGGAATCAGCTTTCGTGATGACATATTCTTAAAGATCATTGAAGACCCCCCAAATTCTCATTGATCATCTCAAGTGGGGGGATATTATGTTTAGTTGTTATGTGTATGTTGATTCAGAAAAAAAAAAGAAAAAAAAAGAAAAGAAAAATGATTCGAGAAAAAAAAAATAGTTATGGTATTTAGTTTATTGTAAAGTGCGATGTTATAAGCACTATGTTATGAGCTTTATATATATTTAGTATCGAGGAGGCCACCTCGGTCACATTTGAAGATTGGGTTGGTAATTGTAGCAGTTGAAGAAAGGTAGTGTGCCCATCACGGCGTCTCAATGACACATCTACCTGTATTTCATGATCGGTTTCTTAACTAAAACTTGAACTTTGGGCGGACGGTAAGTGGTGATGACTTGGTTATAGATTTAGACATGCCTAGTTTTTATTTACACCATCTATATATCCCATGTCTTATCCTACCCTTTAGTCATAGGCGTGTCTAGGTGATCACGTGGCAATCTTTGGTGTCTTGGCCATGGATTTGGTCATGTATCATTGATTTTGTCCACCGGTGACATGTTAGTAATGACGAGTCACCACTTTTGTCGTGTCTACCCATATTGCCTTGAAAATTGTTTGTGCGTTAACTCTAGAGGTGGAGATTTGTGTAACAGCCAAACTTATGATAGAATACATGCTATGGTAATGCTGATTGAGTGATCACCCCGAAATTGACACTTAGAATAGTTGAGAGATTTGAGTGTTTAGTTCCCTTTTCGTGAGGTGTTCGGCTTTGTTTTATTCTAGCATAAGGGATTTGTAAACTTATATTTTCCAGGTTATGGGAGATATCTTTATAGGAATCTATCTAATAAGGTCTACTTGAGGGCAAGTAGAGTTCAAGTGGGGGATATTTGATAACATCAAATTATCACGAATAAAGTGTCAATTTCCCCCGATAATGCTTGTAATTTATATCATTTATATGAATTTACACTTGTTTTCCATTATATTCCACTTTAGGGTAAATTACGAGCATTGGAGCTAAAGAGGCGGAATTGGAGATATTAAAGATTTATCATAGTATGCTTACTTTGAATAAGTTACAGTAACTTTCGTCTACATTCGCAGTAACTAAGCGTGACTCAGAAAAGCCAACTCATGAGAAGATTCAATTAACTCTCCCAAATATTACGACGTAACTATATTAGGTCAAATGAGGTTCCGCGCGTGATAGCTACTGCGTGTAACTCGTGCATAAACTATGAAGTAACCAAAATTATTGAAGATACGACATAACCACTTCTAAGGTTACGCCGTAACCAGCAGATCTAGTGCAATTTACGAAGAAATAGATTGTTACGGCGTAACTATTTTATTAGTTGGCAAGTAACCAATCTAACCTATAAATACCCACGATTTCCGGCATTTCAAAGCATCATTTCACACACCTGACAAAGAGCGTGGGAAAAGCCAAAGGCAGGTCTAGAGGAGCATCACGGGCTATCTCGAGGGAGAAATCACTCCCCTATGATAAGCATTAGCATTTTATCTTTCCTTTACTTTCGATTCATGTATTTCGTAACATTAATTATTGAATTGATTTGTATAGTTAATATGAGAGGCTAAGCACCTCTTGGTGTTGGTAGGGTTATGATTCATAATTATTTTGTTTGCGTTTATATTACTTAGGTATCAATTATTTCTAAGTGCATGCATGCATAGTTTATTGGTAGCTACCATTGTTTCGGTAGTTTTGAATGAAGGTAGAGGCTAGTTGCTTAGGAGATATGACCAACTGACCCAAGTGAGTAGTGAGATGGGAAGGGTAAGATATGACTAAATGACGACCCTTTCTACTTGTGCGATTTGACCAACTGATCACCTACCGTTTGGATGAACTTAAGAATTGAGGGGTGAGTGTTTTTAAGTTGCTTGGGACACTCACTATTATAAGTCTAGCATGTAACGGAACAATGGTAAACAGGGACCGGGAACAAATGGACTTATGAGGACACCTCTTACTCTCTAGTGGTGGCATCTTGCTATAGGTTAGGGCGAATTGACCAAATGCAACCCTATCGACTTTTACCCACAGTAATTGGAAGTAATTATTAGATGTAGACATTACTAGCTAGGATGAATAACTAGGTTAGCACCACTTTCCTCTATTGATTACACCTTTGCCTTTATTTGCCTTATTAGTTAACTAATTAAATCATATTAAAATCACATGACACCTAGACTTAGTATTAATCCAACACACATAGCTCTTGGGACGACCTCGGTTTTTACCGAATACTACACCTACGGCAGAATTTTAGCACGCGTTAGTGCATTGGGTAGACCATAGGTATAACGAGACATTATAAATATTAAAACACGTCGATAAAACATCATCAAGTTTTTGGCATTGCTTGGGAGTTATATTAGGATTGCTATTAAGTCTTTCATTTTTGTTTTGTTTTAAAATTTCTCAATTTCTCACGACCACTTTTCAAGTTTTCAAGTACCATGGAAGTTGTTAACATTGATAACCTCAACAGGAATATTTGGCGTTAACAAGAGATGAAAAAGGACCAGGGATTGTTAGGCGACCATCGCGAGAAGATGCCCAATTGAAATCAAACCTCAATTTGAGGTTGCATGTGTGCTGAATGCAGAGGCTAAGCCTACCAAAAGGCACCTTAGGCGGGTTGCTTGGTCTTCGGTATCTATAAAGGGACCATCGATATAGGACTTGGTACCCGAAAAGGACCACCGGTATGTCACTAATAACCTATCTGGTCTTGATCATGCAGGGATGTCAAGATATTGAAATGCGATGCAGGAGGTGCTTAGTTTTTGGGTGATAACTTGTGGTGGCTTCTAAGAAACAAATGAGTACTTCTATATCCTCTACGGTGAATACATAACGTATAAATCTTGTTGTGCTTTCCAATCCTATGGATGAGATCGATTATCGACTATGGCTTTTGAATTCAACAAAATCCTGTATTGTGATAACAAAAATGCCATTATATCTAACTGCAATAGCGTTCAACATTCAAGAAGCGAAGCTTATCTCGACGATCGACATCATTTCATCGAGGAGCAAGTGGAAAGCGATTGTGGTGGAACTTTATTTTTGTGAGGGCTGAATGTCGGTTAGCGGACATGTTCACCAGCTCTTCTGAAACGTTTTGAGTTTATCCTCCACGACTTAGTCTAAAGAGTCTAAAGGTTTTTCTTCATCCATCTCTTGTAAATAGTTATTCAAAAAGCAAAATACAAATTACAAAACCAACAAAAGCAAATAGAAAAATATTAATCTTTCTAAAAATTCAAAAATATTGTCATTTTGTCATGTTTTCTTGGTCGATATATCTACGGTCTTTTGTGCTGTCATTCAAAGAGTGACACGGGTCTTTAGATGTTGTTGAATGTACATAAAAATAAAAAATAAAAAAATTGAGAGGGGTGTAACAAGGCTTATAGTCATTTGAGTCTATAACCCGTTTTTAAGAAAAAATGAGCATTGCTTTATCTTATTTTTCATATCTCATGCTCACGATTCTAAAAACAAATGTTTGTCACTAAAGCGACAAATGTTTCCTTCACAAGTATTTTCCTTCAAAAAATTCTTAAAGAAAAATATTTGTTATCAGTGAAAAACTAATAAAAAACTTCGGTCTCAAATTTTTTTGAAAATCATCTGGACTTGACATTGGTCAAAATCTCTATCTCTCAATCAACAACTTATGTCATTGATTGAGGGGAGAATGATTTCATTTAAATCAAAGGTTATTTGTCGCCTAACCCGGTTCATACAAGGTTTATGTCATGTTTTTCAAAAGATACTCAAACATGTTTTTGGAGTTTAAAATCTAGAAGCTTTGATCTCATCGGTTGAAATGTTTTTTTCAAAAGCAAGTCACAATTCTCCTCAAATGTTTTTTCAAAATCAATTTAAATCTATAGGATCACAAATCTCAAATGATTTGAAATTGTGTCGGAAATTTGTGATTTAAATTGGATTTAAACTGATAATTCGATAAATGGTTTTAAAGTGATTTCCTGGCTTTGTCTCCTCCCTTTGCATGTGCTAGGAAGGGCCAGTCTTTACCTTGTATACTGATCCTGTGAGTGGGGAGTGGGTTATATGCAGCAACTATAAATACCCCTTTCATCCTTGGAAGGGGTGGTGCTTCTAATAATCTAACCTTTACATTTTGTGCTACAACTCTCTACCAAGAACACCCTCTCTTATCTTTCTCTCTCTAAATGGCTAACATGTATTTCCCTCATCCAAGACCACCCGAATCATCCAAACAACATAATATTTACAATCCTTCAAATGGTAATAGAGCCAGGTTATTGTGTTGTTTCGATTTGTGTGGTTTTAGCAAAAGCGATCACGAGGGACGAGTGGGCGTGTACCTCAATTCAATGAAAGTGATCAGAATGACTTCGTCTTGACAGTAACTAGCGTTGTATGCGGTACGCGGCGTTCAAATTTGTCCGAATGGAAAAAGTCAATCCATAGCCGCTTGCTCACACAACACATTCATTTCTAAATAAATCATGATAAGTGCATCAACGACTCTGATATTTTCACTCCATGTAACTTACCCTACTGACTGGCTACTTGAATATCATGAATCGGCTAAAAGACATTTACTACGATGAGAAGATATCATGATCAGGGAATGGCGAAGCATGTCGGTCAAAAATCACAACACCATAAAGGAAGAGTGAGAGAGATTTATGGTAGGCTGATGATCTCAAAGCTGGCTCAAAACTCATTATCCGTGGATCGAGTTAAAAGACACTCGCTTGGATTAACCAAACATGCAAAATGAAGAATCAAGACTCACAGACTAGCGAAGAACTTTGCTAAGAACCAAAGAACAATCTTAATGTAATGTCACATTTTGTATTCAATGTAATTTGAGGTGGCCTCTTAGGGAGATTGTTAGGATTTAGTAAATCCATTCATTAAAGTGTCGATCACCTGAGTATGTAATCATTAGAAAGCTCGTAGTCATGGATTGTTTTATGTTAGTTAGTATTTAGTTAAGTAACTGCAGTGGAGACGGACCAGTCTTTACCCACTATATGCACGATCCGCGACGTAGGTGGCGTTTATTAGAAACTATAAATACCCTCTACCTCCAAGGTAGAGGTTGAGAAACTCATAATAATACTTTAATTTCTCTCACTAAGTTCCCAAACCTCTAACTCTTTCTCTCTCTAAAACCTTATAGTATACGCCTAATTTT
>OU343218.1:106642100-106804949 GCA_910596185.1 Chrysanthemum makinoi | reverse complement strand
ATCTTTTTAGAAATAACAAAATTTCGCTTTATGTAGATATATTTTCTTGGAGGACAAGTTTAGTCTTCACTATAAATAAAGGCATATGTCTCATTCGTTTTACACATTCAGTAAACGTAGCTCCTTAACCGATTGAATTCAAAGTAGTCTTCTCGTCGGAAACACACACTTTTCTCATGAATTTTCGAGCAAGTTTGTCAGTCCGCTGTATAACAACTTTGGGCGTTGTACCGGGGAAACAAACGCGAATCATTTTTAAGGAATAAATGTTAAACACGAGCCTCGTTCACGACATTTCTTGATTTCTTTTATATATAATTATAGAGTCTGTCTTCTACTTCTACCCCATTCTGTTTGTTATTTAATTTACTGTTTTTATTTTTGTTAATTTATTTCATCATTATAATATGATTTTATTAATAAAAGTGTACACCGTTTCCCACAGTTTACAGGAAAGAAGTTGGGTATGTGGAATCACCCGTAAAAATGGTCGTGTTTAGCCTTTAAACCAATGCTTCATGCCCCATACTTATAAATTGATTGGCCAAAAGCACATTTGCTTGATGACAAGCAAATTCAAAGTGTAGGAATATTTGATAAGGATTTAAAACATACGTTTTTTGGGGGTCATTTAACCCCTAAATCGACACATTTTATATCCGTTACTACTTAAAATTGTTCCTTTTCACATTTTAGGTCTTTTGAAAGCAAAATGCTGGAATGAAGCATATTTGGATGAAAAGGAGCGAAAACATGAGGAAAATGGCAAAGTCAAGATCAAAGGCACTCCAGCACACGACGGTGTGTCCCAACAAGAGGCGGCGTCGTCCCTCTGAAGACTTGATCAAAAGTGCATGACGGCTCGGTATTGAATTTGGTCCTAAAGCGGCGTCCGCCCTAAACTCGGAAGCGTCACTCACAAAATCTACACCAGACGCCCAAGATCCAAGATTCAGACGATGTCTTGCATGAATACTGACGGCGTTACACATCTCAACCGGCCGTCCCAACGATGACTTGGCTGAAAGAAACCACTAATGATGCTGCGAGGCGGACGTCACTAGCAAAAGGTGACGCCGTCGCGATTGTAAATCTATATATAGAATTCGATTTTTCTGTATTTTAGGAGGTAGAATTTTGGAGAGCAAACCCTAACTCAGTTGTAGTCCGACTTGGACAGTATTCTAGGGTCCCATACCCTATTTTACATCACAAGATAAGTTTGTTTATCCAATTTATCATTATGTCTACCCCATGTTCAATTGATTGTGTGTATGCTTGCTTGTTTAACATGTCTAGCTAAATTATTCTTGTGTTTGCTTAGATCTATGAAACCTAGTTATTGATTGTTGTTAGGTTGTCTATTGTCTTAATTGGTAGACGCTAGATTAAGAAAAAGCTTCTTCTTCTTTCATTGTTTGCGAAACTTGAGCGTCTAAATAGCAAAAAGCCTTTGAGTGCACATTAGGACATTCGATTTGTGTGTTTATTATGTGAATTGTAGCTTTAGGATAGTAGTGTATTCGGGGGAGATGCTATTGCACTTGCCGATCCCGGGTATACTAGAGGAGAGTTGCAATTCATAGAACTAGGGAGCTAGGCACCACCCTACGACTAAACGGAATACAACGCACCAATTAAGATAAAGGAAGTTACAATTCAACCGACCAATAAAAGATAACTAGGGAGTAATAGTATCTAAGTGAACACATTTTTAATCATCATACGAGCACACCTCAATTAGCATAATCTATCCGTAGTTAATTAGATAAGTAGTAAAGTAGTAAAGCCGGTAGAAGTACCCCCCAGTCATATACCCTGAGATTTTTACCCTTGCTTTCTAAAAAAAACATAAAAAAGACTAAAAAGAATCTTCCTCAACCCCACCTTCTCGTCATATATCTCTTCCTAGCATTCTTATTCCCCTAGAGAACGAAATCAATCCCCGAGGCTTACCCCACACTACACTATAATGATTAGGTTCACTGCCTAGAGGGTTGAAAAGCTTGCTCGTAGAAAAGGAGGTTTTCTCGACCCCGAACCCTGCTATCATGCTAGGAATTCCTTGTGTTGGAACTTGTCTCTACCCGGATAAATGGTCACTCACAATTCTTGACTCAATTCATGACTGTTCCCCTGTTTACCAAACTCCCTTGGTCGACAAAGATGTCATCCGTTAACACCTCTTCTTTAATAGGGTAGCACCAACACGTGTCACTAGAGCGGGGAAAGAAATCAACCGAGATCCTTATGGAATGTAACTCAATGAGCTTAAGCCTTATTCAAGAAATGGGAAGAACTTCTTAGAGCCAATGGCATAAGCACCATAGGAAACCGTGACCATATCAATGCTTGCCTTTGCTACATGCTCTATAGCTTATCCACCCGTCAACCATTCAACTTGGCATACTACATTGCTAGGAGAATGGCTGACATTCCCACTCAAGGAACCGTTTCTTTTCCCTACGGGATGCTTCTTACCCGTCTCTATAGAGATTTTGCACTCATTCCACTAAGTCCTAGAGGGGTAAAACTTGACTATCCTCTTATCCCTCACATCTTTGTGCCATTGAGTGATGAAAGGGTGGCCAAAACTAAGACCAAAGGAAAACGGCCACAACCTCCTACTCCTTCAACTTCATCATCAAATAGCTCGGAAGATGGACTCCTGAATTCTAGGCTTCAACCTCACAAGTACTACGCATCACTTCCAGAGATTGAGAACCCCTTGGAGGAATCAAGCAAACCAAGGGGATGTTTAAGTGTCTTGGTAGGATGCTTACCAAGAGTAACAAGAAGTTGGACAAGTAATGGAGGTTTTTAAGGAGTGTTTGGTACAAGGAAAAAAACAATGATGTATGATTTATTTTATGTGTTTTCGCTTTCTAGGATGATAACTAAACTTAAAACAATGATGTGAACTAACTTTGTCATGCAGGGGGATAACATTTGGATGTTATCAAATTTTCACCGTTTTCACTTTTTAGTGAAAATCACTAGCCCACATTTGAAATACATGCTCCTGTGTGTTTATATATGTGTTATTGCTTGTTCCTAACCAGAAATAATTATCTCCATATGTTTTAAGAAAACTTTTAGGATTTGAAAAAGTTCCCGAGGGTTAAAAAACGCCTCTGTGAACAAATCTGATCACCACGGATTTGATGGACCCAAAAATTTGGTTCCGTCCGTAGAAAAATTTGGTGCAGCCAAATTCATCACAGCGGACCAGACGGAACCAAAAAGTGGGTTCCGTCTTTGTAAAAATTTGGTTTCGTGGATACCTGCAGGTTAGTTTCTGAATTTTGCTTAATCCCGCACTCATATTTACCAAATTTTGTTACTAGGATAGTTTTTACTGCTTTTCATTCATATTAGGACTAGTTTAACTTACTTGGACCAATAGGATATCCATTTCCCACCAAAATTCAAAAATTCTCAATATCCACCCAAGGAACCCTTTTCTATAAAGGAAGGAACCATTATTTTGGTTCCTTGAAATTCGTGGATGACTGATCTTCAGGATTATGCAATGATTGAAGTCCATTTATTGCATATCTTGCTCAATTTACTCAACACTTCTTGTATGGATTGACTTAGGGAGATTTGACATGCATTTAAACTCTTCCAAAACATTAGGAACTACTCCACTTGTATGGCTTAACATCAAATCAAACACAAATTTCCATAATCCCATGATCCTATAAATTAAGACATCAAAGATGGTCATTTTTACACCTCAACAATTTCTTCCTTCTTTTCTTAGCACAAGATTAATCACAATGACAAAGTCATCTACATCATCACCATCAACCAAACCACTCAAGAAAACCGCAAGAATAAGTGTAAGACCTTGTTGCTTTGTAAACCTTAGTTCCTACTCAGATCATCACCACTCAACATTTCATCTCCAATAAGAGATGAAAACTTCCTCACCTTGAGTACTCCAACTCCACCACCAAAATCACCCATTATCATCACCACTCCACCTCCTACTAAAACACCAATTGTCACCTCTCCTCCACCAACTCCAATACAATCATCAAAAACGCCATCACCACCGAAATCTCCAAAGCTTATACCCATAGAACTCTTTTAAACTCCACCAACATCTCCAAATCCATTCTTGAATGACTTGGAAGACCTACCTCCTAGGCCCACAAATCCACCACCTCTTCCATCATTCGGCACCATCGAGCGTATCGCTCATGAACCACCAAGAGCATCATTTGAACCAAACACCCCTTTACAAAATGAACCTAGACCACTTCTCTTCCACCCAATCCACAATGATATCCATGGGCCACTATATGGAGACCATGTTTTACCACCTACATCTGTTTCTCCTCATATTGATGACATTGATGAGTCAATAAGGGAAGACCACCCACAATCTCAAGTAGAGATACAAGCTCATCTAGAAAACTTCCATGCTTTTTCAAACATGGTGGATTATCACCTAAATGAGGCATTGCAAATGCAAAATGCTTTGCTTTCTTCCCTCATTGCTCCATAAAATACCAACAATACTTCCACCAATGTTCCATTACCAAACAGTAATCCTACTCTCCTACCTCGACACGGTTGCTCCCATTATGAGAGCACCGCCCATCTTAGTGAAAGGACCCGAATCATGGTCCACGAATTACAAGATGAAATGAGGTTCATCCTCAATCATATCCTTGAGCGTATTAACACTCTTTCTCATCCTCCTCCTCAATAGGATGGTTCTTGCTTTACTTTTAGGGTTTTTTTTTGTTTTTTTTTTTGTTTTTTTTTTGTTTTTTTTTTTATTTCTAAGTTATGTTTTTATTTTCCTAGGATTTTTTTATTTTTCTAAGTTATTTCTATATTTTTTAGGATTTCTTTTATGTCTCAACATCTCTATTATGTTCCATTTTATGACTTTTAAGTCATAAAAATTTTAACTAACAAATGATGTTTATTGTAATGTTGTTGGTGATTACTTATTGGTTGGAATTATTTTTTATGCTTGTGATGATGAATGTTACTAACCTTTCTTTTGTAGCTTTTCATAATCCATGTCTCTTTCTCTTGGCACCCAATTAAGGGGGAGCATTTGGCTCGTGCTCATTGCATTTTCCGCCTCACATCTTCTTTTTGTTTCGTCAAAAATGGAGAAAATATTATTGAACTTGACCATTGAATTTCAAAACGTCAACATCATGCTTTGACTTTCAAAAGTCAAAATTATAGAAGACCAAATATTGGACAAACAAAAGTCCAACTAGTCTTAAGATACAATAACTTTTTGATTGTCAACTTTATTTAAACTAACTAGTTCTTCCAAGTGTCAATTAATCTTATATTTTTAAAATTCTTGTACATCTTTACATGTTTGATAAAAATAAAATTTATGTTTTGTCCTCGACAAAAATGAGGAGATTGTTAATACAAATATCGTCCAAAAACGTTATTTATATTTTATAATCCTTACCTTGTTTTGTTAACGACAAAAGTAAATTTCATTTTTGCAAAGTATAAAGCTTGTCAAGATTATTAGACATTAATACAAGCTTTTCTTAAATAAAGTCTTCATCACTTAAGCATTTACATCTTGTCACATTTTGATTATCTACATATCAATTGACATTGATAACCTTCTATACTATAATGTGCATCAACATTTTTAGTTCAAGTATGTTTAGTTTCTTAAACATAACATTACATAAGTATTTACTTATATAACATATTAATTCTAAAAATGGAAAACTACATATTGCTTCATGGCTTGCATCAAATTGGAAATCTTTAAAAGATTTTATAAAATATTTTGTTAAGATATTCACTCATCATATCTTACATAATCTTGGAGAGATTTGGATGATCTTTGAAATATTTTTTGTGATCTCCACTATCAGACTGGCGGAACCAAATTTTATAAAGGGCGGACCCCTTTTTTTGGTTTCGTCCAGTCCGTGATATGCTGATCACTTGGCCTATAAATAACAAGCCAACACAAGTTGTTTTCTCATCCCTAGTTGTTTTCCCAAATCCTAGTATGAAGAATTCTCAAAAGAAAATGTTAGAATGATCTATCACTATCCAACATTTTAAAATATGATGATTTCTAAAAACATGACTTTTTGTTTTAAGAAATTCCTATCTTTGTAGTTTTCAAACATACACGGATCATATCAAGTTTTTAAAGTACAATATACTTTAAGAAACTTGGTAACGAAGCTCTGGTACCAATTGTGGAAAACTAGAAGGGGGGGTTGAATAGTTTTTCTGATTAAAACTTCATTTTAAAATATTTAGATCGACTTATGTCAATCTATTTAAATGTGTATGTTGGATGTTGATAGATAAGTTTGTAAATATGTAATGCAAAGGTAAAGAGTAAGAAACACAAAACCACGATACGAGTGTTTATAGTGGTTCGGCTACAAGGACATCTTCCTTGCCCTACTCCACTCCCCGAGTCACCTACTCGAGAGTTCGTAAGCACTACACGACACAAACTCCTTATGGCGGAGAAGCCTTCACAACGTCGCCTACTCTTTTTCCGGTACAAGGCTAGACACCGGGTTCTTCCACGAGGTAGAACTAAACCTATCACAATGTCGCCTACACTTTATTCGGTACAAGGCTAGATACCGAGTTCCATTACAAAGGAGGAACTACTACCCAACACTACACAACATTTATCCCAAAGGAGACCCACTCCTTATTACAACATCATCAAGGATATCAATATCCTTGGACACAAATTATCTATATTTGTACATCGATGCCCCATATCGATTGTACACCTTTGGCATCTTTCACTAATGCCCTCGACATGATCTTTTGACACCTTTCACTAATGCCTTCATCATGGACCTTTGGCACCCTTCACTAATGCCTTAGACACGGACCTTCGACACCTTTCACTAATACCTTCGACTTGACCCTTTTGACATCTTTCACTAATGCCTTCAACACAACACTTCTAGAAAGGAAGAAAGAACTATCAACAAGAGAACTTCAGTAGTCTTGATGATGACGAAGCTAGACAACTCATGGACTTGAGCTTGCTAGACTTCAAGAGGTGGTGATCTCGCCTTTAAGAGGAACCTAGAGAATCACACAAAAACAAACACAAACTACATAGAAAGATCCTTTGGATCTGAGGTTAGAGAGTTTACAATAATAGGAGAAAGTATGTGTAGAAGTGGCAACTTACAATGAAGAAATGGCTCACTATTTATAGACAAAAACATGCTACTATTCCACGGATCCCTTAATTGAGGGATCCGTCTAGTGTATTTCTAGGGATCCGTAGGACGCTCCCCCTAAATGGGTCGTGGGTCATGGATCATGGATCATGGGTTGTAGGCTTTGATCCATGGGTATCCAAATAGATACAATGTATCTAGAAGATGCAATGCATCTAGTCAATGGGTCATGGGTTAGCTCCATGGGTATGGGTCATGGACTTTGGGTTTTACCCAAATACATTCAATTTACACACACTTATACAACCATAACTCATACTTACTCTCACGTCGGAGGTGGTTCGTAGGGTCCAACCCCTGCGTAAGCACTTAATGTAGTGTCTTCGTATTTCTTATCCTCAGGTGAAAGACAATCTTGGCTGGAACATACACTCCTCATACCTTTGATCATCATCGAAGCTTGGTAGTGCAATTTATTGTACAATCAGTGGAGCCATCCGTGGGACCTGCTACTAGTAGTCCCTTAATCACCAAGTCTTGAAACCTTAACCGATTACGCTACTTTTCTGGCATGGAACCAGGAAGGGAAGATACACCTCCACCAGGTTTCTCTACCCTGGTACCTATCTTATTTGGAAACCACTCCCATACATCACGCCTCAACTTCCGCTAACCCTATTCCAGAAATTAGCCCTGCCTTCGTTGAGGCAAACTTCGGAGCCTTAGAGTCCTTGCTGAGGGCTTACAAGAGGCAAGTTCGCAACACTAAGATGCGAAGGGAACTGGAATATTCCAGTGAGGAATATGACGAAGAAATCATGGTAGATGAAAGGCCTCGACCAATTAACAAGGGGCGTTCGGCCCTACGAAATGGTTCTCCTTCCATAAGAAGGCCTAATGGAAGGACTTTTGGTTTTGAAGAAGGTCCCGGAGGAGACCCGGGAAGAAGGGAAAGAGTACAGGGTGAAAGAAGGAGTGAGAACTCCAACGGAGGAAGCAACCCAGTAGGAAACGGAGGGGTAAACCTACCACCTCTCCTAGCTGCCCACTTAGGAAGAGAAGGGATGGGGGCTCCGATACCTCCATCATACGTCTCGAGTGTCGAAGGACCTCCTCCATACTCTGGGATGAACCAGTTACCCCCCCCCCCTCAGGGAATGAATCCCTACCTACCTGCTCAAACCTATAATACCTACCCTCCGAATGGGTCTCTCTACAACCAAAGTTACCAAAGAAGTACCCTACGGACACCTTCCTTACACCCTACACAACCGATGGGTGGAAATCCTTTGTACTAACCTCCCACAGCCTAGACTGCATTCTCACAACCACTTCCTAACCCGTACAACCCTACACCTATTTATCTATCTCCATATAACCCTTACTATGCCGAGCCTCGGAGCTTGCACACCTTTTGTGAAGTGGATTGAAGACTACCATCTACCTGACGGCGTGAAGATGCCCACTCACATAGACACCTACGACTGGAAAGGCGATCCTGACAACTTCTTACATTTGTTCGAAGGCGCTATCAAGATGCAGAAGTGGGTCATGCCCGTAGCATGCCACATGTTCACACACACACTCTGAGACTCCGCAAGAATATGGTGGAATGGGCAAAAGGTGGGGAGCTTTGTAAGTCTAGACGATCTTAAGGCTAAGTTTCGATCACACTTTAGCCAACAGAAGAAGTACACCAAGACCCATCTAGCCGTGCATACCATCAAGCAAAGGGACAGCGAAAGCACAAGGGCCTTCGTCACAAGGTACACCGATGAAACTTTGCAAATTCTGGGGTTGCATGAGGAACAAAGGATTTCTGGCTTCGTACATGGCTTACGAACTCGAAGCTTGGTGGAATTCCTATTGACCGACCTTCCTACCACTTACAAGGCACTGATGGAGAAGACTTACACTTGGATTGAGTCCAAGGAAGTAGCAGCAAATGGAGCTCCGATTGAGCAAAGAGAAGCCTCCGATAAATTCTCCAGAGGGTCCTCCTGGGAAGGATCCAAGAATAGGAAGAAGAACATAGATCGCTTCACTCCCTACAACAAAGGCTCGAATCATGGACTCTTAGCAAACCTGGTCAAATCTCCCTGGGAGATCCTTGCTACCGAGAAAGCCGCAAAGTCCTTCGACCCGCCACCTCGGATGTCAGGACGAAGCAAAGCCAGGGACATGTCGAAATACTGCCACTTTCACGAAGACCATGGGCACGACACCAACAGCTGCAGAGAGCTAAAGACGCAGATTGAAGAGGCAGTACGCTCCGGACAATTGGCGCATCTGGTTAGAGGCATTAAAAAGGGGAAGGACAAGTTCTCCGACACTCAGCTGGGAGAGTGGAAAGGGACCAAAAAGGAAGCTACCCATGCGGAAGCTCCGATACTGATGGTGCACATGCATGATCCAAGCTTAAAGCGGAAAGAAGCAGATGGAGAGCTGGGAAGTGTAGGGGAGATAACATTCCCATCCATTCTGGGGCAGACACCTTCGACTGACCCCGTGGTCATCAAGGTACGGGTCTCCAACAAGGAAGTAAACCGAGCATACATGGATTGTGGAAGCTCCTGCGAGATCATCTATGAGCATTGCTTCTTAAAGCTCAAACCATCTATACGCTCTCAAAGGGTAGACTCTAAAACACCTCTGGTAGGGTTCTCCGGCGAACACTCATGGCCTCTGGAAGAGGTACCGTTGGAAATCACTATAGGCGAAGGGCCCTTATCCCGCACGGAAATGCTCACCTTCGTCATAGTTAGGTCAGATTCTCCTTACAATTTGCTAATAGGGAGAATAGCTATGCAAAAGATGGGCATTGTTGTTTCCACCATACATGCTGCCATTAAGTTCCAAACTCCCTTCGGAGTGGGAACTGTTCATTCTAATTATGGGGCGGAAAAGGGAGTATATGGTGTCAAGAGGGTCAAGGAAGAATCGGAGGAGCCCCCGATAGCGATTCTAAGCTGTACGGATGCAGAAGAGCGGGTCGTAGTAAACCCTAGCTACCCTGAGCAGACACTGGTGATAGGAAAGAAACTCTCAGAGAATTTCAAGGCGAAGCTCACAGAGCTGTTACGGACTAACCTTGATATTTTTGCTTGGAAATATTCTGACATGACAGGAGTCCCAAGAACATTACTAATAGATAGACAGCCCTTCGGCACGGAGCATAAGCCCAATGAATACAAACATATTGAGCCCATGAAACAGAAAAGAAGGAGCCTAGCCCCGAAGAAACGTGCCTTTTGCAAGAGGTCGATGAACCTGCCGACATTCTAAGGGAAGTCAAATACCAAACCTGGGTGGCCAATCCAGTCATGGTAAAGAAGAAAGACGGAGGGTGGCGCATGTGTGTTGACTTTACTGACATCAACAAAGCATGCCCAAAGGACTGCTACCCATTGCCAGAAATTGATTGGAAGGTAGAGTCCTTAGCAGGCTTTCGACTGAAGTGTTTCGTAGATGCCTATAAAGGGTATCATCAGATTCAGATGGCAAAGGAGGACGAGGAAAAGACAGCCTTCTCCACAAGCAAAGGTGTCTACTATTACAGAAAGATGCCCTTCGGATTAAAGAACGCAGGGGCAACATACCAACGACTCGTAGATAAAGCCTTCAACAAACAGATAGGCAGAAATCTCGAGGCATACGTTGATGATCCGCGCAGAACAGTCAAGCTAAATCACTCAAACCTGCCACTTGTGAATGGCAGACCGTAATCAGCTTAAAACAGCTCAAGCACGAATGCAATTTAAGATCGAGGAATATAGTGTATTCCTGGGTCGTTAAGTCCCACGGAGGATGAATTGGTGTTTAAACAACTTCAGATGATAGAATGATCACTAAGGATAGTGATCAGAAAGGATTTTGATAAATAATTACCTAAAGAGAAGATCTACAAATTAAAGCAACTTAAATGCAAATTAAAAGAAATTAAAAAGTTAAAAAATATTAAATAAACGCTATCACTATTTTTACAGATCGATGAACGTTTATTTTATAAAACAAAATAACTTTAATAAACTAATTTAACTAAAACGTAAACTCAAAATATCTAAAAACGTTATTTAAAATGAAAACGAGCGTTACGTTTAAAAATTACGCTGGAGCGCAAGCAAAAACGTAAATTTTATGAAATAAAAGGCCTACGAGTGTAAAACTAATTTTATTACGTACTATATGATAAAAGAAAATTTTACAAAAAATAATTATATTTTTTAGACTTTTATATTTTTTATTATGAATTAATTACTATAAAACACTAATTAAATGTTTAAAAATACTAAAACTAAGTAGAAAAATCTGAAACTTTTATAGAAAATACTTTATACTAATACAGATTTAAGAAAAATAGAAAAATTGAAAAAGCTACTTTGAATAAGCTAGAAATAAGCTTAAATGTTCGTTAAGCTAAATGAGACAAAAGGGCTTATGTATTTGATTATGCAAATGATAACAAGAAAGACCCAAGGGCGCTATTGGTACAGGTACACACGCTAACACCCATATGAGGGAGAGGTCTCAGGGTTCGACCCCCTGCCTCTCCCTTTTGCACAAACATTTTATTTTTGAAAATTTTCTTTCACAAACTTGCTAAGAACATGAAAATAAGCAATTAGTATAACTACAACTTTATCTGAAAATGACTAATAAGCTGATTTAGAGCTTATTTTTCCAACATGGACCTTAAAAGGAAATAAGCACAAGGCTTAAGCCATTTGGCTTATAAGCTAGTAAATTAGCACTAAGGAAATGGGAATAAGTTAATAAACTATTAATAAGCGAATATTAATACTGAAAAAGCTAAACAATCTAGAAATAAGCACTAAACAAGCTATAAATAAGCACAACTGATTACTGTTTAAACAGGACACTCTAGTTTTTACTAGACACCTATAAGCTTAATTTTAAGCACCTAAATAAGCTAGATAACAAAAACAAAACTGAATAAGCAAGATGACCACTCAACTTTTCAAAAGCTAAAACACTCACAGTTTTGTCCACTATAGAGCTTGTGAGAAGCTTATTAATATGGTGACAAGTCACTGCTTATGCAGTTTTACTAAAAAAATGGGACAAAACAAAGGCTTATTGCAGGCTTATCAAATAAGTTGCAAATTAGAAAATTAAGCTTGGACTCTCAAGCCAGCTAGACTAGCTTTCCAAAGAACCAAGTTACATAAGCTAAAGGTTACTAATAATCTCTGTAGGAGCTTATAAAAAAGACAAGCTCAACTGGTGCACAGGGGACTGTTTTCAGACAAGGGGTCAAAACAAGCTACAAAATAAGCTATTAATAAGCTAAGTTTATAAAACCTAGTATTTTTATATTTTTCTTTAGCAGCTAAATATTATTATGCCAAAAGGATTTAGGCTAAATCCTAATATTTAATCCTATATAAAATTATACATTTTATTCAAAAACAGGTATTAAGAAATTTGACTTTTATAAGAACTAATTAGTTTGACTAAAATGAATTTTAACTTGATTCTACTAACTGGATATGTAATATTAAGCTAAAATATGACTGAATTAAGCTAAGTTAACAGGTTATAAGCTACTGAGATGAGTTTGATACCTTTAACAACTAACAGTTACAAAGTAAGGTGAGAATAAAGAGTATTTTGACTTTTGATGTAACAAGCACAGGTTTTTAATGTATCTTTGAGTTCTTAATACTAAGTGTGACAGATAATACCAATAAACAACAACTCTAATAACCTTAAACACAGTAAACTCAACAGAACCAAACAGTTCTTAATGAGACTGGTTTGGTGATTTTCAAAGGGTTAAACAGATTAAGAACATGCAATCTATTACAAACCTCATAATATCATTAAATAACACTAAAGAAACATAGAACAATAACATTAACAACATAAAACAGTGAAGTACCAAGATTGATCAACAGGCTTACAATTTGGTTTTCAAGGTAAAACTGAGAACTGAGGATTGTAACCAATTCCTATAGCTTCCCAAGAAGCACTAAACCAAAGAAAATCCAAAATCAGCACTGCACCATTCTTGATCCTCATTTCCATGGGATTTTTAATTTTTAACTAATTTATTTGAATTTTTGATATTTTTCTCTTTTGACTACTAAACTGATTTG
This sequence comes from Chrysanthemum makinoi, assembly GCA_910596185.1. NCBI lineage: Eukaryota > Viridiplantae > Streptophyta > Magnoliopsida > Asterales > Asteraceae > Chrysanthemum > Chrysanthemum makinoi. Next base: position 106,791,649 of record OU343218.1, on the reverse strand, counting down.
AAGGGTATCTAATAGCTTTTACAAGCTATCTAGGAGCTTATGTGTGACTAGGAGTCCAAAACAACAGGTACAAACAACATTCAAACTTATTGAGATTTTGAACAAGAGTAAAATTTTGCATACACAGAAATTAAGGCTTAAACTTGAAATTGATGGTTACAAAAGCTTTATTACACACTAAGATTGATTAAAACAGTATTTAAAAGATTGAAATTACACTGGAAATGAAATTTTAACTAAAACGACTTAAACTAAACTAAACTACTCTACTTGGTTTCTTCTCTCCTTCTTCCTTGATATTTATTGACCTATGAGACTCTCCACATGCTTCTGAGCTATTCCCACCACCATTGGATGAGTCAAAGCAATCCTATCCTTTGATTTGCAATTTGGCGCCAAAAAGGTGAACAGTAGCTCTGCAATCTTTGATTGTTTTTGGACCAGGGTGAAGAGGAGGGGGGACAAAAGGTGATAGATAGTGTGTTGAGGAGGAAAAGAGTGGGGAAGCATTAAATGAGGGAGGCTACAGGTGTGGGTGCAGGAGTGGTAACAGGTGGAGTTGGGAGGGATGAACAGTGCCTGGCGGGTTCTGTTTTTAAACACTGGGTTGGGTTGGCTTTTGGATTGGCAGGGTATTGGGCCTGAGCTGGGTTAAGGATTGGATTTGGTTTGAGATAATAATAATCAAGGGTCCATTTGGTTTAAGTATTAAAAAGGGCCCAAGGACTAAAAGTGTAATTCTGCCAAACTTGAGGGATCTGATTTATCATCTTTCCAAACTTCTTTGAGGGACCAAACCTGCCATTAAACAATTACACAAGGACCAAAAGTATATAATTTACTATTTTAAAACTTTAAGGACCTAATATGTAATTTTTGGATTTTTAGGGACTAAAGATGTAAATTCCCAAAAGTTTATCATAAGGACCAATTTTGTCATTTATTAATAGTACAAGGTTAAAATTTGATAATTTTCACTTTTTAAATTAACCAAGGACTATTTTTGACATTTTCCAAACTTGAGGGACTAAAGTTGTCAATTTGTGATTTTTAAACTTTAAAAGGTTTGATTTGACAACTTGTGAATCCCAAGGACCTAAAATGATATTTTACAAGTTTTTGAATTACCAGGGACTAGATTTGACAACTTTTGTAACTTGGGGGACTAAAACTGCCAATTATGCAAACTTGATACGTTTTTCACCAGATTTTGATGTTTTTGCATTTAAAACATATAAAACACTTGTTTGTGATATTTTTATCATTTTGAAGCATTTCTGAGTGTTTTCAGATGTTTTTGGCATTCTAAACAGTATAAAAATGATGAGTATTTAGACACTCATCAATCCCCCACACTAAGATATTGCTAGTCCCTAGCAATGATTTGAGAAAATTTAATGGATTTTATCTCTTTACCAAAAGCCATTACTTCTGGAGTAGCCAATTGTTTCAGTTCAAGTAAGAACTTTGGTACAATGATAACCAAATGATTTTAAGCAAATCATAAGCTGTGAACGGATTTGATTTGTCTTTACCAGAAGCCGTTTGCTCTGGACTAGCCAACTCTTAGATAAATTATCAATATTATCTTTGGTGAGCTGATTACCAATTATGGATTTCCCACTGCCTTTACCACAAGCCATAAACTTGCGGGCTAGCCAACTCTTCACTTTTAAGGATATGGTGAGCTGAAAACCATACAATTTTGGGCAAATTGCAAGCCATAAACGGATTTGAGATATCTTTACCAAGAGCCGTTTGCTCCTGGATTAGCCAATCCTTATGTGGGTTAGACATGGTGGACTGATTACCATTTGTTGTGTTTAGTACATAGTACTTCCACTAAAAAATTTTTTTTAAATTTGGCCATTTTGGGGAAAATGGACTAAAGGGTACATTTATGATCAAATTCGCAGAAATTTCCCCACACTTAGAAATGAATATTGTCCTCAATATTCAAAGTACCGGCTGTTATGCCGAAACTTAGAACGTAAAAAGATAACATTACTAGCCAAGTGTAGAAACACAACAGTTATTCTCTTTTTTAATATTTACAATTTTCATTCATTTTTTTTTTTTTTTTTTTTAAGATTAGATCTCTATACAACATGTGGGGCATCTCCCCCACACTTAGGTGGTACACACGGGTGAAAACCCATGTTAAGCTACTGTTTTTTATTACCGAGTCGCTAGCTTGACTCGACCCCGAATTAATTTGTTCATGGGAAGTAAGTGGAAGAGACAATCTCCATCGGACTTTCATTCAAGATGTTTGTATAAACATTGAAGTACGTGAAAGTTCCACACCGATGAGATATACATAGAACCGCTCACAAATGATAAATGAAAATGCCGGGTCAAAGATAATGTCTTCATTCCCGAAGGAGTGAAGAACAGGAGAAGTCACGGGATATATGAAGAAAAGAAAGAAAATCATGATACAAATCATGACTAACTCTTCATCCTCAATAGGAGAATTCATAGTTTCATGAATCTCCTCAGTTAAGCTCACTTGATCAAGACATATTATGGGTGTGTCTAGATCAAAGTAGAAATTATCATACTCCGGCGGAGATATGATATGAGTAAGTTCACAGGAGAACTCCTCGAAGGTGAATGAATCATATTCTGGTTTGATGTGAGTGAGTTCATTGGCGAACTCCTCAAAAGTAAATGATTCATAATCGGGGAGAGAATTATGAGAATGAAAAGTGGTACTGCCACTAATCTTCTCTCCCATGTTATCAAAACAGAAGGCTTCCATTTCCGGAATAGAATCATCGGAAAAAATGTCACTATCCTTTATGGGGATAGGAGATGAAATAGGTTTTTCATTGAAAGCCTCGATTCTAGAAACGAGAAGATTAACATTCAATAATGTAAGACGAAGAGCTTCGTCTTGGATTATTTCTTCCTCATTCTCTTCTCCTAAGCTGACAAGCTCAGAAGGTAATTCCCCCACATAACTTATGTCTCCACAAGATAAAGAATGGTCCTCATCAGAATCAGAGAACATCTCAATATAATCATTTTGGAAGACAAGAGGAGGAGGGATATCACACACATGATCGAGAATTCCCTGTGACTCTCTTGGGATTGGGACAAGGTCTTCAACACTAGACTTTATGAATTCGTCCGATTCCTTTTCAGAACAAGTGTCAAGAGCTCATCCCCCATGTTCAGAGAGTGAGTGTGAACCTCGGGTGTGATAACAAAGCAGACTGAGGAGTTGAGAAGGACTAGCAGTTATGGATTCTACAAGTTCCATTATTTCTACTGCTAGTGATTCAGTCATATTCTTTTCTCCCTGCATTTCCACGGATAGAATCTCAACTGATGAATTTGATGAATAAAATTGTAGAATATCAAAGGTATCTTCATCATCATCGTCATCAGGAATGAAATGGAATTGAGAGCTAGATTTGAATGCTTTTTGTAGTTTAATTGATTCCCTAACAGTGTTTTCAATGGCAATCTGGGAATCTAATTTAGCAGTCCGTTCCTCCGCTAACAATTCTTCCATGGATTTCTCATGTGACATAGCCGACTCCTCCTTAAGTTCTTTTAATAACTCAAGACTCTTCAGGAGAAGGTCTGTCGTAGTTTCATGAGGAGTTGCTTGAATCATTTGGTATTGTGGAGGTTGGTCTTGAAACGAATAGTCGTAATTGTTACAAGGAATTGGATTCCCTGTTTGACAATCCGAGCTAGAGTGAGGACCTCCACAATTCTCACAACAGAAAACTGATGTGGCCTGTGAGTCATATGTGTTGTAGTCATAATTGTTATCAGAACCGCTCATAGACAAGCGTGTTTCCCGATTGACAATCGAATCTGGAATGTGAACCATCACAGCATTACTCACAACAAGATAATTCTGAGTCTCAAAGTGTGGTAGCTGATGGAATAAATCAGTTGTGTTATGGTAGGAATAGGATCTTGGTTATAGACAGACCCGTTTCCTGATTCCACCATGCTACAACTAGGGCAATTGCCACCATTATAAGGACCACCACACCATTGACAACCAAGAGGGTGAGGATAAGACATTGAAAGAATCAAATGGTTCTAGAGGGTAAGAAATGAAGAATCAAAAGGGTAAGAGGGTAAAGAGGAATATTTTTGGTATTTTTGAAAAACATGTTATAAAAACAAAGAATGAAAATATTTTTGGAGTTGTTAACACTTTAGGAAAAGTGTTAATGAACTTTTTGATTTTTTTTTTTTTTTTAAAAAATTGTTTACAAAAAGGTGGTATATGTGCAAGAATGGATCTGGAAATGCTTTAAAACACGCTTACAGTTCCCCGCAGCGGCGCCAAAATTTGATCCGCGCAGAACAGTCAAGCTAAATCACTCAAACCTGCCACTTGTGAATGGCAGACCGTAATCAGCTTAAAACAGCTCAAGCACGAATGCAATTTAGATCAGAGGAATATAGTGTATTCCTGGGTCGTTAAGTCCCACGGAGGATGAATTGGTGTTTAAACAACTTCAGATGATAGAATGATCACTAAGGATAGTGATCAGAAAGGATTTTGATAAATAATTACCTAAAGAGAAGATCTACAAATTAAAGCAACTTAAATGCAAATTAAAAGAAATTAAAAAGTTAAAAAATATTAATAAACGCTTATCACTATTTTTACAGATCGATGAACGTTTATTTTATAAAACAAAATAACTTTAATAAACTAATTTAACTAAAACGTAAACTCAAAATATCTAAAAACGTTATTTAAAATGAAAACGAGCGTTACGTTTAAAAATTACGCTGGAGCGCAAGCAAAAACGTAAATTTTATGAAATAAAAGGCCTACGAGTGTAAAACTAATTTTATTACGTACTATATGATAAAAGAAAATTTTACAAAAAATAATTATATTTTTTAGACTTTTATATTTTTTATTATGAATTAATTACTATAAAACACTAATTAAATGTTTAAAAATACTAAAACTAAGTAGAAAAATCTGAAACTTTTATAGAAAATACTTTATACTAATACAGATTTAAGAAAAATAGAAAAATTGAAAAAGCTACTTTGAATAAGCTAGAAATAAGCTTAAATGTTCGTTAAGCTAAATGAGACAAGAGTGCTTATGTATTTGATTATGCAAATGATAACAAAGACCCAAGGGCTATTGGTACAGGTACACACGCTAACACCCATATGAGGGAGAGGTCTCAGGTTCGACCCCTGCCTCTCCCTTTTTGCACAAACATTTTATTTTTGAAAATTTTCTTTTACAAACTTGCTAAGAACATGAAAATAAGCAATTAGTATAACTACAACTTTATCTGAAAATGACTAATAAGCTGATTTAGAGCTTATTTTTCCAACAGTGGCCTTAAAAGGAAATAAGCACAAGGCTTAAGCCATTTGGCTTATAAGCTAGTAAATTAGCACTAAGGAAATGGGAATAAGTTAATAAACTATTAATAAGCGAATATTAATACTGAAAAAGCTAAACAATCTAGAAATAAGCACTAAACAAGCTATAAATAAGCACAACTGATTACTGTTTAAACAGGACACTCTAGTTTTTACTAGACACCTATAAGCTTAATTTTAAGCACCTAAATAAGCTAGATAACAAAAACAAAAACTGGAATAAGCAAGATGACCACTCACTTTTCCAAAAGCTAAACCTCACAGTTGTCCACTATAGAGCTTGTGAGAAGCTTATTAATATGGTGACAAGTCACTGCTTATGCAGTTTTACTAAAAAATTGGGACAAAACAAAGGCTTATTGCAGGCTTATCAAATAAGTTGCAAATTAGAAAATTAAGCTTGGACTCTCAAGCCAGCTAGACTAGCTTTCCAAAGAACCAAGTTACATAAGCTAAAGGTTACTAATAAGCTCTGTAGGAGCTTATAAAAAAGACAAGCTCAACTGGTGCACAGGGGACTGTTTTCAGACAAGGGGTCAAAACAAGCTACAAAATAAGCTATTAATAAGCTAAGTTTATAAAACCTAGTATTTTTATATTTTTCTTTAGCAGCTAAATATTATTATGCCAAAAGGATTTAGGCTAAATCCTAATATTTAATCCTATATAAAATTATACATTTTATTCAAAAACAGGTATTAAGAAATTTGACTTTTATAAGAACTAATTAGTTTGACTAAAATGAATTTTAACTTGATTCTACTAACTGGATATGTAATATTAAGCTAAAATATGACTGAATTAAGCTAAGTTAACAGGTTATAATCTACTGAGATGAGTTTGATACCTTTAACAACTAACAGTTACAAAGTAAGGTGAGAATAAAGAGTATTTTGACTTTTGATGTAACAAGCACAGGTTTTTAATGTATCTTTGAGTTCTTAATACTAAGTGTGACAGATAATACCAATAAACAACAACTCTAATAACCTTAAACACAGTAAACTCAACAGAACCAAACAGTTCTTAATGAGACTGGTTTGGTGATTTTCAAAGGGTTAAATAGATTAAGAACATGCAATCTATTACAAACCTCATAATATCATTAAATAACACTAAAGAAACATAGAACAATAACATTAACAACATAAAATAGTGAAGTACCAAGATTGATCAACATGCTTACAATTTGGTTTTCAAGGTAAACTGAGAACGAGGATTGTAACCAATTCCTATAGCTTCCCAAGAAGCACTAAACCAAAGAAAATCCAAAATCAGCACTGCACCATTCTTGATCCTCATTTCCATGGGATTTTTAATTTTTAACTAATTTATTTGAATTTTTGATATTTTTCTCTTTTGACTACTAAACTGATTTGAAGGGTATCTAATAGCTTTTACAAGCTATCTAGGAGCTTATGTGTGACTAGGAGTCCAAAACAACAGGTACAAACAACATTCAAACTTATTGAGATTTTGAACAAGAGTAAAATTTTGCATACACAGAAATTAAGGCTTAAACTTGAAATTGATGGTTACAAAAGCTTTATTACACACTAAGATTGATTAAAACAGTATTTAAAAGATTGAAATTACACTGGAAATGAAATTTTAACTAAAACGACTTAAACTAAACTAAACTACTCTACTTGGTTTCTTCTCTCCTTCTTCCTTGATATTTATTGACCCATGAGACTCTCCACATGCTTCTGAGCTAATCCCACCACCATTGGATGAGTCAAAGCAATCCTATCCTTTGATTTGCAATTTGGCGCCAAAAAGGTGAACAGTAGCTCTGCAATCTTTGATTGTTTTTGGACCAGGGTGAAGAGGAGGGGGGACAAAAGGTGATAGATAGTGTGTTGAGGAGGAAAAGAGTGGGGAAGCATTAAATGAGGGAGGCTACAGGTGTGGGTGCAGGAGTGGTAACAGGTGGAGTTGGGAGGGATGAACAGTGCCTGGCGGGTTCTGTTTTTAAACACTGGGTTGGGTTGGCTTTTGGATTGGCAGGGTATTGGGCCTGAGCTGGGTTAAGGATTGGATTTGGTTTGAGATAATAATAATCAAGGGTCCATTTGGTTTAAGTATTAAAAAGGGCCCAAGGACTAAAAGTGTAATTCTGCCAAACTTGAGGGATCTGATTTATCATCTTTCCAAACTTCTTTGAGGGACCAAACCTGCCATTAAACAATTACACAAGGACCAAAAGTATATAATTTACTATTTTAAAACTTTAAGGACCTAATATGTAATTTTTGGATTTTTAGGGACTAAAGATGTAAATTCCCAAAAGTTTATCATAAGGACCAATTTTGTCATTTATTAATAGTACAAGGTTAAAATTTGATAATTTTCACTTTTTAAATTAACCAAGGACTATTTTTGACATTTTCCAAACTTGAGGGACTAAAGTTGTCAATTTGTGATTTTTAAACTTTAAAAGGTTTGATTTGACAACTTGTGAATCCCAAGGACCTAAAATGATATTTTACAAGTTTTTGAATTACCAGGGACTAATTTTGACAACTTTTGTAACTTGGGGGACTAAAACTGCCAATTATGCAAACTTGATACGTTTTTCATCAGATTTTGATGTTTTTGCATTTAAAACATATAAAACACTTGTTTGTGATATTTTTATCATTTTGAAGCATTTCTGAGTGTTTTCAGATGTTTTTGGCATTCTAAATAGTATAAAAATGATGAGTATTTAGACACTCATTAGTTGACGTCATGGTTATTAAGAGCAAGACGGAGGAGGACCTACTCCTTGACGTTCAAGAAACCTTTGACCAGCTTCGGGCGATCAACATGAAGCTGAACCCTAGGAAATGCTCTTTCGGTGTCGAAGAGGGGCAATTTCTAGGGAATCTGATCACAAAGCAAAGGATAAAGGCTAACCCTTCTAAGGTCAAGGCAATTACGGATCTCCAAGCTCCTAAGTGTTTAAAAGATGTACAAAGCTTGAATGGGAAGCTAGCCGCGCTAAGTCGATTCTTCTCAAAGGGGCTGACTATCGTTCTTCAAAACACTTAAAGGCTGTGTCGACAAGAAAACTTTTAAGTGTAGCCAGGATGCAGAAGCTTCTTTTCAGAAGATGAAGGAGTTCATTGAAATCCTTCCAACACTTACAGCCCCAATCAAAGGCGAGGTGTTGTTCATGTACTTAGAATCCTTAATGGAGAACATGGGGGCGTCCCAAACTAGCAAGGAAGATACGGGTTATGTCCCCACAATACCGGCTAATGGGGGAAACCCTATACAGAAGGTCGTTTCTCTCACCTTGGCTCAGATGTGTCGGACCCAAGCAGGCTGTGAGCATCATCGCAGAAGTCCACGAAGGATCCTGCGGCCTCCATGCAGGGACCTGTTCAGTTGTCTCGAAGATAATGAAGTTAGGCTATTACTGGCCTTCGATGCATAGGGATGCGGCAGAAATCATTCTCAAATGTGAAGCTTGTCAGATACATTCAAACGTTCCCAAGCTGCCGAAGAAGGACATGACAAGTGTTACATCCGCATGACCCTTCTCCCAATGGGGAATTGATATCGTAGGACCTATGCCTGTGGCTCTTGGTGGGGTCAAATTCTTGATGGTGGCAATTGATTACTTTACAAAATGGGTGGAGGCTAAACCCTTAGCCTCCGTTACGGGGAGACAGATCGAGAAGTTTGTGTGGGAGCACATTGTGTGCAGATTCGGAGTGCCCCACATCATCATATCCGACAATGGTAAGCAGTTTGCCGAAGGAGTCTTCTATGACTTCTGTCAAGGGCTCAACATAAAGCAGTCTTGGACATCCGTCTACCATCCACAAGGTAACGGACAAGTGGAGGTCACTAATAGATACATTAACAAAGGGATTGAGAAAAGGCTGGGACGAACTCATCACGGGTGGGTGGACGAGCTCCCTCAAGTACTGTGGGCTCATAGGACGCACCCCAAGTCAAGCAATGGTGAAACCCCCTTCAGCCTAACATACGGAACAGAAGCGGTTATCCCTTCGGAACTAAGTGTACACACGGAGCGTGTGGCAACGTATGATGCTTCCCAAAATGATGAAAAGATCAGGGAGAACCTTGATCTACTAGAAGAAAGGAGAGAGATAGCCTCCATCCGAGAAGCCATGCACAAGCATAAGATCGAAGGCTACTATAACAAAAGGGTCAGGCCTTCCACCTTCAAGCCTAGGGAATACGTGCTACGCCTTAAAAATGCAAGCAAAGAAGAGTACCAGGGGAAGCTAGGACTTACTTGGGAAGGACCCTACGTGATAGCTAAGGCCTACGGCAATGGAGCCTACAAGTTGGCCACTCTTCTCGGAGAACCTATCGACATAACATGGAATGGTACGAACCTTCGAAAGTTCTATGTTTAAAAAGTATTTTTACTTTTCATTCTTGTAATTAAAAGCTTCTCATGGGAAAGCAAAACTCTTAGTTTTCATTTCAAGAATGATGTAATCCTCTCTACCAATTCAATGATAAATAATACATTTCTCACAAATCTCTTGCTTTGTTTCTTGAAGACAAAGATTTGTTCAGCCAAGTCGTTTATGAGTTTGAATGTCGAATGGGAAGGCGTGCGGTGTAACAAACACCCCCTTACTTAAGCCTATCAATACGTTCACATTAACTCTCCTAATAGTTTATGGCACTTATGAAAGTAAAAACATAGCCATATTACTTAAAGGATTTGAGATAGAGTGGGTCGCGACCCTCTGTCAATGATCAAAATTGGTCATTATATTCTTGGTGTTGTAATTTACACACAATGAGGTTGTTTAACCTTAGGTTGTAAAGTTTAAAGCGTTGGAAAAATGGCGTAAGAGAAGTTAACAAGACAAAAATAATTAAGTGTGTAGAGATATTTCCCTACACCTTGGCATTCAAAAGAAGGGATAACGCCCTTATACCTTCATATGAGGCTGGAGCCCCATTCAAATTGTCTTTGGCCTAGGCCATACATCACAAACAGTAAATTGTTTAAAGGAGCAAGACAAACATCATAAAGAAACATTAAATTGTCTTAAAAGGGTACATGCTATCCTTAGAACCAAATTACTGCCAACAGGGCAACCTTCATTCTGGCTTCTGAGGAGATGGAGTTGTAGATGGAAGAGCTGAGGCAGGCTTGGTGGAGACCGTCTTTTGGTAGGGGTTGCAGGCTTGATCTTGCGTGGCTTCTTCGAGAGGAGGTCTTCAAGAGGTGCCATGGGGTCCTTGGTAGCTTCAGCCAGGAAGGGGTACACTGCGGTTGCAAACACATTTCCCGCATCTTCATATTCCGCCTTCCATGAGGGACGGTAGCACTCAATTTTAGAGAGGTCTACAGGCTTACCTGTTTTAGCCGCCTTCTCCAAAGCCAGGCACCGTCCATGGAAGATAGCTGCCTTGATGAATTTCCACATCGCAGCTCCCATCTCATCACTATGATAGAGTTCCATGGCTATGTACGGCACCACCTTTGACACGACCTCAGCACGGTCCTTTTGGAGCATTTTATACCTCATCTGCAAGCCGTCAATCTCTTCCCTCAATTTCACTTCCAACTCTCCGAGCCTAACCCTCTCACCTTCCAAACCGGCACACTTTGCCTCTAGCACAACATTTTGGCCAGTGAGGCTTACCACCTTAGCCTCCTCCAACTTAATCTTGCCATATTCAGCTGTTAACTCTGCTATCTTCTCCCGGAGGTCTTGGATGAGTGGATTCTTCTCGACATCCTTCTCAATCTCATCACACTTGGCCTCCAGCTTGGCATACTCCTGATCTCTGTGCTTCTCCCTCTCCAGCATGACATCCATCTCTTGCCTTGCCTTTGTAACTGCCTGAAGTAACTCTCTGGTTCGACCATTCAAGTGATTGTCCAACACTGTCTGCCTTGCAACACTCTTGTCGTGCAGATCGCAAACCCCTTCGATGGACATATTTTCCAGCAATCCTTTCCACTGGGGAGGGGTGACATGATCCACAATTCGGTGGCATGACAAGGCGTTAGGAAGCTCCTTCGTATCAGGAAGGCCTGCGACCAATACAATGCATAAGGGCAGAGTTAGTCACTACAATTATCATTTCATATATTTTAAAGGAGAAAATGCTTACCATGCATCTCCACAGTCTCATCCGGCATTTCAAAAGCAGATTTCACAATCTTCTTGCCTTCGACATTCTTCTGTCGCACGGCCCTGGATCCAGATGCTGGGAGAGGAGTCTTTCTCTTGTTCGCAGACTTGATGGCTTTACCAGCTGTTCCCTTCCTGCTCTTCAACCTGTCAGCTATACCAGTGGAGCCTGTGATTTGAACATCCTCCTCTGCAGGATCGTCCGAATCTGCCACGTTCTCAACCAATTGGGAGGGACCCTCCAACAATGCTTGTGGGGGTGCTGAGGCAACAGGCTCTGGTCTGGGAGTGTCTACATCGTTGTTGTTGACAGATGTGGAAGGTGAACCAACACCGTAGGACTCTTCTTCTTTTTCAGCAGGCATGAAGCTCAAGTCTTCATCAAGGTCTTGATACATGAAGTTCCTAAACGCCATTTCTGCAAAAAAGAAGCAAGAAAAGATAAATATCAGTGCTACATTGGTCCTACTTAAATAAAAGTGGAAGCACATACTTTGTCCATGATAATTGATAATAGGCTTGTTGGGAGACCCCTCCCAGCTGTGTGCAATCCCAGCCATGTACAAGATTGGCTCAGGGAAAACTTGAACATCCGCAGGATACCTAGCCAAGCGCTGATAACATGGATTCCTTTGAACCTCATAAGGCAAGGGGTCATTGAAATGTTTTGAATCAAACATAAAGACCTTATTCAGCAATGCTGGATAGTTTGGTGGGACAATAGTGTTTTGCACATAGAAGAAACTGCCCTTCCAATCTTTTATGTTGGTGTACACCCTCGCAAAAAGATTAGGCACATCTCCTTCAGGTCTTTTTGCCAAAGTCAACCAGTTACCACCAGGATACAGATTCAAAAATCCCCTTAAAACCTTAAGCGTTGGTTCATAGCCATATGCCTTACACATAACTATAAATGTGGTCAGTTTGGCTAAACCAAAGGGTTAAATCTAGAGATATGCACTTCGTAATATTGCATTAGCTCTAATATAAGAGGGTGGATAGGAATCCTAAGGTTTGAATGGCTAAAATAGTGAGTGTATAGCCCTACGAAGCCTTTTGGGGTATCGAAAATACCTTGGTTTGACTTGGGTAACATAACCTTAAACTCTTGAGGGATTGGGTAATCAACCAGATGATGTGTAATTCTTTAGCGGTCAAAGTGCATTTTTGTTGCTTAATTATGAACTTTGAATCCATGACTATTCTAAGCTACGAGAAATTAGGAAGGAGACTTTACCTTTTGTTTCGGAGCCGGTAATTCTAGAGGATTACTGCGTGAAAAAAGAAGACGAAGAGAGTAAAATATTCTAGGGTTCCAACTACTTCACCTTAAATACCCCTTTTCCACTGTTTTTAACCGCACACGTGTCCCATGGATTAGCTCTTATCCGGATTTCAAACGTTTTTTAAATTTCAAATAAGTCTTTTTGGTTAACCGGGTAAATTGGGATTTGGAATCACTGTAGCGGGCAGCTAAAGGGTTTAGGTAGCATTAAATGCGCATGTTAAACGCATGATAATCTTGTTCACAATACGCTTCGCAACGAAGGGTTGATTTTATTCGCAGGATGAAGTCGAAACCAATGCCTCTTCGTTCATATGCATCACTTTCGACTGGGGGGCTTGATGATGTACCCTCCGAATAACTCGAAGGACACCCCTTCGAGACGTGTCGAAGCCCTTATGCACGAAGGCCCAAGTTAGGTCTCCTAAATTTTCGTAGGCGTCAAACCATTCGTACGCACGAAGGTTACCTACGGGGAATTCGCCATTCGAAGCCCTAAGCCCTTCGGGGTATGGTTGACGAAAGAGCAACGGATAGGAGAACCGCCTGACTTGGTCAAACCCATGATCTCCCTCTCGTTCCTGGTCTTACCCGCCAAGTTTGAGAACGTGGGTCACTAAGCCCTAGCAGTTACCCACAAACATGGGACGCCCCCATGTTCTCCGACATTTGCGCAGAGGTGCCCCTAACCCTATTTCTTCCACTATAAATAGGTTGGACGGGCAGAGAATTATAGTAAGCTCATTCATCACTCATCTCTTTACTTACACACACTTATACAACCATAACTCATACTTACTCTCACGCCGGAGGTGGTTCGCAGGGTCCAACCCCTGCGTAATCACTTAACGTAGTGTCTTCGTATTTCTTATCCTCAAGTGAAAGACAATCTAGGCTGGAACATACACCCCTCATACCTTTGATCATCATCGAAGCCTGGTAGTGCAATTTAATGTACAATCACTTTGCAATTTTGTTTGCAAATGGTTTCGTCTTTTTGACGAACATGCTCCCCCTTGACGAGTGCTCCTTTGTGAGGAGGACGTCAAGTAATGTAAACCAATGTGAAAGTATTGCAAATGATTTTGCAATGTTTTTGCTTTGACAAGAAACTCCCCGTAGCTAAGGGTGTCAAAGTCTTTATGTGTATATTGAAAATCTACAAAACAAAGGTTAGAAAACAAGTATATGATGCATAATTTCCTGCAAATGAGACTCAAGTTAGTAATATAAATGTCTTCTGTTGCACGGATCCCACGGTTCCTCCCTTGGAGGGATCCGTCTAGGCTAAAATGAGGGATTCGTCTGCCTGTAAGCTTAAGACAGCAATGGTGATGTAAAATGTGATGTTAACATCAAAATGAGATATGTATTAAGGCGCCAAACATATTCTCAAGACAATATGGCATATAACATGTAATTTCATTCAATAAAAATACGAGAAATGATCTACATATCTCTAAAACTAAGAGAATGACTCAAACATGTAATACATTTTCTACTAATTCTAAGAAGTGACGGAAACCTAAAAAGCATCAATGTGATTGAAATCTAAGGATGAGAAGACTTGTTGATTTGGTCCAATCGTTCAAGGAGATGATTAAACATGAAATGCAACTCATTTCGTACTTCTTGAACAAGTCCTTGCGTGATTTGACAATTAGAGCAATTATTGTCACGACTAGGAGCCGGAGGAGGTGGGATGTTTTGAGGAGCCTCCATAAAGGATTGTGGAACTTGTGAAGGTGAGTTGAGCAATATAGGACGTGGTTCCACTAAAAGTGAGGGTGATGATACACGAGTTGGTGGTGGAGATGGAAAGTCCTCCATATGGTTAGATCTTTGGTGATTCCTTGTCTCCAAAGATGGACCATTTGGTTATGAAGGTGGTTCCCTATTTAGCGAGAAGGTTGGTGAATGGGAAGTCCTTGGTGGTGATTCTTCTAATGAGTAGAGATTTGGATGAGAAAGAGGTTCGGTAAAGGAATGTAGTCTAGGTTCTAGAAATGAAGGCTTGGGTGTTTTACTAGAGCTAGGTGCGTTTGGTTTAGTGCTTGATGAAGCCTTTTCCAACTCAAAGGGTGTAATGTTAATTCTAGCAGTTCTTTTAGCTATTGTTGATTGAGTTTGTTGAGGGGGGATTCTAGCATTTGGACTTCTTACGGGTGATGACTCGGTGGATGATATCTCATGAACCATATGAGCATTCTTTTTGGATGAATCTTTGGTTGAAGAGTTCTTGCTAGAAGCTTTAGTCATGGTGAAGGAGAGGGTGTAATAGAAGTCTTAACTACTGATTTTTGGATTGTGGTATGAATAGTGGCTTAAGCTCCTAAGAGTGCTTGGTTTATAAAGGATGAAGTTGAGTTAATGAATTAAATTCTTGACCACTAAGAATTTTGGCATGCACTAAGGTCAACTATGGTGTAGTTCTATTCTAGGGATTCATTAAATGGTAAGTAAAAGTGTTTAGACTACCAAAGAGAGTTTGAATTTGGAAGAAAAGCTGATTATAAGCTGTTCTTTAGACCCAGATCCCACGGTTCCCTCTCACTAGGGATCCGTCTATTAATAAACCAGGGATCCGTCTGTTAGATAGCATAGTGGTGAGGTGATTATGCTCTTTTAAGGTCTAGTACCTATAAATCTTAAGGGTTTGACTTCTCTCAGATGTCTAAAATGGTATGTGACTTAAATGTCCAACTACAAGGAGTGGGGATACCTAATGATGGTTTTTTGGTAGGAAAGTGGACTTTTTGAGAGTGCAACTAAGTATTTAAGAATGAAACTATTGATTTGAGGATGACAAATGAGGACAATTGATCATAGAAATCAGATGATAAATTAAGAGAAATTTGGAAAATTTCTTAAAAATCATAAGAAATGAAAAACTAATTTTTGGCTTATTTTGAGGTAAAAATGACTAAAAACAATTTGCTAAAATGGAGAGAAATATCAAACTAGGTGTCTTGAGATGTGAGAAATAATGTGTGAGCATTGGAGCGGAAATATGATGAGTTTTGGTGAAATGATAAATCAAAAACACCTTGAATGTGATCCTAAGTTAGCTATGAGTGAGTGTGAAACCTACTGAGCTTGAGGAAGACTTAAGTGATCTTAAAGTATCACGTTTAGCTAGTCTAATGAGGTCTGGAAGGTTGGATTGATGCAAGGTAGCTAAAATTTCAATTCTGTTCACCCGGATACCACGGATCCTTTACTTTAGGGATCCGACTAGTTATAACCAAGGGATCCGGCATCTGGGACAGATTTCCTTAACAAAATGATTGCAATATTTTGCTTTAGGTATCGAATTTTGAAACTAATGGTTTCTACAGCAAGCATACATGTATGTAAGTAAAGCATAGCAATGAGAGCATGTAAGAATAACACATAAGCAATCAAATGAGATCGAGCTCACAAATAACACACATGTTTATCAAACTTTAGAAAGCGCTATTCAAGAAGCTCAAAACAGATTTATGATCTAGATTAGTAAATCGTTTGTATTAACAATGGCTTGCAAGGTATGTGTCAAGAAAGAAAAGAGTACATGATGATGTTCAAGACAATAGAGTTGTCAGGTGCTAGTTCAGGAAAATCCTAGACTTCATTTAGATCTAGAAGGTGGAGTTGTTGTTTGTGGAGAAGAAGGAGTTGTGTTTAGAAGAGTAAGTGTTGGATATAGAAAGGCTTGAAGCAAGTACGGTTTTGTGAGTTGGTTTTAGCTAAGAGATGTTTACCTATGTGTTGGTATTTTGAAGAGTAAGAAACACATGTATATGCGTCCTTAAGAAAGTGAATTGTTTAGAAGGTTGTTTTGGTTTAGTGAAGGTAATAAACTAAGTATAGTTATTACGGATGGTGATTAGCGTATAATGAACTTCATCCTTGAAGTAATGTAGCTCTTCTCGATCAAAGCAGGATAATCACTTGATGAGGCAAGTGGTTTTGATTAACTAAAAGAAAAATTAATTTTACAACTTGTTTGATTAGTAATCCTAAGACAACGCAAAGTATTTCCATTGTAAACTTGCTTTAGGAAAACATAGGAGTATAGATTTCTTAAGTGAGAGAATGAATATGAGACTATTACTAGCGGTACTCAATTACAGCTAAACACGACCATTTTTACGGGTGATTCCACATACCCAACTTCTATCAAGGAAGCAATTCAACTGTTAGGTCAAATTGAGTTTCTAGTGCAATAAGTTCTCCAGTATTCATTCTCAAGTTAGGAAAATTTATATTCCTATAATCGCCTATCGAAGAGTAACAATGATGATACTTTGTTTCGTTTTTATTAATATTATGCCTGAAACAACTAAGGTGACGAAGGTGTTATGTTTAAATATAAAAATTTGAAGTAGTCCATATGGTGAACAAAAATGGTTGGATGAGCTAGTTCAACGTATGTTGTTGGAAAGCTCGAGTTTAGATTTTCGGATATGACCAATTATATTTGCATTGCAAAATAATTTACTTAAGTCTATCGGATGAAATAATCAAGTTGTCAATCCTACTATGAAGCTTGGAAAGAGATCATGAAAAGGAAAACGAGAGAGTACAACATCAACACAAGTGTAGGTTATGATCCGATGTACATTCTTGTTGTTTTTAGAAAACGACACAAGAAAATATGAAATCAAGAAATCATATAAGCACATAAAACATTTATGTTGCCCACATGACAAACTCAACAAGAAGCCATTTATTATATTACATGTTTTAAACATTTTTCAACTTATATGACTTATCTAAGTATTTAAACTAACATTTTCGACACACCTAGATGTTATCCCAAATACTCATTCAAATAGCACATTGATTAGTAAAATATTACTAAATCGAAAAATAAGAGAATGAATAGCAAGGTGAGGAAACCACATATGTTATTCAAACAAACAAGCACAAAAACTATTTGAGATATGCAAATAATCAAGTAATGCAAGGCAAGACAATTAATCATTTAGCATAGCATACGAAAGTTCTTTTCATCGCTTTGTGTTAAATATAAACATGTATACCAAGCTTGATTAGTTTCTTTTATATTTATAAATATGATCAAAACCTTAATTTCATAAGAATACACACTGTTATTTAAAGACGAAAACATCCGTCTCCAATTAGATCAAAAGTTTGTGCAAAAGTTATGACCAAAAAATGACTTTCTGTTATAAATCAATGATTATGTAAATTTTTGTTTTGAATCAGTTTATGAAATCATTTTTATATGAAAGTAGACTCAAATACCTTTAAAACGATAGGTGGCACGACTTCTACGGACTTACGGTTAATTAGTTACGAATTTTTGAAATTTAACCAAAAGTTGTCCTCTGTTGCACGGATCCGACGGATCTGACACAGATTCACAAAAATACATATTTTGACCCGACGGAAAGGTTTAACCTTTGTAGTCTTTTTAGTGAGGTTATATTACCAATTCCAATCTTTATTCAAGCTTAAATGAACATATATCAAACACAAAACTTCAAAGAAAAAAAAAAATCACTAAAACACTTTTCATATTATGCTTATTATAAGATAGAAGCATATATCACCATTTTATCCACAACCAATTTAGCACGTCTTTGACCAATAATTGTAACTAAGAGAACATACCTTTGCTATATTCCCTTTTTATGGTTTTAGAAACCATAGACAGGAAATATTTCATGAGCTTGTAAAATACCCAAATCCTAGTATGAAGAATTCTCAAAAGAAAATGTTAGAATGTCTATCACTATCCAACATTTTAAAATATGATGATTTCTAAAAACATGACTTTTTGTTTTAAGAAATTCCTTTCTTTGTAGTTTTCAAACATACACGGATCGTATCAAGTTTTTAAAGTACAATATACTTTAAGAAACTTGGTAACGAAGCTCTGGTACTAATTGTGGAAAACTAGAAGGGGGGGGGGGTTGAATAGTTTTACCGATTAAAACTTCGTTTTAAAATATTTAGATCGACTTATGTCAATCTATTTAAATGGGTATGTTGGATGTTGATAGATAAGTATGTAAATATGTAATGCAAAGGTAAAGAGTAAGAAACACAAAACCACGATACGAGTGTTTATAGTGGTTCGGCTACACGGACACCTTCCTTGCCCAACTCCATTCGCCGAGTCACCTACTCGAGAGTTCGTAAGCACTACACGACACAAACTCCTTATGGCAGAGAAGCCTTCACAACGTCGCCTACTCTTTTTCCGGTACAAGGCTAGACACCGGGTTCTTCCACGAGGTAGAAACAAACCTATCACAACGTCGCCCACACTTTATTTGGTACAAGGCTAGATACCGAGTTCCATTACAAAGGAGGAACTACTACCCAACACTACACAACATCTATCCCAAAGGAGACCCACTCCTTATTACAACATCATCAAGGATATCAATATCCTTGGACACAATATCTATATTTGTACATCGATGCACCATATCGATTGTACACCCTTGGCATATTTCACTAATGCCCTCGACATGATATTTTGACACCTTTCACTAGTGCCTTCATCATGGACCTTTGGCACCCTTCACTAATGCCTTAGACACGGACCTTCGACACCTTTCACTAATGACTTTGACTTGACCCTTTTGGCATCTTTCACTAATGCCTTCAACACAACACTTCTAGATAGGAAGAAAGAACTATCAACAAGAGAACTTCAGTAGTCTTGATGATGACGAAGCTAGACAACTCATGAACTTGAGCTTGCTCGACTTCAAGAGGTGGTGATCTCGCCTTTAAGAGGAACCTAGAGAATCACACAAAAACAAACACAAACTACATAGAAAGATCATTTGAATATGAGGTTAGAGAGTTTGCAATACTAGGAGAAAGTATGTGTAGAAGTGGCAACTTACAATGAAGAAATGACTCACTATTTATAGACAAAAACATGCTACAGTTCCACGGGTCCCTTGCTTGAGGGATCCGTCTAGTGTATTACTAGGGATCCGTAGGACGCTCCCCCTAAATGGGTCGTGGGTCATGGATCATGGATCATGGGTTGTAGGCTTTGATCCATGGGTATCCAAATAGATACAATGTATCTAGAAGATGCAATGCATCTAGTCAATGGGTCATGGGTTAGCTCCATGGGTCATGGATAATACCCATTATGACTTATGTATGATGTCATGCAATGGGTCATGGATCATGCTCCATGGGTATGGGTCATGGACTTTGGGTTTTACCCAACTACATTCAATGTATTTAGTCAATGGGTCAAATACGTAGACTTCTACCCATTATATTACCCAATACAATACATACTAAGTATGTATATATATATATCTACCCATTATGTAAACACTAGTTGTTATACATATGCATTACTTTAACATGAAAACACTATTACTTGTTTTAGTGTTTTATATAAAAACGTAAGTGTGTTAGTAAACTATTGGCTCAAACTATTTACGTATTTTATTTGTTTCGTTAAAATGATCTTACGTTTGTTATCGACAAAACATTAGAAGATCGTAAAATATAACTAAACGTTTTTACGGCTTATTTGTATTGATAATTCTCTCATTCTATTACATCTAACTCAGTTTCATTTCATTCTAATGATCATCTTTTGTAGCAAAGAAGATCAAGGCATAATCAAGCTTCAACAATTAGTTGGAAGTCTTGTTTGTATTGTTGTTGTGTTAATCATTATTGTTCATACATCATTGTTGTACAAAACCATCTTAAACCTCTGAGTGTGAGTGATTAGTATTTTAGTCCTCAAAATACATAGTGTGTTGAGAGTGGTTGTACCCTTGTAAAAGAACTCGACTTCTAGCTTTGTGCCGGGAATATTGTGTAAGCGACGTGTAAAGGTTTTCTCCGCCGGTTAAAGGAGCTTGTTGATTAGTGAAGATAACTCTCGAGTTGGAGACTCGGGGAGTGGAGTAGGACAAGGAAAAAAAGTCCTTGTAGACCGAACCACTATAAACAACTTTGTCGTGGTTTGATTGTTTCTTTCCTTACTTACATATTATCTATTGCTTGCATATTATTTATTCTTCACTAACACATCATTTATCTATATTGATTGATCTCACAATAAGTTTTTAAAACAATTAACGTTTTAAACGGTAAAACTATTCAACCCCCCATTCTAGTTTTTCACATTTTGGTTTGTAAAAATGCAGATCTTATGTAGTAAAAGTCTAGTACATGTTATGTTTAAATAGCAAAAATGGGTGTTTGGCATAGTGACCATTCTACCCATTTTGACCCATTTTGACCCATTTTGTCCTTGTAAGGGTCTAGACTTTTGGCATGTACTATGTACAATTTTGTTATTAGTGTATGTTCATATTTTGGGTAAAAGCAGATTTTGGGTTGCGGATGCACAATTTTGCAGAAAACTGCAGAATTCATGTAGCATCAACAACAGTTACAACGTAAGGCCTCAACTGCCGTTATGACGTAACAACCCCATATCAGCTATGGCGTCATGATTTTTTTTTATTATGGACGTTTTATAAACTTAAGACTGCTATAACAAGAAATATTGTCACGTTAACAAGTAATTTTAGACTAGATTGCTTGTTTAGTTTTAATTTGATATTCTAAAACTTTCAACTCGAGAAAATAAAACCCCCTAGATGGTAAAAGTTCAATATATATCTCAAATTTACCATAGATCCAATGAACCAATCATAGTTATTTATTTTTCTGATCAAAACAAAAAAAGTAAACTTTCACTCTTTTTTTAAAAATTAAGTATCTCGCAAACCGTTTATCGTTACGAGAAAAAAATCATACCATCGCGACAAGAATTAAATTATCTTTCTATAGATATGCACTTTTATATATTTTTAACAAATGTTTTTTCAAAATTTCGGCCCAGAAAATCATATGTGATTTGTGAAAATCACATGTGATTTTTACAAATCATATGTGATTTTTCTGGGCGGAATTTTTGAAAAAAAAGTGTGTAAAAAATATAAAGAAGTGCATATTTATAGAAAGATAATTTAATTCTTGTCGTGATGATGTATTTTTTATAGTTTGAAGATTTACCGTTTGCAAAATATGTTGCTTTAAAAAAAATGTGAAAAATAATTTTTTTTATTAATTTTAATAAAAAATGGATAGCTAAGATTGATCTATTAAATATATAATAAATATGAGATTTATATTGATGTCAACTACCCCTAGATATGTTAAACTTGAAAACGATGAACACCCGTAGATATAAGCGTTTTCTTTTTGTGGAAGTCCAAATACTTTGTAGTCGTCAAATTACACAAATAACTGGAACTTAACACGAAATAAGGAAAAGAAAAAAATATACGTAGTATATAACAGTGAGGTTTGACAAAGAATATAATATCCACTAGTTGGCTAGTTTATAATGATAAACAATAATTAGACCTCATGCGAAAATGGAGAATTAAGAATAGAATTGATGTATGATAATGTCAACTAACGCATGTAGTTTATTAATCTTAAGCAGAAGTTAATCCAAAATTTCAAATCGCATGTTGGCAGCATAACTTCACATGTCCATCAGTACATGTTATAGGAGTACATGCTATCTAGATGACGATTATTAATAATGGTTGACCATAAAGCATAATTACCATCCAAATCAAGGGTATCATGAGGTATACAAATTGTCTAAGAAACGACAAGCCAAAACTATTGATTTTAAAAGTCAAACAGGGAACAATCTAAAATTATTTACATGTGAGTAAATTACCATAACTTACGAGAGGTGATTTGTCCATTTAGTTTTTGACTTGCATACTTTAATATTCAAGCAGTTAAAACAAGTTATAGTTAGGGTTAAGTCTCTAATGAATAAATTGATGAGTGTCAATAAAATTTAAAATGTGTAAACCACTTCCCATAAAGTAAAATAGTTGGATTTAGACCATAAGATAATGACACTAGGTCTAAAGATAACAATGAATATTATAGTCACGTAATGTTAAAAGAAAAAAAAATGTAAGTATATTGTATAGAACTTTGAAAGTTACTTAGAAGGCACGGTACATGTGTTATAGACACCGTGCTACATGTGCGACTTGTCTTATGGTAGCGTTATAAGTGCAATATCGTTCCATGTTATAGGGCGTTCGCCATGTTGATAACGTCGTTTTTTTAACGTAAAAGTGGAGCGAGTGTTTTTTTTTTTGTAGTGTGTTATAAAAATGTTATTGGGAAGTGTTTTTTCGGTTTTGTGTTATAAAATGTTATAAGTAAAAAATTGACGTGTCGGCGCCTATAACGCGCCTATAACATTCATTATGTATGTGAAATAAGACATTGCGAAGAAGACCTATATATGTTAAGTTCCCTTTTTAACCAAGTTTACGTTATGAAAGGTAACATATCATGTCCATCCACGAACAAAATAAGTAGATATACATGCAATGAAAAGAATTATTTAAGCAAGTTCATTTGATACATTAAATTTTTTTAAATAACAACATGATCATATTATAGAGGCACTTTATTTTGCATGCTCAAAAATCCTTGCATACTAAGGGATAAATCCCCACCTTCCATCTATTTTGATCTAATGGTGATGATTAACCTAAGATTTAATATGTCTAAACCTAAGTCCATGTTTTTTTCTTGTCTTTTTCTTTTCTTTTTATCTTTATTATTTATTTTATCATTATTTGTCATTTTTTTAATCGTTTTTTTTTCAATTTCACGTTTTTTTTTTCTTTTTTTTACTTCTTTGTTTTTTTTTTGATTTTCATACGTTTTCTTATGTTTTTGTCCGTTTTTTTCGCTTTTTATACGTTTTTGTTTGTTTTCATACGTTTTCTTACATTTTCGTCCATTTTCATACGTTTTCGTCCGTTTTCTTACGTTTTTGTCTGT
This sequence comes from Chrysanthemum makinoi, assembly GCA_910596185.1. NCBI lineage: Eukaryota > Viridiplantae > Streptophyta > Magnoliopsida > Asterales > Asteraceae > Chrysanthemum > Chrysanthemum makinoi. Next base: position 106,767,997 of record OU343218.1, on the reverse strand, counting down.
TTTCTTACTTTTCGTCCGTTTTCATACGTTTTCGTCCGTTTTCTTTCGTTTTCGTCTGTTTTCTTTTTTCTTACGTTTTCGTCCGTTTTCATACGTTTTCGTCCGTTTTGTTACGTTTTCGCGTCCGCTTTTCCGTCACTGTTACGTTTTCGTCTGTTTTCTTACGTTTTCCGTCCGCTTTTTTATGTTTTTGTCCGTTTTCATACTTTTTCGTCCGTTCACATACGCCATTTTTTTTGTCTTTTCGTTTCGCTTTGTTTTTCTTACTTTTCGTCCGTTTTCCTATGTTTCTTTCGTTTCTTACGTTTTCATACGTTTTTGTCCGTTTTCTTACGTTTTGTCCGTTTTATACCCTTTTGTCTGTTTCCTTACGTTTCCGTCCGTTTTAATACGCTTTCGCTGCTTTCTTACGCTATTGTCTGTTTTCTAACGTTTTCAACGGTTTTCATAGGTTTATATACGCTTTCGTCCGCTTTACGTTTTACTTGCGTCCATCTTTAGACGCTTTAGAGTCTTCAGACGTTTTCGTCGGTTTTCATACGTTTTCGTCCATTTTCATGCGTTTTTATATGTTTTCGTCCGTTTTCGGTGATTTTTTTTTTTTCCGTTTCATCGCACACTACACGATTTTCAATCGTTTTTATACGTTTTTGTCCGTTTTCATATGTTTTCATCCGTTTTTTGCAGTTTTTATACGTTTTCGTCTATTTTCTTACGTTTTTATGCTTATTATTAAACTTTATTATATTATATGTCTAATATCAATTGTGATATTTTATTAAGAAAAAAGTTAATGTCTAATATCACTTGTGATATTTCATAAACAAACAAGTATGTTTTTTAAACCTTTAATATCACCTGAGATATTTCATTGCTCTGTATATTTTTATATATTAGCACCTATGTGTTTTCTAATATTTTTATAATTTTCAGTTACAAGATAGATTTTGTGCCTTTCATCGCAATTGACAAACGCATATTTTTTTAATGCAACCAATGTTATCTATCATTTGTAATATTACACTCTTAGTATAAATAAAAGGGTTAAAGTCTCTTTAGGTGAATTCTTATTTTGTTCAAAAAAAAATGCTAATTTAATGCAACACTTGTTGATTTTGAGAATATGTCAAGTCTTTATTTTCATAGCTTGCTTCCTTTTTATTCATTTTGATATTTTTAAGTGACATTTATTTATCTCTTGTGATATAACACTGTAAGAAAGATGAAGAGTATTATACTCTTCATCATGTATAAGTTATTAGTTGTGATACTCAACTAAGAATGTGAAATATTAAATTCATACCAAATGATAAGAATTTTGTATTTTACCAAGTATATATGAGAGAAATGATAATAAACATCACTTATTATATTACTGTGATTATTCTGTTCATTTTTCTTATTTGTGTTTTAGAAAATATTTAGGAAGATTTTTGTGTTTTATGATAATATGAAATATTAGAAAAGGTGTTTAACTGAAAACAAGAGATGTTATGAAAGTTTTGTTAGACTTGTGGTGAATTTTTCTATTTAATTGATACATTGTGCATGTTTCGATAGGTTTTATAGCGGGATTTAAAAATATATATGGTTGAATCAGCAAACTAAAGAAGTTATGGTTGAAGAAAGCACACATCTTTATAGACAAACCGATAGGCTCAAACACCGTGACCTTATATCACACATGATATCACAGGTGATATCACATGATATAACAGGTGATATCACAAGCGATATAAACTATGATATCACACATGCTATCACCAGTAATATCATACATGATATCACAGGTGATATCACCTGTGTTATCACGTGTGATATCACAAGTGAGGTGATATCACCTGTGATATCACAGGTGTTTGAGCTTCCTCATTTTTTTTATAAAGATGTGTGCTATCTTCAACCATAGCTTATTTAGTTTGTTGATTCAACCATAGATATTTTCAAATCCGCTATAAAACCTATCGAAACATGCACAATGTATCCATTAAATAGAAAAATCAACCACAAGTCTAACAAAAGTATCATAACATCTCTTGTTTTCAGTTGAACAACTTTTCTAATATTTCATAATATCATAAAACACAAAAATCTTCCTAAATATTTTCAAAAACACAACCATCACATTCTTAGTTGAGTATCACAACTGATAACACATACATGATGAAGAATGTAATACTTTTCATCTTCCTTACAATGTTATATCACAAGAGATAAATAAATGTCACTTACAAATATCAAAATGAAAATGTCTGAAAACGGACAAAAACATATAAAATCGAATGAAAAGCGTATAAAAACGTATGAAAACAGATAAAAACGTCTGAAAACGGACAAAAACGTCTGAAAACGGACAAAAATGTATAAAAACGGATGAAAACGTACGAAAACGTATAAAAACGGGCGAAAACGTCTAAAAACATACGAAAACGTCTAACAATGGACGAAACGAAAATGTAAAAAAACGGATGACAACGTATGAAAACGTCTGAAAACGAATAAAAACGGACGAAAATACATGAAAACGTAAAAATACAGATGAAAACGTCTAAAAACGGACGAAAATACATGAAAAGCTAAAAAAACAGACAAAAACGTATGAAAATAGGTGAAAATGGCAGAAAACATAAGAAAACGGACGAAAACGTAAGAGAACAGCCAAAAACTTATGAAAGCGTAAAAACACGTATGAAAACGTATGAAAAATGGACGAAAATGAAAGAAGACGGATGAAAACGTATGAAAACGAATAAAAACGTAAGAAAATGGACGAAACCGTAAGAAAAAAGACGAAAATGTATGAAAACGGATGTAAATAGGCGAAAACGTAAGAAAACTGACGAAAACGTATGAAAACGGACGAAAACGTATAAAAACGGACGAAAACGTCTGGCATTAAACAGTAAGAAAATGTCTAAAAATGGACGAAAACGTAAAAACGGACGAAAACGTATGAAAACGGACAAAAACGTCTGAAAACAGACGAAAACGTATATAAACGTATGAAAACGTACAAAAACGTCAGAAAACGTCAGAAAACGGATGTAAACGTACGAAAACGGATGAAAACAGATGAAAACGTCTGAAATCAGACGAAAACGTAAAAAAAAAGGACGAAAAGATATGAACACGGACGCAAATGTATAAAAACGGACTAAAACGTATGAATCAGATGAAACGTATGAAAGCGAGAAAAAAAACTTAGAATAAAAAAATTGAATTTAAAATTAAAAAAGAATAATAAAAAACCGTGGAACAAAAAAAATAATAATAAAAAAATAATGAATTTCAAATTAAAAGTGAATTCAAAAAAAAAAAAAAAAAAAGACTTGTATTTAAAATTAAAACGTGAATTCAAAAAAAAGTAAAAAAAAAAAAAGTAAGTTTAAAAAATTTAATAATTAAGAAAGACAAAAAGAAAAAGGAGAAAAAAAAACATGGACTTAGGTTTTCATATTAAATCTTAGGTTTATCCTCACCATTAGATCAAACTAGATGGATGGTAGAGATTTGTCCCTTGATAAACACCAAAATAAGAGTAAGCATTTGAAAATTCCTCTCATATTATAAGCGTACTTGGTGATGTTCACACTTTTGTAACAACCCAAAATTATAAGACAGGTAAAGAGTAAAATTATTGTGATAAGACAACTAACAACGATAGCAATTGTTTGATTATTTTATTAATAATAATATATATACTAGTCGATCTCATGGCTCGTTGGTCATTGCTTCCACATCTCTTCCATACACAACACAGACTTCATCGTTCATTTTTCGTGAAGTCATCACATTTCAATCAACTGACTGAACATCCTCCACCATCCTGGTTGATTATAGAACAAATTATGAGTAGTGAGATTGAGCAGGTGGAGAAGGAGGAGATAAAAGATGAGGAGCGAAACAATAATGAAAAGGAGTCAACTTGGAAACGATGGAGTTTGTCCACGTTGTTGGCCTGTTGGAGCGCAGGGCTAGATTCTACTCGAGGAGACATGGTCAACCATAATCGCGACAATTGCTCTTCTGGAACTCTCTACATGATCAACCCTCACGAAAACAGGTTTCTATCCCATTTTTTGCTTTTCTTTTTTGTGTCTGTTATTCATAACAACCATATAACATATTTCAGCCACACTGTAAGAGCATCCATTACAAGGGTTCCATGAATAGATTTAAGAAATTTGAAAAGGTTTATATCTTGTTTCAACCATATAGTGAGAAATCTATGTGCCATGAAAAGGTCTTAGTTTTTGGACCTCTTCAAAAACTCAACATAATTAATGCATGTGTAATGTGAAGCATTTATGAAGTTTTAATACATTTTTATCATAGTGAGAAAAGGTTTATAAACTCAAAAGGTTTATAATTTATTGATATATGATGACATGAAATACTTATAAAGCTTATATATTTTAAGATAGTAGATGCCCTAAACATTTAATCTTAATACATCTTTGTGTATAAAGTGCACGTACATGCGTAAAACAAGTTCGGGTTAATTTGGTTTCAGTGCACACATATATAAAGTGCACGTACTTAAGACGTTTAATATATACGTGGATGTACAAATGAAAAGATGACTAGACAAGTAGAAGTACAACGTTAGAAGTTGTAGAAAATTGTGTGTTAGAGACTTAGAGGTAAACTAGTTTGCTACGTACTCCGTAATTAATTAACTAGCCTACTACAGTATTAATTTAAAAACAGAATAAAATCACGGTTTAATTGAGTATGTAACTAAAAAATATACAACTGACAGTAAAAAATTTGAAACACCTAAGAAGACAAAGACACAAAGTTACATATATAAATTAACGCATGATTAAATTGATCATCGATCATGTGATCATATTTTTTTTTTATAAAAAAAGTCATTTGGAATGATAGATCAAGTAAACCGGCCATAAGCAGGAATATCCAAAAAGTCAAATATACAAAACGTGATGATCGTAACACGTTTTCTCAGATGTCTTATTATAAGTTTTAATTTTAATATACATCAAATTGATAGAATAAACAATATACATATACATGTTATTATGTCATAACAACAATATATCTAACAAGTGATAACTATTCGCATTACGCTACGAGACTAAATATTTAGTGTCGTGCGATTTTAGGTTATTACTTCCTTTATTAATAAAAAGTAATCAAAAAAGATACATATTAAAATAATAAAAAATAATGAATTAATAATACACATTTTACAAGACTTTATAGTTCTCTATATGAGTCTCAAAAATAGCAAGTTATAATGTATAAAGAAAATTATATAGTTTTTATTTATTTATTTATTGATTTACTAAAATGGTGTATTAAATAACTTTAGCAAAGCGTGTTCAAAAGAAAAAAGTAAAGTAAAAAAAAAGTAATTTTATTAGATTATTGGGTCAAAAAGACGACCTTTTTTATTTTGTTACTGTAATAAAAAAACAAAACAAGTTTTACTTAGATTCCCTCAACCTGTAAGAGCATATACAACAATAACACCATAACACCAATAACACCGTCCACGTCAGCGCCACATCAGCTTTAACATTTCACCTTAACATCCCCAAAAAACACTCACAACAATAACATCAATAACATTTCATATTTTCAATTTCAACCCCTAAACTAAAACAAACACTTCATTTATTAAACTAAACATATCATTAAAATTAGAGTAAATATCATAAATCGTCCTTGTGGTTTGCCGGGTCACTCGAAAATCGTCCCCGTGGTTTAATTTCATCGGGTTTGGTCCCCGTGGTTTTCAACCCATACGGGTTTGGTCCCTTGACCAACTTATCCGTCAGTTGACCGTTAAATCCCCTAATTAGACTAATATCACGAGGGGTATTTTTGGTACTTTACCTTTGGCGCGAATTGGGGGTTCTTTATCTAACCCTAACGCATCATAATTCATCCCTACGGTTCACAAATCAGCAACACACCCACAATTCTCTCTCTAATCATACTAATTGAATGAAACCCTAGAGTAATTACACAATGTTGTGTGAATGGAGAGTGCGTAAAAGGGTTCACTTCAAATCCATACAATGATTATCGTAAGTAATTACACAATGTTGTTACTCTGTTTTTAATGTAAAATTGAGGTTCTAATGTAAATCGTTCTTTGTGTGATCAGGTGAGTTTCCAACCTGCTTTTTTGTCTAAAGATTAACCATGGAGGTACATTCACCAGCCCTCCTAAGGTAATTACAAAGGTGGGAAGGTCAATTGGATAGACACAATTGATTCAGATCAGTTCTCTGTTGTTGAGGTTGCCACTATGATGAAAGAGTTAGGGTATGAAAATGAAAATTTAGGTATGGACTTTTTTTACAAGTTACCTAACTCAGATTTAGATAATGGTCTAAGAAAATTAGAAACTGATAAAGATGTGTTGGAATTGTTGACCCACGTATCTAAGTATAAGGTTATTGATTTATATGTTGATCACTCTGTTTCTAAGAATCCTAAGAATGTAGAACCTGCTTTGCTAGAAAATGTGCCTGATGATAGTCATGATGTACTAGAAAGTGTTGATAATGATGTAGTTGATGATGTAAGTGAGGATGAGTGGTTGAGGAATTGCTTAAATAAGGTTGGAAGGTTGAATAAGAATGTAGGCCAGTCAAGTAGGAATGAAAGCCCAAATGTAGATGTTGGTAACAATGGTTCAGAGGGTGAGGATGGTTCAGAGAGTGAGCATGGTTCAGATAGTGATCATGGTTCAAATAGTGACAATGAATCAGACAGTGATGATAGTGACTTTGTAGTTGATCAAGACCAGATGATGAATGATGTAGAGGTTGATATGGCTGAATTTAGGAGTAACATAGATAAAAATGCAGAATGGGTTGGATGTGCAGAGATTGTAGAAGAAGTGACTGAGGTGGTTGAGAATGAGGAAGTTGATTATGAAGATCTTGGTAGTGGGAGTGACTCAGATGATGAAGGTGAGAGGAGAAAAGCATTAAGGAAGGTGGCTAGGATGAATAAGGTTCATGCTGGTAGTGAGGGTACAATATGGAAAGAAAATTTCTTTATTGGTCAAACGTTTGGTAATAGCAAACTCATAAAGGAGATGGTCACAAGGGTAGCAGTTGAACAAAGAAGAGATTTGTGGCTAAAGAAGAATGACAAGCTTAGGGTGAGGGCAGTTTGTAGAGGAAAGATACCAAATTTTACATCTGATGGGCCAGCTGATGGGCCAGAAGTAAAGGGTAAGCCCATTAAGTCCAAAAAAGCTAGTGGATCTAAAATTAGGTCAAAAGGTGTCTCTATTAAACATAGTGAGCCTGAATGCCCTTGGTCTTTGCAGTGCTCGAAGTTACCAAATGAGGATACATGGCAAGTGAAAACTTTTGAGGATGTTCACAAATGTTTACAGTCAAGAACTGTTAAGAAATGCACAGCAACATTCTTGTCAAAAGAAGTAGAGGAAACAATTAAACCAAATCCAAAAATTCCAGTGAGTGCTCTTAAAGATCAGTTGCAGAAAAAACTTGAAATTGGTATTTCAAACCAAAAAGTGCAAAGAGCTAAGCAGATGGCCAGAGAAAGAGTGATTGGTGATTATACAAAGCAGTATGCACAGCTGAGAGATTACCTTATTGAGTTACAAAAACAGAATCCTGATACAACTGTTAGGATTGATTTAGAAAGACCAAATGACCCCACAGTTCTTGAAAGGAAGTTCAAGAGGGTTTATATTTGTTTAGGTGCTTTAAAAGAGGGTTTTAAGAAAGGTAAGAGAGATTTGTTGGGGTTGGATGGTTGTTTTTGTCCGTCCTTTCCACTGGTCAAGTCTTTGACAGCAGTAGGGGTAGATCCTAACAATGGAATTTACCCACTTGCTTATGCAATTGTGGAGGCTGAAACAAAAGAGTCTTGGAAATGGTTTCTTGATTGTCTTGGTGATGATCTCAATCTATTCAGTAACTCAAACTTTACCTTCATAACTGATAGGCAAAAGGTATGATTACTAATTGGTGTATTTTTTTAAAATTATTTTAAGTTTTATTGTTATCTCAACATGTGTACTTGTTTTATATTAGGGTGTGATACCAGCAATTGCAGAGACTTTTCCATGTGCTGAACATAGGTACTGTGTAAAGCATATTTATGACAACATGAAGCTGTCACGGAGAGGGCAGATGTACAAAGATTTGTTATGGAAGTGTGCCACCTCTACAACTGCTCGATGTTTGACAGAAACATGGAAGCAGTTAAAGCTCATAAGGAAGAGACTTATGAGTGGTTGAAGAAGATTCCACCACAACATTGGTCTAAAAGTCACTTTTCTGGTATGTTTAATTGGTATATCATCTGATTCATGAATTGTAAAACACTCTAACATATTCATTTATGACATTGCAGGCAGGGCAAAGTGTGATGTCCTTTTGAACAACATGTGTGAAGTTTTCAACAGGCAACTTGTAGATGGAAGGGACAAGCCAATCATCACCTGTTTGGAATACATAAGAGAGTACCTTATGAAAAGGATAGTAAATGTTCAAAAGGTAATAAGCAAGACTGATGGACCTCTTACCCCTCATGCTGCTAGGATTTTCAAGACAATTGTTAAAGCAGCAGGACAATTGTTAAAGCAGCAGGACAATTGAAGGTAAGATACACATTTGAATTCCTTAACATGTTGAATTTGAATTTGTAATAATTCAATAGTTAATTTCAATAATTTTATAGGTTCAGTGGAATGGGGGTGAATTGTATCAAGTAAATGGTCCTTGGGGTGACCAGTGTATAGTAAGCATCAAGGATAGAACTTGTAGTTGTAGAATGTGGGAATTGAGTGGGATACCCTGTAAACATGCAGTTGCATCCATATGGAATATGGCTACCAATGGAATTGAAACTGCCATACCAGAGTCTTATTGTCATCCATGTCATTGGCTTTCAACATGGGAAGATATGTATAGGTCTAAGATTAATCCCACTAGATCACCAGAGTTTTGGGATAAGTGCAATGTTCCAAATACAATTATCCCACCAGATCATCACCCCCAAATTGGAAGGCCTAGGAAAAAGAGAAGAAAGAGTGCTGCTGAACTTGCAGATATAATGGTAAAAGGTTCCAAATTAAGTAGGTCAGGAAAGAGTGTGACTTGCAAACTGTGTAAGCAAGTTGGTCACAACCAAAGAAGAAGCAAGGGTCAAAGAGATGGTGGTTCACAGAGTGCTGGTGGTGGGTCAAAGAAAGCAAGTGGTGGTTCTAAGAAAGCTAGTGGTGGTTCTAAGAAAGCAAATGGTGGTTCAAAGAAAGCAAGTGTTGGTTCAAAGAAGGCTAGTGTTGCTTTACTGAGTGCAGTATGGGTTCACAATCACAACAAAGTATGGTGATGTTTCAAGGTCCACAGGCTTCACAAACTTTTGTTGTGGGTACACAGGCTCCAAGTGCCCCTACTAGAGTCAGACCACTACCTTTACTCCTACAAGATTCACCATCAAAAAGGACAAAGAAATCTGCAAACAGATACAATTCTCCTTAAATATGTTTGTCTAATCAGACTTAATGTTATGTTTGTGTTACAGACCATGGATGTTTTTCCCTTATGTCATGTTAAGTTTTTAGTTCATTTTGTGTTTTGGTATTTTGGTCTAATCTGTTATGGCCATTTCATGATGTTAAGACAATGTGTAATGATACACTAGTTATGTGTTTATGAATGTTTGTGGTCTTATGTTCTTATGGTGTTATTGCATTTACAAACTAAATTGTAATTCAGTTACAACTTGTAGCAATGTCAAAGTGTTATGCACACTTGGGAAGTCATCCAAGGACAGAGGTGGAAGAGATTGAACAAAACACCAAGCTGGCACTAAAGGAAAGGGAAAATGGGCTAAGCCATCTATGTAATGCATCTATGTAATGTCTTTAACAACCTCTGTCTAATGCATCTATGTATGCTACTACTATGCATCTATGTATGCAATATGAAATAAAAGTTAAAGACTACTTTATTTGTCAAGTTAAAACTGCTCATTTTTCATTCATATTAACCCAAAATACAACTTGACTATCCACTACACTGTTTTGATTCTTTTAGCTTGACTACCACTACAACTTGACTGCCACTACAACTTGACTATCACTTTAACACTAAATAAAGGAAAAACAACAACCAACTGATAATCAACCACTTCTTGATTCTTTTAGCTTCATTAGCTTTTTCAAGTACTTCTCCTTGTAGCCGATTCATTGAATTTAGTAGACCAGAATGATTTGCTGACCCTATCACACATAGGAGGATCATACCAATCTACTATCCCACAATTTGATACCTATAAACCAAGTCCAAAAATTAGGTCAAATTAGGTCAAATTGGGGGTTTTTTGAAAATACAAAATTGAAGACTTACTCTTTTACTACAACAATAAAATCTTCTTCCGGGGTTAGTAGGTGTCCATGATGTTTTGATAATGGCTTGATCCTAACGACTGCATCTCACCATCCAGTATTGATGTTTGTGTGTGTGTTTATGTTGTGTTTGTTTTGCAACGGGTAAAAAAAAATGAAAGAATAACATATATAAGTATTAACCAAACATAGAAAGACTAAATTGCCCCAACTTATTAGACACGTCGTGAAAACTTGGTCAATGGCGGATAAGTTGGTCAAGGGACCAAACCCGTATGGGTTGAAAACCACGGGGACCAAACCCGATGAAATTAAACCACGGGGACGATTTTCGAGTGACCCGGCAAACCACAAGGACGATTTATGATATTTACTCTTAAAATTAAAAACATATTACAATACGAGATTAAAAAAAAAAAAATTACAACGAAATAAAAAAACACACTACAAATAAAACGTTACAACAAATTAAAGGAAATTACAAGAATACGATCTACTGACGAGGTTTCAAGTTATATTTTTTGATGATTCGATCTTTTTCGTCATTGATCCAATCCACGACCATTGGATCTTTCCCTTCAGTAGGCGTCATCAAAAACTTTATCTCTTCCAACCTTGTTATTGTGAGATCTTTTTCCTCCTGGGCCCGATACGCCGCTGCGGCGGTTTCACGTTTCATACGAAACTCGTTTGCCATAGTTTCCGTGAAATAAGCTGACGAGCTCGTTCCTCCAGAGCTTGCTCCCCCAGTACTTGTCGTGCTCTCTGATCTTGCTTTCTTTGTAGCACGTTTCTTTCCCATGGGTCAAGGTTGTTCATCATTACCAAACAAAGCCTCGTTTGTTTTGCTTGGGACTTCGCCGGTTAAATCAACCAATTTCGGCGTGTCCCATTTCTTATAATGACATAAAACCTCCCAAGCGTCATCGAGACCAAACGGTGATGCTTTGGTTTCCTCACGATACCATTGCTTTGCCCGTTGCATCACATCCAGCTCACTTTCCCCGATTCGTTGATCCCGTTTCGCACGTGTGTAACAAGAGTTGAAATTTGTGCATATGCCGTTCAAAGTTTTCCACTTGCTTGACATCATGTCCTTGTTGCGCCGTTGAAAGTTGTTTTTATTGAACTCATTTCTGACCCGATACCAAAACGTATCTCTGGGTTGGCACTTTCCAACTTTCGGATCCTCCGAAACAGCTATGTAACATCTTGCAAGTAATGCTTCCTCTCCTGGAGTCCAACGTGCGTTAACGACAACTTCATCTTCATCAGAATCAACTGGTTCGGGCTCGGGGTCTTTGGATTTTTTTGATTTTCGCTTAATACGACCTTTTCCTTTTTTTGGAGGAGACGTGGGTGTGTCAGCAACATCATGTGTTTCAGTTTGTGATTGTTGTGTGAATTGTAGGTTTTGAAAGTTGGAGTTTAAGGTGTTTTGTTGTTGTTGTTGTTGATAAAAGAGAAATTGTTGATGTTGTTGCCACATTTCTTGGCTCGAGAAGCCTAGTGGGTTGGGAAGAGACATGTTGGGATTTGAAGATGAACCCGCGTTCGGGTTAGATGATGAACCCGGGTTTGAGGGATTCCACCCACCACCGAGAAGATTGAAGAACGTATCATCGTTGCCTCCCGTCATTTTTTTTTGCAGTTAATTGAAGTTGAAAGATTGAGAGTGTTGAGAGGATTTAGTAGTGGAAGTGTGAAAAAAATGGTGTTTTAATTGGGTATTTATAGTGGTAAAAAAAGGTTTTTTTTTTTGTTTTTTTTTTTAACTAGCCGTTTGGGTAGTTTTTGATTTTTTTTTACACATAACGGCTAGTAGCCGTTACAAGGGGGTCAAGTGTAAATTTTTTGAATTTTTTTCCCTTCCCCTAACGCGCGTTACATACCCAACGCCGGATCCCTTTTACATGTTTAACGCCGTTAGTACAACGGGGATAACGGCCATAACGCCGTTATTGTGGGTTTAACGCCGTTATGACGTTATCGTTGTTCTTGCTCTAACTGAATACTACTATTCATTTTCCCCTGACAAATCTTGTGATTTGTTTATATTAAAAATAAATACTCAAATTAAAACTTTATGTAACATTTATTTGATCATAAAGTGTTCGGTTTTAATTTTATTAAAATTCTACACAATTTGATTAGTGATAATGTTGGTTTGGTTTTGCCATAATTGGGTATAAATAATAAATGTATTATATATCACTTATAATTATGTAATTACTTTTCAAAATAAACTATTCGACCTTAATGCCTGAGTTACACGAATATCTTTTTGAGATAAAACCAAACATTTGTCCTTGTTTTGGGCACAAAGCAAAAACCTTTCGCTTCTAAGTGCTCTTTTTTTTCCATGCATGTGTGTGTTCCAATTTATAAGATTATTCAAGGCCCAATAATGAAATTATGATAATTAACCGGCTCATTAATTACGTCATAATGTTCTTCCATTATAGGAAATAACGGTTCATGACCGTTAAACATGGTCATTAAGTTGCAGTCTAAACTGCCATTGAGTAGGTCAAATCAGTTACAAACAAGTTTAAATTCAGTCCAACATGTTTACTCGCTGAAGAACATACTCACTAAAGGAGTTGTACAATTCCTAAGTTTGCTCACTAAAGAGATGAACCTTCTGAAGAGACTACTCCTTGATAAGATCCTTCAGAATAAGCTGAACTCATCAGCCTGATGAATACCTTCAGCATGAGTTGAACTCATCAGCGACCTGAATCATACTTTACCACTATCAGAGTCAAGGTGATCAGCAAACTGACGGGTGTACACTCCGTACCTCCAAAAACCATTACCAGATGTGACATGAACCCTCAATTGAACTAAATTTTCAACAATCCTCGCAAATTTATTACAATTCCTTTTGCATGAAAATTAAACATTAAATAAAACTAGTGCGCAAATGAAAATATCTTGAAGATTGAATTTCCATCGTAGTACAGTACATGCAAATTTTTCAAACACTTAAAAGCTCCTGACTCTAAATAAGCCATGTGTCCATATCCATTTCATGAATGTTTCAAGTGTTACGCCCCGTTCCTGGCTTGATCGGATTTTAAAAACTTTTACGCGGAAACGACTTCACTTTAACGGACCCTTCGTTACTCTTTTTACCATTGACAAAAATCTATAACATTTCAGACATTGAAACCATTTTTAAATAAAAATATACTTTAATACCTTCAAAATGACGGGTGGCACGACCTCTAACGACTTACGGTTTAAAAGATATGATTTTTTAAAAATGACCAAAAACTGAAAATCTCTTATTTATTTTTTGATGAGGGCATATGGCCATATGCTGAAATTCGATATGGCCATATGTTGGCCATATGCCCCTTTACAGTATCCCTGAAGCAACCATATAACCATATTCTGATATTTTCATATGGCCATATGCCTACTGCAGATTTTTACAAAGATGAGTATATTTGCTCTAATTCCGGAAAGCCGACTTCCAAGACTCGTTAACCCACGAAACTTTCCAGAATTCATAAACACATAATAAACATCATTACCATTCAATAATATTACCCAATTGACACTTCGGAATAGTACTTTACAAATAGGCGTATATTATACCCGTTTTGACCCATTTCACAACAAACGACCTTTATCACTTCAATTACATACCAAAATTTACCAACACGATTAGTATAACATAATAAACTTACTTCATAACCAAATGACCCATTAATAACCCAAAATGGGTATAATTACACTTAATCCAAACGCCCCTTTAACTTTGACCATAAACACATTGAAGCATAGTTAGACACAACCTTTGACCACCAAATCATTAGAACAACTTTGACATACGCTTTAACATAGGAATACACTTTACAAAACGTTGCATAACCAACGGGGGTACAACTTGACACTTGAGCTCAGTATTTACCTAGCTCCTAATATCATACATTACCAAACTTCCATGATCAAACCATGATCCAATCATCCAAACCATAACACCTCCATATACAAGAACCTACAAAATGTAGTCAATTATAATGTAAGTGAAACACTTAGTAAGTAATTAAGCTAGTACATGTTAATGCTTCCATTATCAAATCATGCATCACATAGCATTTCATTAATGCACAACTATAACGAAATCAACACATAAAGCACACAACACATACCTTAATTAAGTCATGATCTAACAAGACTCTATAACATACAAATAATCAAACTTCAAGTCTCATCTACAACAAACATGTTCACATCATTTAATAACTTTCACACTAGACACATAGTAGCCGAATTAGTTACCTTAGCATCCATGCTGAGTAAATCACTAATACCATCAACTCCATCATCGACATCAATCATCATCCATGTTAAACACCTTTAAACATATAATCAAAATACACTTAATACATCATCAATTAACTATAACCATGGTTTACACAACCATTTGGCTTACCTTACAACCTCTAATCATTATATAATCATATACTACGTATTAATTATATGATGATCTAATCCCATAAATTACTTAACTTTAACCCAATATTAAATCATGCCAAGATTACTATAACTCTCAATTAGCTTAAAAACATCTTTTACCCAATTATCCCAAGTTAGGATTCATAAACCATAACCTTCCAATTCAACAATTAAACATCAATTAAGGGTACTTACCTTGCAAGGATCAAAGCTAGAGGCACCACTTATGTATTAGAGCTTTAATCTACCTCCAATTGATCATCAAACCATGTTATCCCTTTTCCCTCATTTTCATATCATGACACACACATACACATACATGTTTCTGGAAATGTTGTGATACTTGTGGAAGTATCTAGTTACTTGTAGGTGGTAACTTTGGCCATCTGACACAAATGGTCCCTCAAGTCCCATTCTTTCTAATTTGGCCACTAATACATTATAACAATTTTATCACTTGGAAACATAGGCCCCCCTTCTTTCTATGACAAAACACATAACATTCGTTAACTATTAGTTTGACTATCGGGTTGACTAGTTAATAACGCTAGGTCCTTAGACCAAATTCAACCATGGTGGGACCTATTGGTGTTCCGAGAGAGAGGTGTAACATCAAGAGCCAAAAAACCAAAGCTCATTGAAGCGGCAAAACATCACATTCACATTGATAGTTCCCTTTATTCATGCACCTGCTTTTCCACCTTTTTAAAATGAACCATTAAAAGGAAACCTTTCAACCTGACCTTTCAGCAGGACCTAGCACAACCATGAGATGTAATATAAAACATGTGCTCCTGCCTCTGAACATTAAGCTCTCCACATTGAATACAGCTCGTGAGTTTTCTTAAGAGGGAATTGGGTGTCTCAATATTTAGCGACTATGTTGGACTTTAAACCATCCATTAGCAGACTTCAAAACCAAGTCTCTAGCCAAACCTTTCATTAAGTGATCAACAAAATTTCGTTGAGATCTTACAAACTCTATAGAATCACTCCATTCATGATAAGTTCAGGAATCATGCTATGCCTGACACCTAAGTGTCTAGACTTCCCATTGTATATCTGGCTATAAGCATTTGCCAATGTAGTTGCACTATCACAACGAATAGAAATATGTGCTATAGGTTTAGGCCACAAAGGAATCTCAAGAAGCAAGATTTTTAACCATTCAGCTTATTTACCAGCAGCTGCTAAAGCTACAAACTTTGATTCCATTGTTGAACTATGATACAAGTTTATTTCTTGGATGCCCATGAAATTGCACCTCCTCAAGCAAGAATACCCAACCACTTGTTGAAGAATTATCTCAAGTGTTGTTGATCCAACTTGCATCAGTGTATCCTTTCAACACTTCCAACAATGAAGGATAACCAGTATATGATAAAGTATAGTCCATAGTTTTCTTCAAATACTTTAGTACCCGCTGAACTACTTTCTAGTGATGAATACTAGGATTACTAGTGTACCTACTCAGTTTACCCCATGCATAAGCAATATCAGGCCTTGTATAAGTCATGACATACATCAGGCAGCCAATTACCTTTAAATACTCAAGTTGAGATAAAACATGACCATTATTAGGTTTCAGCTTCTCACTTGTATCGATAGGAGTACTCACTGTAGGACAATCAGAGTAGTTGAATTTCTTCAACACCTTCTCAATATAATAAGACTGGGAGATTACTTTCATGTTTGATCCTAATGCCAAGGATAACATCAGCCTAAACTTGGTCAGTCCCAAAGATCAATATGTCATCAACATATAATCAAATGATGACTCCTTTACCAGATTCATCAAATTTACTATACACACATTTGTCATATTGGTTAAGATGGTAACCACTAGACAAAACCACTTCATCAAATTGTTGATGCCATTGCTTAGGTGCCTGTTTTAGACCATATAAATACTTAATCAGTTTGTACACTTTTTTTCATTGCCAGATATGATGAAGCCTAAAGGTTGATTTAATTAAACCTCCTAATCCAATTCATCATTCAAGAAAGTTATCTTCATTTTCCTTTTAAAAATCCATTTGCAACCTAGAGGTTTGCAACCAGGTGGTAGATCATCCAACAACCAAACGTTGTTGCCATGATGGAATCCATCTCATCATTTATTGCTTCTTTCCAAAAAGTAACATCCCGAGACTTCATTGTTTCACCAAATATTTTAGGATAATACTCAACATTAAAGCAATAGGAATATTGGTCAAAGACCTCATCCCTTGTTCCTTCAATTAAGTGTAATTGAAATTCATGTCCAAATAACTTTGGAGCCTTTTACCCTTCCTGAGCTCAGGTTGTTGAACCACAACCTCCTCAGAGACCTTTTAAGAGACCTCTGAAGCATCATCATAGTCAGTTTCATTTGAACCTGAAACCATATGGTTTGGTCTTGGTATAGATGAAAATCTATTCTCACAAAAGATTGCATCCCTTAATTCAATTATTGAGTTAATTGAAACAAATTCATTAGGCTCAATTACATAGAATCTAAAGGCCTTGGAATGTTCAACATATCCAATAAATATGAAATCTATACCTCTGTCATCCAAAATTTTCAACTTTAGATTAGGGAGTCTTACAACTGCCCTACAACCCCAAATCCAGAGATAGTTCAGGTTGGGCTTCTTTTTAGTCTAGAGTTCATATGGGGTAACCTTATTCCTTTTATTAGGAACCTTATTTGATAAATAGCAAGCTATTAACATAACTTTACCCTAGAACCCTTGACTCAACCCTAAATAGGACAACATAGAATTAACCATTTCTTTCAGTACTAGTTTTTTCCTTTCAGAGATACCATTTTGCTGTGAGGTATAGAGATCAGTCGTTTTAAGGATTATTCCAACATATTGAAAATATGAATTATTCATATATTCACCTCCCCTTTCAGTCCTGAACGTTTTGATCAGGGCTCGTTGTTTCAATTCCACTTTGGTTTTAAACACTTTAAATTTATCTAATGCTTCATTTTTAGAATGTAACAAATAAACATAATAGAAGAACGTTTTGATCAGGGCTCGTTGTTTCAATTCCACTTCGATTTTAAACACTTAAAATTTATCTAATGCTTCATTTTTAGAATGTAACAAATAAACATAATAGAACCTAGAAGCATCATCAATAAATTTCAAAAAGTATTTCTTATTCCCCAATAAGGGAGTAACATGCAAATCACCTAATTCACTATGAATTAACTCCAAAATTTCAGTTTCTCTTCTAACATTTTGGAAAGGTTGCTTAGTGATTTTAGTCAGCATACAAGTTTTACACTTTTTGTTCATTTCAAAGGTAGTATTAAACCATCTTTAGACATATTTTTCATTCTTTTAAAATGAACATGGTCAAGTCTATCATGCCAAAGAGTTAATCATTCAGTTTAGCGGTTGATATAAAGGCTGAATTAATAATATCATGATCAATATTAAGCCTAAACAGTTGATTGCACAAATAACCAAAACCAATAAACATACCATGTTTAGATAGAGCAAACTTATCAATTTCAATCACTTGTTTATAACCACAATTATTTAAAACACTACTAAACACCAAGTTCTTTCTAATTTGTGGTACATGCAAAACATTAAATAAATAATCAATCTTTCTATAACTAAGTCTTAAATCCACACATCATCCTCTATGCACTAGGGCTGTTTACTCATTTCCCATATAAAGAATAGATCAATCATTAAGCGACTCATAGGTCTTGAATCAGCATCTATCTTTCAACACATGGATTGTAGCACTAGAGTAAACCCACCATGCAACATCATCATACTGCACAAAGTAAGCTTCAGATATATATGTAACAAAATAAATCTGAAAAGACTTATTAAATATATTCAGACATTTCATAGGGTTGGATGAACCACTCCCTGAACCTCTTGTGCCTGGACTATTTACAATCCTTTTTCAAGAGTCCAGGTTTCCCACACTTCCATAAAGTCACTTTAGACTTCTTGTTAGGATCAGCTTTGGTGTTATACGTTTGCCTCTGTTGTCATTGTACCTTGTGAGGTTGCTATGCTACACGATATTGAAAAATGAAGAACCAACAACATTATTGCTCTTTGGCTTGTCACAATCCTGCACCGTGAGGGATTCCTCAATACGCAGATGACTGCACAACTTAACAAGTGTTAATTCCTACTTCTTATGTTTCAAGGTATGCTTGAAATATTTGCAAGAAGGGGGGAAGTCTATCAATGACACAAGAGACTGAAATGGCCTCACACATGTTCATTTCCTGTTGTGTGAATAGGCCAAGTATACCAAGAAGCTCATTGCATTGTTCAATGACAAGTCTAGAATCGACCATTTGGTAATTAATAAAATTACTCGTAAGGAACTTCTTGCTAGAGGCATTTTCTGTCATATAATTAGCCTTCAAAGAATCTCATAGTTATTTTGCAGATTCAACATTTTGGTAAATATAAAAAAAAGGTCAGACATACCATTAAAGATCAAACCTCTGCAAATATAGTCATCATTCTCCAATTTGCTCCTCTTCCCAATCTCTTCGACAGTTACATTATCATTTTGCAGATTCAACATTTTGGTAAATATAAAAAAAATGTCAGACATACCATTGAAGATCAAACCTCTGCAAATATAGTCATCGTTCTCCTATTTGCTCCTCTTCCTAATCTCTTCCACAGTTACATTATCCCCATCATCAAGTATTGAAGTGCTCAGAACATACACCACACTCATACTTAACAACAAGAAGTGCATCTTCTTTTGCCATCTTCTAAATTCAACCCCTTCAAAGTTTTCCAATTTGGAGAAGTTAACAACCATATGATTTATTGCAGCAGCCATTTATTATCATAAATTAGTTTCCTTTGATTGTTGGTTTGGTTTTTCCCCAGTTGGGTATATATAATCAATGTACCAGATATCACCTACAATCGTGTAATCACTTTTTAAAGGAAACTATTCGATCCTAATGCCTGGGTTACACAAATATCTCCTTGGGATAAGACTAAGTGTTTGTTCTTGTTTTAGGCACAAAGCAAGAACCATTTCACTTCTAAGTGTTTTTGGTTTTTTGTATCTTTTTTCATGCATGTGTGTGTTCCAATTTATAGGATTACTTAAGGCCCAATAACGAATTTATGATAATTAACCGGCCCATTAATTATGTCATAGTGTTCCTCTATTATAAGAAATAGTTGTTACATGACCATTTAACATGGTCATTAAGTTGCAGTCTAAACTGTCATTGAATAGGTCAAAGCAGTTACAAAAAAGTTTAAATTCCGTCAAGCATGTTTACTCGTTGAAGAATATACTCCCTCAAGGAGTTATACAGTTCTCGAGTTTGCTCACTGAAGAGATGAACCTTCTAAAGAGCATAAACTAAACCCATCATCCTGATGAATACTTTCAGCAAGATTAGAACTCATCAGCGACCTGAATCATACTTTACCACTATCAGAGTGATCAGGGTGACCAACAATATGATGGGTTTATAATCGGTACCTCCTGACCCATTATCATGTGTTTTCTGAACCTTCATTTGAACTAAATTTCCAACAGATAATATATCTCAACAAAGTGTATTCATACAAAAGGTAGTATTACTCGATAAAATCTATATGTAATGAATGTAATTATATCAAGGGTAACATGTCTCACCCAATGAAATATATAAACACCATAATGTAATCATGGGAATGATACTTACATTTAAAGGAGTATATTCCTTCATGCATGATTAGGACGGAGATTACAAGTCTAGAAAGAAATCTTTCGGAAAATATTTTGCTTATAATTATAGCAATGACCAATACAATTATAGAGTCACCAACCTTCTACTCTTTCTCGTATTCTTATGTCGATATGCCTTATCATAAAATGGCCACTTAAAAGGAATACCACTCCGTACTTGGTACATTCTTTTCCCTATTATTGAAAACCTCAACTCCGACTCTGGATATGTGGCATAAAATCATATGAATAATGCGGAAAATCACATAAATGAGTATGTTAACTGAATCAAGGATCCAGAATATAAGAGACAACATGAATAACACAATGCTTGCAGCCAAATGATTTTATTATAGTCGAACGATTTAAATACACAATGATTATTGTAATGGTCTACTCCTTTATTTTGGAGCCTTGACCATCTTTGTTCAATACATGAATTTGTATTTACCATGTTGAGTGACAAACGTGTGAGTGTATTGAGGAAATGTATGTGTGCAGAGAAAATATGCAAAAGATAGACAAAGATAGATATGTTGGAGGGAAAAAGTAACTAACTTTTAACTGTAATAATGATATATCCAAATGATGTTTACGGGAACATATATACATATCCAAAGGGTGTCTTTGTGCTGGTTCAAAAGTTCCAAACGACACAACCTTTCAATAACAACTGTAATTAACTGTTTCTAACTATAATAACTGTAATCTAGTGGGTTTGTTGGCCTTTGACCCAAACCATTCGAATATGCAGGCTTTATTTGACATATATACATGCACGCAAATGTTTATATAAGGTACATAATAAGACTATACTGATATAACTTAGGTTTAAACAAGATTAAGGTTTGATTGATCTTAAAAAGGCTTCCAACAGTCTCCTTCCTAAGATCAATAACCTTTAATCTTGTTTTTTTTTAATTCTGGATTTTCTTCAGGTTATGATGACTAAGTCATCGCTTGAGTTGTTGCTTGTCTCTTCTTTGTATGCTTGATCTTTTATGGTACTGGATTTTCCAAGGTCTTGATGGTTGTAGACATTGTCTTTTTCATTTTCTTCTTCCAACTTTACTCCAAAATGCTCAACTTTGTGGATGTTGTCTTGACTGGTAGATGTTGTCACTTGATCATGCCGATCTCCATGGTGACTTTGAAGGCAATTTGATCCTTTGCCTTGAACCACATTAGTTGTGGCCTTGTTTGGGACAAATTCTTGTTCCAACTTGTGCATCCTTGCAGTATTGTACTAACTCTTGAAAACGTCTAGGTATTTGTTGTAACATTCCTTTAATTCTTCTCTATCAGTATGTGACAATCCCAATATTTCTGCTGCTTGACCAAAGTTTCTTGAAAAATAGACTTGCAGGTATCCTCCCAGACATTCAATGGCTTTGTAAAGATCCATTAGGTGTATTGTGACTCCTTTTATCGTAGGTGGTATTGGACCAGGCAGAGGTCCTTTCAAATACTCTTCATAGAACCACTTTAGTACCTTAACAAATCTTTTCCTAAAGAAATCCCATTTTAAACCAACTAACTTATCATGACTTATTAGATTTAAGAAAGCAATAAAGTCATTGAAAATGGTGACCTTTGTTGAGTAAACTACTCCCTTTATTTCAATTTCCTCATTGTCGTGACTTGAAGGGTTAACACTTGCATCCAATGATTCAAAGTAATTTTTTAGGAATTCATTGTGTTTGATTCTTAGACTATCCTCATTGAAACTGTGTTTTTTATCTCTTAACATGTAGGATAGTGTGCATGTGTTGTCCTCATAGAGGATTTCGACTCCTTGTTTTTCTAGTAAGTCTATTGATAGGATGTTTAGGGTGACTTTAGGGGTATAAAGGACCCCTGGAATGAGGTAGTTCCCATTACCATTCCTAACTATGACTTCCCCTATTCCATAAGTAAATAAAAACTTCTTTTGTTCTTCTATTTTACTAACACCAAAAGCCTCTTTGATTTTGCAGAACAGATTCACTTTTGAACATAAATGCATGTTTAATTCATTACTGATGTACCAAATGTCATCCCAATGACCTTGGTCTGTGCCTTTGATCATGCATTTAGTTTCAAAGTGAATAGATTCAGGGTACTTTATACTTACGGTGGGAATTTGTGTCTTATGTTGTTCACTTGGTGTGTCTGCATAAAATCTAGGATCATTCTGATCACCCACTTCTTCCTCCTTGTGTCTCATGGGACAGTCCCTAATGATATGCCCCTTCTGTTTGCACTTGAAGCATTTCTGCCTTCTATTTCTTTGTTGTAAGACACCATATGATTGAGTTTGTGGAATTGTTGAATTAAAGTCTTCAATTTCTTCTACCTTTTTCCTTAGCATTTCCTTACAATCCTGAGTGATCTGTTTTATGCAGTTTCCAAGCCTTTCTTCCCTTTATCTCTTTTGTTGTTTTTGAATGAAAATGTTTTGCAGTCTTAATGGTCTCCCCAGGTTTTTTCTCTGATGCCAATTATTGTAATGGTCTACTCCTTTATTTTGGAGCCTTGACCATCTTTGTTCAATATATGAATTTGTATTTACCATGTTGAGTGACAAACGTGTGAGTGTATTGAGGAAATGTAGGTGTGCAGAGAAAATATGCAAAAGATAGACAAAGATAGATATGTTGGAGGGAAAAAGTAACTAACTTTTAACTGTAATAATGATATATCCAAATGTTGTTTACAGGAACATATATACGTATTCAAAGGGTGTCATTGTGTTGGTTCAAAAGTTCCAAACGACACAACCTTTCAATAATAACTGTAATTAACTGTTTCTAACTATAATAACTGTAATCTAGTGGGTTTGTTGGCATTTGGCCTAAACCATTCGAATATGCAGGCTTTATTTGACATATATACATGCCTGCAAATGTTTATATAAGGTACATAATAAGACTATACTGATATAATTTAGGTTTAAACAAGATTAAGGTTGATTGATCTTAAAAAGGCTTCCAACAATGATTATCAATGAGACAATCTAAGTGTAAAAATACACTAATGTTTGAGATGATTTGGATACTAGGGATTTAAGCCCGATACTAGGGATTTAAGCCCGTAACTAGACAAGTGATCACTAATTTATGTATTTTTTATGATGAATGAACCCGATGTTGTGGGTTCTATATATAAGGTTGGTTCGGTAAGGGGATTCATTCCCATTCATTTTCACTGCCACGTCATCTTACTCTCTCCAGCGACCTTCAGGCGATTAGGTGCCCTAGTAAGGGCGACCATGATATATATATATATATATATATATATATATATATATATATATATATATATATATATATATATATATTTTTAAGAAACATTTTTAACACAAAATAAAATTTCATTAATAATTAAAATGTTACATAATAATTCTAATAAAATAAAAACATTACGAAACTTATTAAAACATTACAACACTTATTAAAAATCTAGGTTGTAGCGTGCCTTGATCGAGTCTTTGATTTCATGCATTTTTTGTTGTTGTAGTGCGGGCAAAGATGGGTTGATTGGCGTGCAATAGAATGTGATATCTTTATCATATTTCTTTTGTCGCTCAAATTCAAGTTTTTCTTGTTCTAGTGCCAATCTTTTGTCTTCCCTTTCTGATCTATTTTGCTCCAACTCCAACTCGTTTTGCCTTTGATCCAACTATTTCTTCTTCAAATCATAGAATCCGTCTGCCAGCCCCTTCTTCTGTCCGAATGCCTTGGACTTAATGATTTTCCATTTCTCGGCAACACCTTCCATGTAGGTAGCTTTGGAACACTCCGAAGATTTCTTTTTATTCTTCTTAGCAGTATCGCGACCAATTGGTCGATCAGGCACAGACACAGGCACATCTGAGTCGGTTGAAGTCCTTGCTTTTTTGTGATTCTCATCTTGGCTTAAAAAAGCCGGCATCTCATTATCCTTCCAAACCGAATGGTCAATCAAAATTTTCCAACAATGCCCCAAAACAAACGCATGATTACACACTACTTGGTATTCATCACACGCTCGTCTATAAACAGTGAGGTCATTCTCACCACTTCCGTAATTCTTGTAAGCATTGTTGTAAATGGCACAAAATTGACCAACTCTAGGACGAATCCTATTTTTCCACTTGGTAATGATAGAGTTGTATGTTCTTTCTGCACCAACCTCCTTCTCAAAGTAAGCAATGACTTTCTGCCAAAATCCCTTAGCATTTTGGTTGTTTCCCGTTATACTATTCTCGGATACATCACACCAAGCATTGCACAAGGCGATATCTTCTTCTTTTGACCAAAGCGACGAATCATTCTTGCTTTCTTTCTCGACAACATTCTTCTTCGCCTTTGTAGATCGTTTCTTCGGTTTGATCGGTGACGTCTCTTCTTGACAACCTTCTTCTTCGTCATCAATGTTAACCGAATCGTGATACGATCCATAAGCCGAACCTTGACCCGAACGGTGATACTCTTGAGCAGGATAACCCGAACCGGTTCCAACATAAAAATCAGGATTGTTGTATAATTGTTCTTCGAAATCAAAAGCATCAAGATTGATACGGTTAACCAGAGAATATTGTAGATAATTTGAATATGAAAACGTTGATGAATCCATTGTTGGACGATACCGCGGTCGGGTGAGCCATACATAGATTGTTGGCCGGCGGAGTGGCTTTGTTGTTGTTGTTGTTGTTGGATGTTTTGATACGGTGGAACAAATGGACGATTCATATGATGGTTTATAAAAAATGGATTGTTAGTTTGTTGTTGTGGAGCTTGTTGGTATTGATAATCGAAGCGGTGGTCGGAAATTGATGCTTGGTGAGACACCGGTTAACCGGAAATTCTGATCCGGTGTTAAAATATGCGGGGTGTTTTGTGCCAATCGGGATTTTCGGCCTTTTTGTTGTGGTGTTTCCTTAAACATTTTGATATACATGATTATGAGATTTTTGATAGAGAGGATTGTGAGATTTGTGAATTTAGTGTGTAAATATGTTGTGTATTTATAGGGTAGTTTTTTGTTTTTTGTTTTTTTTTACCCAACAAACGGTCAAAAATTTAATTTCGCGAATTTTTAGCGGTAGGAAAGTTTTTTGTTTGAATGTGGATAGTTTTAGTCGGTCGTTGGGGGGATCAAATGGGTTGTGTTTTTGGCCGATCGATGGGCGCCACGCAACGACGATCGATGAGGACTCGATCGTGTATATGGATCGCGAGTCCTTAACGGAACCAGCCTAAGGCTAGGGTTTAACCCATCTTCACTTGAAGTCCCTCTTCTTAGATAATATGCACCACTAGTCCTTATCTTTATTCCTTAAGCCTTCCAGCCATTTAACCAACTTTCATTTATCCATGTTAAGTCCCTGCAACACTAATCATGCAGTAAGAATAGAACAAAAAACCAAAACTTAAACTGTAACAAGGCTATGAAAACTAATAAATAATCGTACTAATAAGTTGAAATGATGAAAAAAATACACTAGAATGATAAACCATTTTTTTTGGAGTATGAACAGTATTCTTTAATGTTTGGAAGAAAAATTACCTCCAAATTTGAAGATAAACTGGTTATGAAGGCAAGGTTGGAAACTAGAAGAGCCTTATTGATTAAAGTAATCACTACTCAACATTGTATGTGCTTATAAGTTAAGTTGGCAATGGCATTATAGGATTTCGGCTGATAAACATCATGACATACATTACCATACAGAAAAGAAATTTTTTTAACTTCGAGAGAAAGGTTTTATATAGTTATATCAATTCTCACATAATTAGTTCTATGATGCAGATTGTACCGGGCTTGGGTGAAATTCATATTATTATGGGCAGTCTACTCTTCGTTCTTCACACCCATGGAATTCGGCTTCTTCAGGGGATTGCCCGAACACCTCCGTTTATTAGACATACTCGGTCAGGTGGCTTTCTTCATCGATATTTTCCTTCAATTCTTTGTTGCTTACATGGACACTGAGGAGAACATGGTCTATAGTCGAAACCTTATTGCTCTTCGGTAGGTGTTTTCATTTTCCATTAGAACGCTCCACATTTCGGTCCGTGACTTGTCTCTAATTCAACTTTGTTGTTGCAGGTACTTGAAATCTTATCATTTCATCCCTGATTTACTTGCTTGCATGCCTTGGGATAATATTTATAGGGTATCACTCTAAACTCCACATAAATGCTTAAAATTTATATTACCAAATGCATTGTGTTCAAATTCATTATCACCGATACATTATCTATGGAAATCAGGCTTCTGGTAGAGAAGAAGTAGTAAGATACTTTCTACTGATTAGGTTGGTACGGGTACGAAAGGTTATGCAGTTCTTCTCCAAGCTGGAGAAGGACATAAGGGTCAGTTATTTGTTTTCGAGGATTCTAAAACTTATACTTGTGGAGTTGTATTGCACGCATACGGCAGCATGCATATTCTATTATTTGGCTACAACTCTTCCAGCTAACCAAGAAGAATACACATGGATTGGGAGCCTAAAACTTGGTGATTACAGCTACTCAAACTTCAGAGACATTGATCTTTGGAAAAAATATATAACTTCCTTATATTTTGCAATTATTACCATGGCGACAGTCGGTAAGTTTCTTAATTTTAGGATAAAATGTTTTAGTTTGACATATAATGTGAAATGGGGAGTTAATGTGGAGTTGCTTGTACAGGTTATGGCGACATCCATCCTGTGAACTTGAGAGAGATGATATTTGTTATGGTTTATGTCTCATTTGACATGGTTCTTGGTGCTTATTTGGTCGGTAGCATAACAGCTTTAGTTGTGAAAGGATCAAAGACAGAAATATACAGGGAAAAAATAAAAAATCTCCTTAAACATATGGACAAAAAAGTAGACAAAGATGTACACAATAAAATCAAATATCAACTCCAGTTACCTTATGATAGTAGCCCCACTGATTCGGCTATTTTTCAAGACCTCCCAAGCTCTATCCGTACAACGGTATGGAAAAGAGAATTCTGCTTAATTGTTTGAAGTTTTGCATTTTTTAAATGTCGGTTTGCACCTTTTTTTATTATTTTTACTATAAACGCCATATTTCACACCTTTATCCAATTAGTCCAATGGTCAATGGACTAGTCAAACTTTAGGCCATTCTATCACTCGGCCAACTCCTATCGGTTCATTGTTTAGTGTTACGATCAATTAATATTGTTAAGCATATACTCCGTAGTATCTAAGACACTAAACTGCTTGTGTTTTTTCTGGCAGATAACTGACAATGTTTATAAGCCACTGATTGAAAAGGTTCCCCTTTTCATGGGATGCTCTCCAGAATTCATTAGTCAGATTGTAAGTCATTTCTTTCAGGGTCATTTTGGTAACTAAGAAGTAATGTCAGTTAAGTGTTGGAAAAAAGGCACCTTAATGAGCACTCCTCTTGCAGGTAAGTAGAGTGCATGAAGAGTTTTTTTCTCGAGGGAAAGTAATGATGGAACAAAATAGTGTGGTTGACCACCTTTATTTTATTGGTGAAGGAAAGCTGGTACTAAGTTCTTACTTTATATAGGTCATGTAATCTCATTTAAGACTTTTTCTGCTGATTAGTCAATGGTTTCGGACTATTACTTAAACTTAGAACAATCATACTATTGATGAAGACTATTTTAACAATCATACCGTGATGTTAAAAGATTGATGAATAAAATTTGGAACAGGAAGAAGTTGTCGTATATGAAGGTGGACTCAAAGAAGAAATATTAGAACTAAAACCTACCGACTCGTTTGGAGATGTCTCCATTCTATGCAACATTCCCCAGCCATACACTGTACGAGTTCGTGAGCGTTGTCTACTACTGCGGATTGATAAACAATCTTTCTCTAATATCCTTAAGATTTATTTCCACGACAGAAAAAAGATTCTGAACAATCTACTAAAGGTGATAACAACATGTTCCATACTTGCTCACACTTTAATGATTATATTTTCTATCTAAACTAACATATGTTGTCAGGGTAAAGAAGGGAATGTTCACACGAAGCCTATGATGGCAAAAATCAAAGCTCAGATTGCAATGCAAGAGGCACACCTTGCACTGAGGGTCAATAGTGCAGCTTATAATGGAGATTTGTTTCAGCTAAGAGACTTAATTCAGGCTGGAGCTGACCCAAATATAAAAAACTTTGATGGAAGGTCACCGTTGGTTTGTTCTTTTCATTTAACACTCTTAGAAAAGCATTTATAGTGCATAAAGCGTATTATCTGGCTAACATGCTATTGACCTAAACAGCATCTTGCTGCATCAAAAGGACACGAAGATATTGCTCATTTTCTTATTCAAGTAGGCGTCGAAGTTAACATTTCAGGTAAACTTTCTTCCCTTTGTGAGTTGAGATTGTGGTATTCATCTGAACTAACTATATACCGTGTGTCATGTTACTGTTAGATAATTTTGGAAATACACCCTTATTAGAAGCCATCAAGAGTGGACACGAAAAGATTGCGTCATTAATAATCAATAAAGGTGGTTCATTGATGATAAATAATGGTGGTAGTATCATGGCTTCATCTGCGGAAAAAGGGGATCCAAATTTAAAAGACTTTGACTTCAGAACTCCACTTCATGTAGCCGCTTTACGAGGATCTTATGGATTAGCAAAATTGTTAGTCGAAGCTGGGGCCAATGTTTTATCAAAAGACAAGTTTGAATTGTTTAATTAATGTTTCTGAATTCAATTTTAAAGAGACAAGAAACATTTACAAGGATGTAAATTTGGTAGTTTTAGTTAAGCATATACCATATAATAAAAATATTAATGCTCGATAATGTGCAGATGGGGTAAAAGCGCACTTGATGAAGCAAAATTATCTAAGAATGAAAGGTTGATTAAGCTATTGGAAGAAGCCGCAACCATTCAGGTTATCGGATAATACTTCAACCTCTCAAGAACTATTAGGTATACAAAGTTTTTAATTTCTACTTTAAATTAATAGTTCAGGAAAATGCCAAGCCTACTAACGAGAACATGTTTCATTTAAATTAGTTCCACAAGCATATGTAATTACATTACGTTTAGAACCTTGTTTATTGTTTGGTCTATGCCACCTTTGGTTCAAGTTTTGCTTGCTTTTGATAAAAAGCTAGCTAACTATGAATTTATTGGCGTTAGTGACAGATAAAATGCCAAAGGAAATGTACGATATACCCTTTTAAGTGGGAGCGCCAAAGGATCAAAACAAGTATGGAGTTGTATTATGGGTTCCAGACACTATTAATGGTGATTGAAAAAGCGGTGATCATTTCAAGTTGGACCTTCCTTCCACTTCACTGTATACTAACGGAAGAAGCGGGTCAAATTCTTGATGTGAATATGATTATAGATGGCCAAAAGCTCTACTTAATCACTACTTAAGCACAATACATGTATGTAACATTTTATCTATTCAATTTGATTCCAATTTCTTCGGCAGTTCCATTCTTTTTATAACAGCTACTACTAAAAATGAGTTTCATTCGGTTATCTTTTAGTAAAGTATATAATCAAGAAGGATTCAGATATCACGAGTTAGTTCACAGCGGCTTATGGTTTGCAAACATAGTCGTTCAAGACAAACTTCTAGCAACCCTATAATTAATCTAAACGCTCAACGATCAATTTGTTTGAGTCAACCAGATAGAAACAAGTGAGATCTTCCCTAGCATTTACTTTACACGTCTATGTTCGAATAAGCAACTTACATAGTCTCTTACAGACTTGCAATATATTGTTTACGCCTTGAGTTGCTATAATGAACACAATATTTCATGAATCATAGTAACTCAAAAGTAACACTATAAGTGAACATGTATAGATGTGCCCGAAAATGAATGCTAAATAAGAGGAAACGACCTTTGAAGAAGCATCCTCTCTTTCACGGCATTGCATTATAGTATTAAACATCGGTTTACATCTCTAAGCTGCCGACATTTTCCATACCAACTCCGGCGGTTTAGGTTGCGTAAAAGACCAACATCATAAAGAATCAAAGCGTATGAAACAAAAAAAGTGTTTTGTGCGTCGGACAACCATGTGACCATGCCGAGACCCATCGGATGGGTCTCGACAACGATCCTCTTGAGCTATGGCGAGACCATAAAGCTTCGGTTAATCACGCCCTCTAGTCACATGGTCATGCTTTGCATCAACCGGACATGGGTTTACGTCTTGAGAATCAAGAATCTGAGAGGTATGAGCCTATAAAACAGATCCTGTTCAAGTAAGGCCGTGCCTATCTGTCTGTTATGGGTCTATATAAACTGCTCATCTTTTGCATTTCCAACGGATGTGGGATAGAACATTGGTTTCAGAACTATTGCTTATTATTTCCCTTTGTATTTAGTTGGCTCTTGTTTCTACTTACTGAAACAAAACAATTAAATTTATTGTAGCTATTTATTTTTAATTAACACCATAAGATAGAAAACAAATGGATGGAAATCATGATTACTAAGAAATGTGAACATATCAAATAATTCTACTTACATTAAACGCAGGATGATATGTATCTTTTCGGGATAGTAGTGACTGTGTCCTTATTGCGATGTGTGTGGTCTATGTCTTATGTCATTTCTGCTTGTTTATTTCAAAACGTATCAAGGGGATTATGTTACATATATTTAACCTACATGAAGAGTCCAAATATTTATATTTTTAGGTACTTATGGAATGGACAGTCGTTCTCTGTAAAAAATAGATTACTTGATCAACTAAGATTTTACATTCTATGTAAGGTTTTTTCTCTGAGAATTTTTCGATCATGTCGTGGTTCAAAGGAGTCTAGAAAGCCCTTCCATAGTATCATTGTTGAGTTGATTACTAAAATAAACAAAGTTTTGAGACTAAATAATCCAATAAGATTAAAAACTACCATGATCACAAGGAGGTTTGAGAATAGATATCAACTAGTTGCCACAAATTGTTACAACAATAAATCATAGTTATACAAATGAGAGTTGGCATCAATTCAGATGTGTGGTAAGAGTTTATTCATTAGACATAGAACATTTAATTTACATTGGCCAGGCAAGCAACTTATAGGAGCATATATACACTTTTGTATTACTTGATATATCAGTACTAATGAAACTTTTGTTTTAAAAAAGTTTTAGAATAAAGAATCTTTAATGCTTTATATGTATGTTAATGCAAGTTTGGTATAACGTCTATATTCATTTTAGTGAATAATGTTGTAGTTATAAGATAACACAGCTATATTTGACAACAAATTTTTATTTTCTAAATTTGAATTGGAAACAGTAGTCTCTCATGGCTTTCTCCTCATTGCCTCCACATCTCTTCCTTAGACAGCAAAGATTATTTCAAGGCTTATGTAATGGTCAGCATGTCTTGATCACATGTTTGATGTTTAGTCGATAAACGTGATCATAGCGCTATTGGGCTAATCCCAATCTTACCCGTTTACCCATTCGACCCAGTCAAACCCAATGGGTCAAACAAAGAAAGTCAACCCTTTGACAGTTACAAACATAACTGCTAAATAGCGGTTATATCATAACTACCATCGGCAGTTATTCCCTAACCGACATGTCTCTTCATCATACCTCTTCAACTTGTATAAATAGTTTAGATCTCTGTAACTTTAAGAATGATAGACATATTATTGATTTATATAAAAGCATATTTCCACGAACCTTTTATTTCAATATCTGTATTGGTATATTTTGACTTTTGACTTAGTAAGATCATAGATCCTTAATCGTTGAGGCCAACAATTGGTATCAGAGCGGTTTGGTCACACTAACCAAGAATCATCATTTACCGGTTCGTTTTAGTTTTAAGAATCAATAAGAACCCAACAGTTTGGAAAATTTTTTACGCAAAATTAACTTGAACACAAATCAAGTTATCATCTTTGTGTTCTAAACGTTAAATCGCATCAAGGGAACAATCACACAAGTGATTACTCCAACCCGACAACAAACTTATTTGCATTTTTTCAAGAACTGATTTTTTCACAAAGGATCAGAAACGAATTAAAAACTCGTTTTTACATATTGATTCAAACAAACTAAACGAAAGTCATCAATTAGGGCAAATACCAAAGATTCAAATAAGAACAAACACACCTGTTCCGAACAAGAATCAAGCCCTAGAACGTTTAATTAAGCCATCAATTTGACTTAATTAAGTCTCCAATCTTTCATATCACTCTCGGTTTAAAAAGCCCCAAATCAAACGAAACCCTAAAAAATTTTGATTGAAGGGATCCGGCGTTCACAAAGAGCACCACGTACCGGAGAAGATAAGCAGGCCACTCAACCTTATCACAGGCGGTGACCATCAAAGTTTTTGGAGAAGAAGCGGATCTCAAACCCGAAAAAGGAGAGAGACAAAAGCGGATCTCCAAAGAGAGCGGTTTTATTTTTATCTCAAAAGAGATATAAAGTAAATATATACGGCGCACGGTTTCTTATCTCACAAAGAGATAAGTTAAATACATAAAATACATAAGATGCTCGTTTTTTTTAGTGGGCTAGATACAACGATTTTTATTTTTATAAGGCATCGGGTTAGACCATCAACCCATTCAGGTTCCAAAATTTTTACACCACTCTTTCATTTTTTTTATATAGTATATATTCTTCATTTTAGATATATATTATTTTGTTTTGATAAGTTACTTTTTTTTTACAAATTTAGTACTTCATCAAATTTTTAGATATAATAACCTAGTGATTACACTGCTTATTATATTAGAAATAATTTTTAAGGAGTAATTAACCTTAGGATATTTCATTTAAGTTTTTTTAATCTCCCTAGGATAGTCTCTCAAAACTAGTCCTATAAAAAGTTTTATACACCTTTAAGGAAAATAAAACATTAGAGCTCATTAAAATTAAGAAATTTCAACACACATCGTGTTAAAATTTTCTTGGAGATTTATTGTCAATATTTTTAAAATATGACGAAAGATAGTGGTAGTAAGGAACCTAGTACTAATAATAGTACACCCCAATTTCAATGCCCAATCCTAAAGCCCGCGAATTACTCATTATGGGCAATTCGCATGCAAATTATCCTCGAAGCAAATAGCTTATGGGAAACAATAGAGCCGACTGAGTCGACTCAACCCAATAAGAAAAAAGATAAAACCGCTATTGCATTTCTTTACCAAGCCTTACCCGAAGAACAATTACTTCAAATAACAAAGCACAAAACTGCCAAAGAAATTTGGAATGCTTTGAAAACTAGACACGCTAAACCAGAGTTCAACAAGCAAGACTTCAAACGATCAAATCCGATTTTGAGATGTTATACATGAAGGAAGACGAGACAATCGACGCCTTCACTACAAAACTTACAACTCTAGTAAACAAAGCCACAAGTTTAGGACACACCATAGAAGATGAAACCTTAGTACGGAAGTTACTAAATCTGTACCGAAGGTATCGCAAATAGTCGCATCTATAGAACAATACTCCGACCTAAGCGAAATGACTATGGAAGAAGCAATTGGTAGACTTAAAACCTACGAAGAAAGGATTAAGTTTAAAAAGGGTAGACATGTGGACAACCAAGAAAAATTGATGTTCACACGGCATGACAATAGAGGAAAACACTTTAGAGGCGTGGGCGTGGGAAGTATAAATTTTCACACGGTAAAAACCACGAAAGCTTCAAAGAAGAAAAGAAAAACGGAGAAAACTCTCACAACAACTTCAACAAATCACATATTGATCTTAGCAAAGTAAAATGTTACAAATGCAATAAAATGGGTCATTATGCAACTAAGTGTCATTCAAAACCAAACACTAATATGCAATCTAATCTTGTCGAGGAGGACTTAGAGCCTACCTTACTAATGGTAATATTAGAAGACCCACACAGTAACAAAACTTAAAGATCAAACCGCTACTACGAACAAGATGTAGGATATAAAGAGACAAATGTAGATAGTCTATGGTAGTTAGACAATGGAGCAATCATATGGTGGAATGAGAGAACACTTCAAAGACCTAGATGAGAACGTTAGTGGAAAAGTAAAATTTGGAGATGGATCTCATATAGAGATTAAAGGAAAAGGTTCAATCCTATTAGAATGTGATGACGAGAAACAAAGAATCATATCTCAAGTCTATTACATTCCAAGCCTAAAAAGCAACTTATTGAGCCTTGGACAATTCACCGAAATCGGTTGTAAAGTAGTAATGGAAGATAATGAATTACGACTTTATGACATGGACAACAAAATCTTCTTAAAAGTCCCGAGACAAAGAAACCGTCTATACAAAGCAAGTTAGAAGATTGGCACACCTGTTTGCCTACTAGCAAACTTGAAGGACAACACTTGGTTATGGCACGCAAGACTAGGACATCTCAATTTTGAATCACTAAAATCAATGACTCAAAGGGAGTTAGTTCAAGGAATTCCTGCCATTAAACATACAACACAAATATGTGATGTTTGTTTAATTGGTAAACAAAGTAGAGCACCATTTCCCAAGAAAGCAAAAACTAGATCAACCTCACCTTTAGATTTAGTATACGGAGATTTATGTGGACCAATTACACCACCAACACCATATGGAAAAAGATACATATTCTTACTAGTCGATGACTATTCAAGATATATGTGGGCGTATTTCTAAACACGAAAGATCAAGCATTTGATACTTTCAAGGAATACAAGAATACAATAGAGAAGGATCTAAGGACAACATTAAAATGTTGAAGCGATCGTGGAGGAGAATTCACTTCTAACGAATTCACTCAATACTGCAAACAAAATGGCATAGCACGACAACTTACCGCACCTTACTCACCGCAACAAAATGGAGTAGTTGAACGAAGAAATAGGACAATTATGTCTACAACGAGATGCATGATGAAAGCAACAAACATGCCTCAAAATTTTTGAAATTTTGAAGGCATTAGACATTCAATATACATTCTAAGCGGCGTTCCTACAAAAGCCTTAGAAGACATCACTCCATATGAAGCGATTAAACAAAAGAAAGCCAAACTTAGAAAATCTAAAAGTTTTTGGCTGCATAGCATATGCAAAGGTACCATCACAACATCTGACAAAGTTAGATGACGGAAGCAACAAAATGGTATACTTAGGAAATGAACAAGGATCAAAAGCCTATCGACTATTTGATCCAACAACACAAAGAATTTGTGTTAGTAGAGATGTGAAATTTAAAGAGGATGAAGCATGGGATTGGAAGGATTACTTGAATGAACACACAAGCGATCAACTGAATGGTTTGACTTGAAGTTGAAAACCTAGAAGCCACAAATGATCATCAGGAACAAGAAATCCAACCAAATGTAGAAAATAACGATATCCCTACAGATGATGATGAAAATCCAACATCACCAACAAACTCACCCTCACAAACCTTTAACACACCATCTACAATTTCATAGCATGAGTAAGCGCTCAAACTACACCAAGCGCCTCGACGTTTAACCAATCAAAGTAACTCAAACGCTACCAGGAATTTACATCAGGACTTTGATCATACACCTTTACAAGGTTTTAGAACGTTAAATGATATATACGATAGCACCGAGGAAGTATTACCGAGCAACTATTAATGCGTGAAGATGAACCTAAGAATTACAAGGAAGCATCAACCGATCTAAAATGGATTGAAGCAATGAAGGTCGAATTAGATTCCATCAACAGAAACAACACATGGGAACTAACCACTCTACCAAAAGGACATAAAGCCATTGGATTAAAGTGGGTATTCAAGACCAAGAAAGATGCTAATGAAAATATAGTCAAGCATAAAGCAAGACTAGTAGCAAAAGGCTACATACAAGAGCATGGCATAGACTTTGAAGAAGTCTTTGCACCTTTAGCAAGAATGGAAACAGTCCGATTACTATTAGCCATAGCTGCTAATAATAAATGGGAAGTACATCATCTTGACGTCAAATCTGCATTTCTGCATGGAGACTTAAAAGAAGTGTACGTTACACAACCCGAAGGATTTATAAAGAAACATGATTCTGGAAAAGTCTACGACTCACAAAGCTCTATACGGTTTAAGACAAGCACCACGTGCTTGGAACATAAAGTTAGACAATACCTTGAAGTCTTTAGATTTCAAGAAATGCGCTTTGGAACAAGTTGTCTACACAAAGAAATCAAAAGATTCAATACTTCTAGTTGGAGTCTACGTAGATGATTTAATCATCACCGGCACACCTAAAGAAGATATAGACAAATTCAAAGCTCAAATGGAAGAAAAGTTCGAGATGAGTGACCTAGGATTACTATCCTACTACTTAGGAATTGAAGTCACACAAACTGGAGGTGACATATCAATAAAGCAATCCACCTACGCAAGCAAGATCCTCAAGGAAGTTGGAATGCTAGATTGCAACGAAACGCTAATACCTATGGATCCGGGAACAAGACTAACAAAGAATACTGAAGAAACAACGGTCAACTCAACTGAATCGAAGCTTAATTGGATGCTTACGATATACGCTACATACAAGACCGACTTAAGTTATTCCATTGGATTACTTAGTCGTTTTATGCAAGAACCAAAGGAACAACATATGAAAGCTATCAGGCAAGTACTACGCTATGTAAAAGGAACAAAAGACTATGGAATCACCTACAAACACAATGGAGGAAATCAGATACAAGGTTATAGTGACGGTAGCTACAGTCAACACTCAAGAAGGCAAAGGCACTCTTGGAATTATATTCTACTACGATGAATCACCAATCAGTTTGGAGTACACAAAAACAAGCCAGTAGCTCTATCTTCATGTGAATCGAGTTCATTGCAGCAACACAAGCATTATGGTTAAAGAGATTACCGACAAGCTTACATACCCAAGAAGAAAAAGTTATGATAATGGTCGACAACAAGTCGCCATCAACTAATGAAGAATCCCCGTATTTCACGGAAGAAGTAAGCATATTGACATAAAATATCACTTTATACGAGAATGCGTTGAAAGAGAAGATTTACAAGTCGTGTTTATAAGCGGAGAATTTCGTGACATGCTCACAAAAGCACTACCAAGATCGATTCCTAACAATGAGACAACTAATCGGAGTCAAAGATCTACAGTAAAGCGATTGTGATTAAGGGGGAGAATATTGGGCTAATCCCAATCTTACCCGTTTACCCATTCGACCCAGTCAAACCCAATGGGTCAAACAAAGAAAGTCAACCCTTTGACGCTATTACAAACATAGCGCAATAGCGGTTATATCATAAGCCATACGGCAGCTTATTCCCTAACCGACATGTCTCTTCATCATACCTCTTCAACTTGTATAAATAGTTTAGATCTCGTAACTTTAAGAATGA
Source organism: Chrysanthemum makinoi (assembly GCA_910596185.1). Classification (NCBI taxonomy): domain Eukaryota; kingdom Viridiplantae; phylum Streptophyta; class Magnoliopsida; order Asterales; family Asteraceae; genus Chrysanthemum; species Chrysanthemum makinoi. Next base: position 106,730,136 of record OU343218.1, on the reverse strand, counting down.
TGACATATTATTGATTTATATAAAAGCATATTTCTGAGAACCTTTTATTTCAATATCTGTATTGGTATATTTTGACTTTTGACTTAGTAAGATCATAGATCCTTAATCGTTGAGGCCAACAAGCGCTCTACAAACATTGTTTTTGATACTGTTAAGAAAATATGAGTGAGATTGAGCAGAATGGTTCTGCAATGGCGGAGAAGGACAAGAGAGAGAGAGGCGATGAAGGCGACGGATGGCGGCCGGGTTTCTTCATCCACCCTCGAAGCAGGTTTCATATGCCTTCTTACTTTATCGGTCTCTTTTTAGCCTTTATTTGTTTGTTGACATATCCGCATGACACTTTCTATGGCAATTAGTGTATTACTGATTTCGTGTTTAATTATCCAGTTTTATGATAATTCGCAAAAACTTGTACAAATATATTGTTAGTAATGCATCAATCATCTCCCATAAAAAAACGTTAAAGTTGGTTACAAGTTATTACAGTAGTATAATCTCCAATTTTATGATGCAGATGGTACCGGGCTTGGGATGCATTCATATTGTTATGGGCAGTGTACTCATCTATAGGAACACCCATTGAATTTGGGTTCTTTAGGGGATTGCCCAAACATCTCTATTTATTAGATATATTCAACCAGACAGCTTTCTTCATCGATATTTTCGTTCAATTCTTTGTTGCTTACAGAGACATTGATACTGGGAAGATGATCACTAATCAAAACCTTATTGCTCTACGGTCAGTTTTTTATCCTATAAATGACAACTTTCAATGCTTCAATCCTAATAATATAAAGATATAACCTGTATCTTTATAATTCAAATTTCTTGCTGCAGATATTTAAAATCTCGTTTCACTTTTGATTTACTTGCCTGCATGCCTTGGGATCTTCTTTATCGGGTATTATTCTAAACTCCATATAGATGCAAATACTAATATACAGGATAAGAAATTAAAACTAAGATGTAACTTATGGTTATCAGGTTTCTGGTAGAAAAGAAGAAGTGAGATACCTTTTACTAATTAGGTTGGTGCAGACGTAAAGTTCTAGACTTTTTTTCCATGTTGGAAAAGGACATACGTGTCAAATATTTGTTTTCGAGAATCATGAAACTTATTGTTGTTGAGTTCTATTGCACACATACGGCAGCATGTATATTCTACTATCTAGCTACAACTATGCCAGCTTCACAAGAAGAATATACATGGATTGGGAGCTTAAAACTTGGTGATTATAGCTACTCAAACTTCAGAGACATTGATCTTTTGAAAAGATATGTAACTTCATTATATTTTGCAATTATCACGATGACAACAGTGGGTAAGTTCTTTCATTTCAACGGAACCCTTACTGCAATATAATAAACTCTCCATAGGAATGATGTATTAATGTGGGGACTTACTTGTACAGGTTATGGCGACATCCATGCAGTCAATGTGAGAGAGATGATATTCATTATGGTTTATGTTTCATTTGACATGGTTCTCGCTGCTTATTTGGGTGGTAACATAACAGCTTTAGTTGTAAGAGGATCAAAGACAGAAATATACAGGGAAAGAATAAAAAATCTACTGAAATATATGGACAGAAATAAACTAGGGAAAGACATACGTTATCAAATTAGGGATCAACTGCGGTCACCATATGATAGTAGCCCCACTGATTCCGCTGTTTTACAAGATCTTCCAAGCTCTCTCCGTGCCACGGTATGGAACAGAGAATTTTGCTTAATCCAGATACGTTGAAAATAATTGCAACTATTCTAATGTTCATTTACACATTATCTATGATACTAAACAGCGTGTATTATTTCTTTCAGGTAATTGAAAACCTTTACAAGCCACACATTGAGAAGGTTCCTCTTTTCAAGGGATGCTCTTTGGAGTTCATAAATCAGATCGTAAGTCTTTCAGGGGGATGCACTGTATATGTTGATAATTATATAAGTACCTGAGTGGGCGCTCCTCTTGCAGGTAAGTAGAGTGCACGAGGAGTTTTTTCCTCCAGGGAAAGTAATAATGGAACAAGGAAGTGTGGTTGACCAACTTTATTTCATAAGTGATGGAAAGCTGGTAAGAAATTCATATTTTATGTTAGATTATGCCATTATATATGAGGTTTTATATAAATTGATACAATAATACTGTTACAGGAAGAGGTTGTTGTCTATGAAGGTGGCCCTAAAGAAGCAGTATCAATCCTAAACCCTCATGACTCGTTTGGAGATGTTTCCATGCTGTGCAACATTCCTGAACCATACACTGTTCGAGTTTCTGAGCGCTGTCTGCTTTTACGGATTGATAAGCAATCTTTCTCTAATATCCTTAAGATATATTTTCACGACAAAAGAAAGATTCTAGACAATCTACTCGAGGTCATTACTAAATTTAGCTACTGCTCCCTTGTAAGGTTTATTTTCTTTTGGGCCTTCTAAAGTAGCATATATTAGCAGGGTAAAGAAAGTAACGTTCACATGAAGCATGTGGTGTCAGAAATTAAAGCTCATATCGAGCTACAAGAGGCAGAACTTGCACTAAGGCTTAATAATGCAGCTTATAAGGGAGATTTGTCTCGGCTAAAAAGCTTAATTCGAGCTGGAGCTGATCCAAACAAGAAAAACTATGATGGAAGGTCGCCGCTGGTAATGTATTTCTTAAAAATGATAAAAAAAAGAAAAAAGAAAAAAGAAAAAAAAATGTTAACCGCAGAAGGGATCTTGCTAACTAGTTACTGCATGATCCAACAGCATCTTGCTGCATCAAAAGGACACGAAGATATCATTCTTTTTCTTATTCAAGAAGGTGTTGACGTTAACATTTCAGGTAAACTTTCTACCCCCTTGAGCTTAGATTCTGGTAGTCATGTGACCTAATTATATACTTTATTTCATCTTACTGATAGATAACTTTGGGAACACACCCTTATTAGAAGCCATCAAAAGAGGACATGATAACGTTGCTTCTTTACTAATAAAAGAAGGCTGCTCCTTGACGATAACTGATAGTGATACTATATCCTCTCCATCTGTCGCGAGAGGGGTTTTAAACGCAAAAGACTACGACTTCCGGACACCACTACATGTAGCCACCGCACGAGGATCTTATGTACTTGCAGAGTTGCTAGTCAAAGCCGGGGCTAGTGTTTTGTCCAAAGACAGGTACACTTTTGACTATATCAACCAGGTTATAGAGAGCTTAATTATAGTTTTAGAGCTTAAATAAAAGGAGACAAAACATTGCTAGTCATATTTTCTTGAGTCCAAAATTGATCATATATTCATATATCACGTAACAACATTTTAAGTTCCAAATTAATGTGCAGATGGGGAAACACTTCACTTGATGAAGCGAGATTATCTGGAAATGAGATGTTGCTTAACCTATTGGAAGAAGCCAAATCATCCCAGTTATCAGAATTCCCTTCATCCTCTCAAGAACCATCAGGTATTTAAAAGCTTTGTAATGTAGTTAGCAAACATTGTTGTTTTGAGACAAGTGAAAAAACAGAGCAAATTTGTTCTTAACGAGCACATAGTTAAATTAAAAAGAATGAAACGCAAGCTAACAACAAACTTATGGGTGTTTACTTGTTGTGACAGATAAAAAGGCAAGAAGGAAATGTACCATATACCCGTTTCAGCCATGGGAATTGCCAGAGAAACAAAACAAGTATGGAGTTGTATTATGGGTTCCAGACACAATCGAAGAGCTCATTGAAAGAGCAGTGGATCATTTGAAGTTGAACCTTTCTCCTAATTCTTGTATTATAGTAACAGCAGATGCTGGTAAAATTGTGGATGTCGATATGATTGCAAATGGGCAGAAGCTCTATTTAATCACTACAAAGGAATGACATACATGTACCATCTTATCATTTATTCAAATCACTTCCAAAGATTTATCCATAAACCAAACAGAGAAGCATGCAAATATGGTTTGACCCAATTTACGACATCTACTTAAACAAGGTATCCATTTCTGGTTACCTTGTTCTCTTCAAAAGGTTTAAATTGGATGAGAAACCCCAAACCTTACACCCATGGGTGTCGACTGACCCTTCCCCATGGACCAAAATGATCCATGGTCAAGACACAGAGGTAAATGACCAATCCTTAAACTTATACATTGTCATATTACATGACAACAACTTAAGTTTTGCAAATTGAAAATATATGTTAGCCTCGCTTTTTATAAAGATAACGTCACTTACGTGAATTGGACTAGATGCGTAGTATACTTTTCCCTTAGGGACTAGTATCGTTTAAGTGGCAAAGATAGAGCCTATAAATACCCCTCATGACTCTCCATGAGGGGTGAGGTGAATCATTAGGTTAGGTGTTGTGTGTGTTTTATTTATAAAAGTTCCTTTGTTTCTCCTCCCTCTCTCTAGTTTCTCTCACTAAACAAGATGAATACTTTCATCTTCAATCACCAACCAAGACCTCCCGAACCACATAAATCTTATATATTTTCGGTCCTAACAATTGGTATCAATCGCCTAACAATGGTTTAGGAGTGTTTGTGTTTGTTTTGAAGGGTTACGCGTAAAGGCTCTCTTTATACGTTTTTTGTCAAGCTTAAAGCTTTAAATTTTGCACTTTAAAATTCAAGATTCTTGTGGTTTAAGGTTTATTTGGTGCTAAAGTTTCAGTTTTTGGCAAAAAGTTCGAAGCTTTACGCGTTTTGGTTAAGTTTTAAACTCGTTTTTGGTTATTGGTCATTTCTACTCGTAACTTTTCTAGGCACTTTGGGTGAAAAAGGTCAACATTTTGGGTTATTCGAGTGTTTTTAAGGCTATCTGGGTAAAAGAAATCATTTGAATCGTTGGAAATTTCTTACGAGTAGAAGTCAAAAGTCAAAACCCTAGTTTTCTACTCGTAACTTTTTGGTGAAGAATCTTCGTGCTATAACTGTTACTCATTGCTTCCCTCACTTGGATAAGTGTGTGGAACACTTCGACTTGTGGATATCTCTTACGCTGTGACGGTGTAAAGGATTTTTGGTTCTTAACCATAGTTTACGCATAAGCTAAAAGCTTACGAGTAACTCTACGCATAACCTCAAAATTACGCGTAAGGTTTACGAGTAACTTTTGTCTACGCATAAGCTTAAGGTTACGCGTAAGATACTTTCTACGCATAAGGTTTCTACGCTTAAGGTTTCTACGCTTAAGGTTTCTACGCTTAAGGTTTCTACGCATAAGGTTTCTACGCATAAGCTTCCCACGCATAAGATCCTACGCGCAAGCACCAGATCCTACGCCTAAGCCTCGTCTACTCGTAACTTCGTGTTTCTACGCCTAAGCTCTTCATTTTTCAAAAAAAAAAAAAATGTTAACCGCAGAAGGGATCTTGCTAACTAGTTACTGCATGATCCAACAGCATCTTGCTGCATCAAAAGGACACGAAGATATCATTCTTTTTCTTATTCAAGAAGGTGTTGGCGTTAACATTTCGGTAAACTTTCTACCCCTTGAGCTTAGATTACGGTAGTCATGTGACCTAATTATATACTTTATTTCATCTTACTGATAGATAACTTTGGGAACACACCCTTATTAGAAGCCATCAAAAGAGGACATGATAACGTTCCTTCTTTACTAATAAAAGAACTCCTTGACGATAACCGATAGTGATACTATATCCTCTCCATCGTCGAGAGGGTTTTAAGCAAAAGACTACGACTTCCGGACACCACTACATGTAGCCACCGCACGAGGATCTTATGTACTTGCAGAGTTGCTAGTCAAAGCCGGGGCTAGTGTTTTGTCCAAAGACAGGTACACTTTTGACTATATCAACCAGGTTATAGAGAGCTTAATTATAGTTTTAGAGCTTAAATAAAAGGAGACAAAACATTGCTAGTCATATTTTCTTGAGTCCAAAAATTCGATCATATATTCATATATCACGTAACAACATTTTAAGTTCCAAATTAATGTGCAGATGGGGAAACACTTCACTTGATGAAGCGAGATTATCTGGAAATGAGATGTTGCTTAACCTATTGGAAGAAGCCAAATCATCCCAGTTATCAGAATTCCCTTCATCCTCTCAAGAACCATCAGGTATTTAAAAGCTTTGTAATGTAGTTAGCAAACATTGTTGTTTTGAGACAAGTGAAAAAACAGAGCAAATTTGTTCTTAACGAGCACATAGTTAAATTAAAAAGAATGAAACGCAAGCTAACAACAAACTTATGGGTGTTTACTTGTTGTGACAGATAAAAAGGCAAGAAGGAAATGTACCATATACCCGTTTCAGCCATGGGAATTGCCAGAGAAACAAAACAAGTATGGAGTTGTATTATGGGTTCCAGACACAATCGAAGAGCTCATTGAAAGAGCAGTGGATCATTTGAAGTTGAACCTTTCTCCTAATTCTTGTATTATAGTAACAGCAGATGCTGGTAAAATTGTGGATGTCGATATGATTGCAAATGGGCAGAAGCTCTATTTAATCACTACAAAGGAATGACATACATGTACCATCTTATCATTTATTCAAATCACTTCCAAAGATTTATCCATAAACCAAACAGAGAAGCATGCAAATATGGTTTGACCCAATTTACGACATCTACTTAAACAAGGTATCCATTTCTGGTTACCTTGTTCTCTTCAAAAGGTTTAAATTGGATGAGAAACCCCAACCCCTTACACCCATGGGTGTCGACTGACCCTTCCCCATGGACCAAAATGATCCATGGTCAAGACACAGAGGTAAATGACCAATCCTTAAACTTATACATTGTCATATTACATGACAACAACTTAAGTTTTGCAAATTGAAAATATATGTTAGCCTCGCTTTTATAAAGATAACGTCACTTACGTGAATTGGACTAGATGCGTAGTATACTTTTCCCTTAGGGACTAGTATCGTTTAAGTGGCAAAGATAGAGCCTATAAATACCCCTCATGACTCTCCATGAGGGGTGAGGTGAATCATTAGGTTAGGTGTTGTGTGTGTTTTATTTATAAAAGTTCCTTTGTTTCTCCTCCCTCTCTCTAGTTTCTCTCACTAAACAAGATGAATACTTTCATCTTCAATCACCAACCAAGACCTCCCGAACCACATAAATCTTATATATTTTCGGTCCTAACAATTGGTATCAATCGCCTAACAATGGTTTAGGAGTGTTTGTGTTTGTTTTGAAGGGTTACGCGTAAAAGGCTCTCGTTATACGGTTTTTGTCAAGCTTAAAGCTTTAATTTGTGCACTTTAAAATTCAAGATTCTTGTGGTTTAAGGTTTATTTGGTGCTAAAGTTTCAGTTTTTTGCAAAAAGTTCGAAGCTTTACGCGTTTTGGTTAAGTTTTAAACTCGTATTTGGTTATTGGTCATTTCTACTCGTAACTTTTCTAAGCACTTTGGGTGAAAAAGGTCAACATTTTTGGGTTATTCGAGTGTTTTTAAGGCTATCTGGGTAAAAGAAATCATTTGAATCGTTGGAAATTTCTTATGAGTAGAAGTCAAAAAGTCAAAACCCTAGTTTTCTACTCGTAACTTTTTGGTGAAGAATCTTCGTGCTATAATTGTTACTCAGTGCTTCCCTCACTTGGATAAGTGTGTGGAACACTTCGACTTGTGGATATCTCTTACGCTGTGATAGTGTAAAGGATTTTGGTTCTTAACCATAGTTTACGCATAAGCTAAAAGCTTACGAGTAACTCTACGCATAACCTCAAAATTACGCGTAAGGTTTACGAGTAACTTTTTGTCTACGCATAAGCTTAAGGTTACGCGTAAGATACTTACTACGCATAAGGTTTCTACGCATAAGGTTTCTACGCCTAAGGTTTCTACGCTTAAGGTTTCTACGCATAAGGTTTCTACGCATAAGATCCTACGCATAAGATCCTACGCATAAGCACCGGATCCTACGCCTAAGCCTCGTCTACTCGTAACTTCGTGTTTCTACGCCTAAGCTCTTCATTTTTCAAAAAAAAAAAATGTTAACCGCAGAAGGGATCTTGCTAACTAGTTACTGCATGATCCAACAGCATCTTGCTGCATCAAAAGGACACGAAGATATCATTCTTTTTCTTATTCAAGAAGGTGTTGACGTTAACATTTCAGGTAAACTTTCTACCCCCTTGAGCTTAGATTCTGGTAGTCATGTGACCTAATTATATACTTTATTTCATCTTACTGATAGATAACTTTGGGAACACACCCTTATTAGAAGCCATCAAAAGAGGACATGATAACGTTGCTTCTTTACTAATAAAAGAAGGCTGCTCCTTGACGATAACTGATAGTGATACTATATCCTCTCCATCTGTCGCGAGAGGGGTTTTAAACGCAAAAGACTACGACTTCCGGACACCACTACATGTAGCCACCGCACGAGGATCTTATGTACTTGCAGAGTTGCTAGTCAAAGCCGGGGCTAGTGTTTTGTCCAAAGACAGGTACACTTTTGACTATATCAACCAGGTTATAGAGAGCTTAATTATAGTTTTAGAGCTTAAATAAAAGGAGACAAAACATTGCTAGTCATATTTTCTTGAGTCCAAAAATTCGATCATATATTCATATATCACGTAACAACATTTTAAGTTCCAAATTAATGTGCAGATGGGGAAACACTTCACTTGATGAAGCGAGATTATCTGGAAATGAGATGTTGCTTAACCTATTGGAAGAAGCCAAATCATCCCAGTTATCAGAATTCCCTTCATCCTCTCAAGAACCATCAGGTATTTAAAAGCTTTGTAATGTAGTTAGCAAACATTGTTGTTTTGAGACAAGTGAAAAAACAGAGCAAATTTGTTCTTAACGAGCACATAGTTAAATTAAAAAGAATGAAACGCAAGCTAACAACAAACTTATGGGTGTTTACTTGTTGTGACAGATAAAAAGGCAAGAAGGAAATGTACCATATACCCGTTTCAGCCATGGGAATTGCCAGAGAAACAAAACAAGTATGGAGTTGTATTATGGGTTCCAGACACAATCGAAGAGCTCATTGAAAGAGCAGTGGATCATTTGAAGTTGAACCTTTCTCCTAATTCTTGTATTATAGTAACAGCAGATGCAGGTAAAATTGTGGATGTCGATATGATTGCAAATGGGCAGAAGCTCTATTTAATCACTACAAAGGAATGACATACATGTACCATCTTATCATTTATTCAAATCACTTCCAAAGATTTATCCATAAACCAAACAGAGAAGCATGCAAATATGGTTTGACCCAATTTACGACATCTACTTAAACAAGGTATCCATTTCTGGTTACCTTGTTCTCTTCAAAAGGTTTAAATTGGATGAGAAACCCCAACCCCTTACACCCATGGGTGTCGACTGACCCTTCCCCATGGACCAAAATGATCCATGGTCAAGACACAGAGGTAAATGACCAATCCTTAAACTTATACATTGTCATATTACATGACAACAACTTAAGTTTTGCAAATTGAAAATATATGTTAGCCTCGCTTTTTATAAAGATAACGTCACTTACGTGAATTGGACTAGATGCGTAGTATACTTTTCCCTTAGGGACTAGTATCGTTTAAGTGGCAAAGATAGAGCCTATAAATACCCCTCATGACTCTCCATGAGGGGTGAGGTGAATCATTAGGTTAGGTGTTGTGTGTGTTTTATTTATAAAAGTTCCTTTGTTTCTCCTCCCTCTCTCTAGTTTCTCTCACTAAACAAGATGAATACTTTCATCTTCAATCACCAACCAAGACCTCCCGAACCACATAAATCTTATATATTTTCGGTCCTAACAATTGGTATCAATCGCCTAACAATGGTTTAGGAGTGTTTGTGTTTGTTTTGAAGGGTTACGCGTAAAAGGCTCTCTTTATACGTTTTTTGTCAAGCTTAAAGCTTTAAATTTTGCACTTTAAAATTCAAGATTCTTGTGGTTTAAGGTTTATTTGGTGCTAAAGTTTCAGTTTTTTGGAAAAAGTTCGAAGCTTTACGCGTTTTGGTTAAGTTTTAAACTCGTATTTGGTTTTTGGTCATTTCTACTCGTAACTTTTCTAGCAACTTTGGGTGAAAAAGGTCAACATTTTTGGGTTATTCGAGTGTTTTTAAGGCTATCTGGGTAAAAGAAATCATTTGAATCGTTGGAAATTTCTTACGAGTAGAAGTCAAAAGTCAAAACCCTAGTTTTCTACTCGTAACTTTTTGGTGAAGAATCTTCGTGCTATAACTGTTACTCATTGCTTCCCTCACTTGGATAAGTGTGTGGAACACTTCGACTTGTGGATATCTCTTACGCTGTGACAGTGTAAAGGATTTTTGGTTCTTAACCATAGTTTACGCATAAGCTAAAAGCTTACGAGTAACTCTACGCATAACCTCAAAATTACGCGTAAGGTTTACGAGTAACTTTTTGTCTACGCATAAGCTTAAGGTTACGCGTAAGATACTTTCTACGCATAAGGTTTCTACGCTTAAGGTTTCTACGCTTAAGGTTTCTACGCTTAAGGTTTCTACGCATAAGGTTTCTACGCATAAGCTTCCTACGCATAAGATCCTACGCATAAGCACCGGATCCTACGCCTAAGCCTCGTCTACTCGTAACTTCGTGTTTCTACGCCTAAGCTCTTCATTTTTCAAAAAAAAAAAAAATGTTAACCGCAGAAGGGATCTTGCTAACTAGTTACTGCATGATCCAACAGCATCTTGCTGCATCAAAAGGACACGAAGATATCATTCTTTTTCTTATTCAAGAAGGTGTTGACGTTAACATTTCAGGTAAACTTTCTACCCCCTTGAGCTTAGATTCTGGTAGTCATGTGACCTAATTATATACTTTATTTCATCTTACTGATAGATAACTTTGGGAACACACCCTTATTAGAAGCCATCAAAAGAGGACATGATAACGTTGCTTCTTTACTAATAAAAGAAGGCTGCTCCTTGACGATAACTGATAGTGATACTATATCCTCTCCATCTGTCGCGAGAGGGGTTTTAAACGCAAAAGACTACGACTTCCGGACACCACTACATGTAGCCACCGCACGAGGATCTTATGTACTTGCAGAGTTGCTAGTCAAAGCCGGGGCTAGTGTTTTGTCCAAAGACAGGTACACTTTTGACTATATCAACCAGGTTATAGAGAGCTTAATTATAGTTTTAGAGCTTAAATAAAAGGAGACAAAACATTGCTAGTCATATTTTCTTGAGTCCAAAAATTCGATCATATATTCATATATCACGTAACAACATTTTAAGTTCCAAATTAATGTGCAGATGGGGAAACACTTCACTTGATGAAGCGAGATTATCTGGAAATGAGATGTTGCTTAACCTATTGGAAGAAGCCAAATCATCCCAGTTATCAGAATTCCCTTCATCCTCTCAAGAACCATCAGGTATTTAAAAGCTTTGTAATGTAGTTAGCAAACATTGTTGTTTTGAGACAAGTGAAAAAACAGAGCAAATTTGTTCTTAACGAGCACATAGTTAAATTAAAAAGAATGAAACGCAAGCTAACAACAAACTTATGGGTGTTTACTTGTTGTGACAGATAAAAAGGCAAGAAGGAAATGTACCATATACCCGTTTCAGCCATGGGAATTGCCAGAGAAACAAAACAAGTATGGAGTTGTATTATGGGTTCCAGACACAATCGAAGAGCTCATTGAAAGAGCAGTGGATCATTTGAAGTTGAACCTTTCTCCTAATTCTTGTATTATAGTAACAGCAGATGCAGGTAAAATTGTGGATGTCGATATGATTGCAAATGGGCAGAAGCTCTATTTAATCACTACAAAGGAATGACATACATGTACCATCTTATCATTTATTCAAATCACTTCCAAAGATTTATCCATAAACCAAACAGAGAAGCATGCAAATATGGTTTGACCCAATTTACGACATCTACTTAAACAAGGTATCCATTTCTGGTTACCTTGTTCTCTTCAAAAGGTTTAAATTGGATGAGAAACCCCAACCCCTTACACCCATGGGTGTCGACTGACCCTTCCCCATGGACCAAAATGATCCATGGTCAAGACACAGAGGTAAATGACCAATCCTTAAACTTATACATTGTCATATTACATGACAACAACTTAAGTTTTGCAAATTGAAAATATATGTTAGCCTCGCTTTTATAAAGATAACGTCACTTACGTGAATTGGACTAGATGCGTAGTATACTTTTCCCTTAGGGACTAGTATCGTTTAAGTGGCAAAGATAGAGCCTATAAATACCCCTCATGACTCTCCATGAGGGGTGAGGTGAATCATTAGGTTAGGTGTTGTGTGTGTTTTATTTATAAAAGTTCCTTTGTTTCTCCTCCCTCTCTCTAGTTTCTCTCACTAAACAAGATGAATACTTTCATCTTCAATCACCAACCAAGACCTCCCGAACCACATAAATCTTATATATTTTCGGTCCTAACAATTGGTATCAATCGCCTAACAATGGTTTAGGAGTGTTTGTGTTTGTTTTGAAGGGTTACGCGTAAAAGGCTCTCTTTATACGTTTTTTGTCAAGCTTAAAGCTTTAATTTTTGCACTTTAAAATTCAAGATTCTTGTGGTTTAAGGTTTATTTGGTGCTAAAGTTTCAGTTTTTGGCAAAAAGTTCGAAGCTTTACGCGTTTTGGTTAAGTTTTAAACTCGTTTTTGGTTATTGGTCATTTCTACTCGTAACTTTTCTAGGCACTTTGGGTGAAAAAGGTCAACATTTTTGGGTTATTCGAGTGTTTTTAAGGCTATCTGGGTAAAAGAAATCATTTGAATCGTTGGAAATTTCTTATGAGTAGAAGTCAAAAAGTCAAAACCCTAGTTTTCTACTCGTAACTTTTTGGTGAAGAATCTTCGTGCTATAACTGTTACTCAGTGCTTCCCTCACTTGGATAAGTGTGTGGAACACTTCGACTTGTGGATATCTCTTACGCTGTGACAGTGTAAAGGATTTTTGGTTCTTAACCATAGTTTACGCATAAGCTAAAAGCTTACGAGTAACTCTACGCATAACTTCAAAATTACGCGTAAGGTTTACGAGTAACTTTTTGTCTACGCATAAGCTTAAGGTTACGCGTAAGATACTTTCTACGCATAAGGTTTCTACGCTTAAGGTTTCTACGCTTAAGGTTTCTACGCATAAGGTTTCTACGCATAAGCTTCCTACGCATAAGATCCTACGCATAAGCACCAGATCCTACGCCTAAGCCTCGTCTACTCGTAACTTCGTGTTTCTACGCCTAAGCTCTTCATTTTTCAAAAAAAAAAAATGTTAACCGCAGAAGGGATCTTGCTAACTAGTTACTGCATGATCCAACAACATCTTGCTGCATCAAAAGGACACGAAGATATCATTCTTTTTCTTATTCAAGAAGGTGTTGACGTTAACATTTCAGGTAAACTTTCTACCCCCTTGAGCTTAGATTCTGGTAGTCATGTGACCTAATTATATACTTTATTTCATCTTACTGATAGATAACTTTGGGAACACACCCTTATTAGAAGCCATCAAAAGAGGACATGATAACGTTGCTTCTTTACTAATAAAAGAAGGCTGCTCCTTGACGATAACTGATAGTGATACTATATCCTCTCCATCTGTCGCGAGAGGGGTTTTAAACGCAAAAGACTACGACTTCCGGACACCACTACATGTAGCCACCGCACGAGGATCTTATGTACTTGCAGAGTTGCTAGTCAAAGCCGGGGCTAGTGTTTTGTCCAAAGACAGGTACACTTTTGACTATATCAACCAGGTTATAGAGAGCTTAATTATAGTTTTAGAGCTTAAATAAAAGGAGACAAAACATTGCTAGTCATATTTTCTTGAGTCCAAAAATTCGATCATATATTCATATATCACGTAACAACATTTTAAGTTCCAAATTAATGTGCAGATGGGGAAACACTTCACTTGATGAAGCGAGATTATCTGGAAATGAGATGTTGCTTAACCTATTGGAAGAAGCCAAATCATCCCAGTTATCAGAATTCCCTTCATCCTCTCAAGAACCATCAGGTATTTAAAAGCTTTGTAATGTAGTTAGCAAACATTGTTGTTTTGAGACAAGTGAAAAAACAGAGCAAATTTGTTCTTAACGAGCACATAGTTAAATTAAAAAGAATGAAACGCAAGCTAACAACAAACTTATGGGTGTTTACTTGTTGTGACAGATAAAAAGGCAAGAAGGAAATGTACCATATACCCGTTTCAGCCATGGGAATTGCCAGAGAAACAAAACAAGTATGGAGTTGTATTATGGGTTCCAGACACAATCGAAGAGCTCATTGAAAGAGCAGTGGATCATTTGAAGTTGAACCTTTCTCCTAATTCTTGTATTATAGTAACAGCAGATGCAGGTAAAATTGTGGATGTCGATATGATTGCAAATGGGCAGAAGCTCTATTTAATCACTACAAAGGAATGACATACATGTACCATCTTATCATTTATTCAAATCACTTCCAAAGATTTATCCATAAACCAAACAGAGAAGCATGCAAATATGGTTTGACCCAATTTACGACATCTACTTAAACAAGGTATCCATTTCTGGTTACCTTGTTCTCTTCAAAAGGTTTAAATTGGATGAGAAACCCCAACCCCTTACACCCATGGGTGTCGACTGACCCTTCCCCATGGACCAAAATGATCCATGGTCAAGACACAGAGGTAAATGACCAATCCTTAAACTTATACATTGTCATATTACATGACAACAACTTAAGTTTTGCAAATTGAAAATATATGTTAGCCTCGCTTTTATAAAGATAACGTCACTTACGTGAATTGGACTAGATGCGTAGTATACTTTTCCCTTAGGGACTAGTATCGTTTAAGTGGCAAAGATAGAGCCTATAAATACCCCTCATGACTCTCCATGAGGGGTGAGGTGAATCATTAGGTTAGGTGTTGTGTGTGTTTTATTTATAAAAGTTCCTTTGTTTCTCCTCCCTCTCTCTAGTTTCTCTCACTAAACAAGATGAATACTTTCATCTTCAATCACCAACCAAGACCTCCCGAACCACATAAATCTTATATATTTTCGGTCCTAACAATTGGTATCAATCGCCTAACAATGGTTTAGGAGTGTTTGTGTTTGTTTTGAAGGGTTACGCGTAAAAGGCTCTCTTTATACGTTTTTTGTCAAGCTTAAAGCTTTAATTTTTGCACTTTAAAATTCAAGATTCTTGTGGTTTAAGGTTTATTTGGTGCTAAAGTTTCAGTTTTTGCAAAAAGTTCGAAGCTTTACGCGTTTTGGTTAAGTTTTAAACTCGTTTTTGGTTATTGGTCATTTCTACTCGTAACTTTTCTAGGCACTTTGGGTGAAAAAGGTCAACATTTTTGGGTTATTCGAGTGTTTTTAAGGCTATCTGGGTAAAAGAAATCATTTGAATCGTTGGAAATTTCTTATGAGTAGAAGTCAAAAAGTCAAAACCCTAGTTTTCTACTCGTAACTTTTTGGTGAAGAATCTTCGTGCTATAACTGTTACTCAGTGCTTCCCTCACTTGGATAAGTGTGTGGAACACTTCGACTTGTGGATATCTCTTACGCTGTGACAGTGTAAAGGATTTTTGGTTCTTAACCATAGTTTACGCATAAGCTAAAAGCTTACGAGTAACTCTACGCATAACCTCAAAATTACGCGTAAGGTTTACGAGTAACTTTTGTCTACGCATAAGCTTAAGGTTACGCGTAAGATACTTTCTACGCATAAGGTTTCTACGCTTAAGGTTTCTACGCTTAAGGTTTCTACGCATAAGGTTTCTACGCATAAGCTTCCTACGCATAAGATCCTACGCATAAGCACCAGATCCTACGCCTAAGCCTCGTCTACTCGTAACTTCGTGTTTCTACGCCTAAGCTCTTCATTTTTCAAAAAAAAAAAATGTTAACCGCAGAAGGGATCTTGCTAACTAGTTACTGCATGATCCAACAGCATCTTGCTGCATCAAAAGGACACGAAGATATCATTCTTTTTCTTATTCAAGAAGGTGTTGACGTTAACATTTCAGGTAAACTTTCTACCCCCTTGAGCTTAGATTCTGGTAGTCATGTGACCTAATTATATACTTTATTTCATCTTACTGATAGATAACTTTGGGAACACACCCTTATTAGAAGCCATCAAAAGAGGACATGATAACGTTGCTTCTTTACTAATAAAAGAAGGCTGCTCCTTGACGATAACTGATAGTGATACTATATCCTCTCCATCTGTCGCGAGAGGGGTTTTAAACGCAAAAGACTACGACTTCCGGACACCACTACATGTAGCCACCGCACGAGGATCTTATGTACTTGCAGAGTTGCTAGTCAAAGCCGGGGCTAGTGTTTTGTCCAAAGACAGGTACACTTTTGACTATATCAACCAGGTTATAGAGAGCTTAATTATAGTTTTAGAGCTTAAATAAAAGGAGACAAAACATTGCTAGTCATATTTTCTTGAGTCCAAAAATTCGATCATATATTCATATATCACGTAACAACATTTTAAGTTCCAAATTAATGTGCAGATGGGGAAACACTTCACTTGATGAAGCGAGATTATCTGGAAATGAGATGTTGCTTAACCTATTGGAAGAAGCCAAATCATCCCGTTATCGAATTCCCTTCATCCTCTCAAGAACCATCAGGTATTTAAAAGCTTTGTAATGTAGTTAGCAAACATTGTTGTTTTGAGACAAGTGAAAAAACAGAGCAAATTTGTTCTTAACGAGCACATAGTTAAATTAAAAAGAATGAAACGCAAGCTAACAACAAACTTATGGGTGTTTACTTGTTGTGACAGATAAAAAGGCAAGAAGGAAATGTACCATATACCCGTTTCAGCCATGGGAATTGCCAGAGAAACAAAACAAGTATGGAGTTGTATTATGGGTTCCAGACACAATCGAAGAGCTCATTGAAAGAGCAGTGGATCATTTGAAGTTGAACCTTTCTCCTAATTCTTGTATTATAGTAACAGCAGATGCAGGTAAAATTGTGGATGTCGATATGATTGCAAATGGGCAGAAGCTCTATTTAATCACTACAAAGGAATGACATACATGTACCATCTTATCATTTATTCAAATCACTTCCAAAGATTTATCCATAAACCAAACAGAGAAGCATGCAAATATGGTTTGACCCAATTTACGACATCTACTTAAACAAGGTATCCATTTCTGGTTACCTTGTTCTCTTCAAAAGGTTTAAATTGGATGAGAAACCCCAACCCCTTACACCCATGGGTGTCGACTGACCCTTCCCCATGGACCAAAATGATCCATGGTCAAGACACAGAGGTAAATGACCAATCCTTAAACTTATACATTGTCATATTACATGACAACAACTTAAGTTTTGCAAATTGAAAATATATGTTAGCCTCGCTTTTTATAAAGATAACGTCACTTACGTGAATTGGACTAGATGCGTAGTATACTTTTCCCTTA
This sequence comes from Chrysanthemum makinoi, assembly GCA_910596185.1. Taxonomy (NCBI): domain Eukaryota; kingdom Viridiplantae; phylum Streptophyta; class Magnoliopsida; order Asterales; family Asteraceae; genus Chrysanthemum; species Chrysanthemum makinoi. The sequence continues at coordinate 106,712,743 of OU343218.1, read as the reverse complement.
GGGACTAGTATCGTTTAAGTGGCAAAGATAGAGCCTATAAATACCCCTCATGACTCTCCATGAGGGGTGAGGTGAATCATTAGGTTAGGTGTTGTGTGTGTTTTATTTATAAAAGTTCCTTTGTTTCTCCTCCCTCTCTCTAGTTTCTCTCACTAAACAAGATGAATACTTTCATCTTCAATCACCAACCAAGACCTCCCGAACCACATAAATCTTATATATTTTCGGTCCTAACAATTGGTATCAATCGCCTAACAATGGTTTAGGAGTGTTTGTGTTTGTTTTGAAGGGTTACGCGTAAAGGCTCTCTTTATACGTTTTTTGTCAAGCTTAAAGCTTTAATTTTTGCACTTTAAAATTCAAGATTCTTGTGGTTTAAGGTTTATTTGGTGCTAAAGTTTCAGTTTTTGGCAAAAAGTTCGAAGCTTTACGCGTTTTGGTTAAGTTTTAAACTCGTTTTTGGTTATTGGTCATTTCTACTCGTAACTTTTCTAGGCACTTTGGGTGAAAAAGGTCAACATTTTTGGGTTATTCGAGTGTTTTTAAGGCTATCTGGGTAAAAGAAATCATTTGAATCGTTGGAAATTTCTTATGAGTAGAAGTCAAAATGTCAAAACCCTAGTTTTCTACTCGTAACTTTTGGTGAAGAATCTTCGTGCTATAACTGTTACTCAGTGCTTCCCTCACTTGGATAAGTGTGTGGAACACTTCGACTTGTGGATATCTCTTACGCTGTGACCGTGTAAAGGATTTTTGGTTCTTAACCATAGTTTACGCATAAGCTAAAAGCTTACGAGTAACTCTACGCATAACCTCAAAATTACGCGTAAGGTTTACGAGTAACTTTTTGTCTACGCATAAGCTTAAGGTTACGCGTAAGATACTTTCTACGCATAAGGTTTCTACGCTTAAGGTTTCTACGCTTAAGGTTTCTACGCATAAGGTTTCTACGCATAAGCTTCCTACGCATAAGATCCTACGCATAAGCACCAGATCCTACGCCTAAGCCTCGTCTACTCGTAACTTCGTGTTTCTACGCCTAAGCTCTTCATTTTTCAAAAAAAAAAAATGTTAACCGCAGAAGGGATCTTGCTAACTAGTTACTGCATGATCCAACAGCATCTTGCTGCATCAAAAGGACACGAAGATATCATTCTTTTTCTTATTCAAGAAGGTGTTGACGTTAACATTTCAGGTAAACTTTCTACCCCCTTGAGCTTAGATTCTGGTAGTCATGTGACCTAATTATATACTTTATTTCATCTTACTGATAGATAACTTTGGGAACACACCCTTATTAGAAGCCATCAAAAGAGGACATGATAACGTTGCTTCTTTACTAATAAAAGAAGGCTGCTCCTTGACGATAACTGATAGTGATACTATATCCTCTCCATCTGTCGCGAGAGGGGTTTTAAACGCAAAAGACTACGACTTCCGGACACCACTACATGTAGCCACCGCACGAGGATCTTATGTACTTGCAGAGTTGCTAGTCAAAGCCGGGGCTAGTGTTTTGTCCAAAGACAGGTACACTTTTGACTATATCAACCAGGTTATAGAGAGCTTAATTATAGTTTTAGAGCTTAAATAAAAGGAGACAAAACATTGCTAGTCATATTTTCTTGAGTCCAAAAATTCGATCATATATTCATATATCACGTAACAACATTTTAAGTTCCAAATTAATGTGCAGATGGGGAAACACTTCACTTGATGAAGCGAGATTATCTGGAAATGAGATGTTGCTTAACCTATTGGAAGAAGCCAAATCATCCCAGTTATCAGAATTCCCTTCATCCTCTCAAGAACCATCAGGTATTTAAAAGCTTTGTAATGTAGTTAGCAAACATTGTTGTTTTGAGACAAGTGAAAAAACAGAGCAAATTTGTTCTTAACGAGCACATAGTTAAATTAAAAAGAATGAAACGCAAGCTAACAACAAACTTATGGGTGTTTACTTGTTGTGACAGATAAAAAGGCAAGAAGGAAATGTACCATATACCCGTTTCAGCCATGGGAATTGCCAGAGAAACAAAACAAGTATGGAGTTGTATTATGGGTTCCAGACACAATCGAAGAGCTCATTGAAAGAGCAGTGGATCATTTGAAGTTGAACCTTTCTCCTAATTCTTGTATTATAGTAAATGCAGATGCAGGTAAAATTGTGGATGTCGATATGATTGCAAATGGGCAGAAGCTCTATTTAATCACTACAAAGGAATGACATACATGTACCATCTTATCATTTATTCAAATCACTTCCAAAGATTTATCCATAAACCAAACAGAGAAGCATGCAAATATGGTTTGACCCAATTTACGACATCTACTTAAACAAGGTATCCATTTCTGGTTACCTTGTTCTCTTCAAAAGGTTTAAATTGGATGAGAAACCCCAACCCCTTACACCCATGGGTGTCGACTGACCCTTCCCCATGGACCAAAATGATCCATGGTCAAGACACAGAGGTAAATGACCAATCCTTAAACTTATACATTGTCATATTACATGACAACAACTTAAGTTTTGCAAATTGAAAATATATGTTAGCCTCGCTTTTATAAAGATAACGTCACTTACGTGAATTGGACTAGATGCGTAGTATACTTTTCCCTTAGGGACTAGTATCGTTTAAGTGGCAAAGATAGAGCCTATAAATACCCCTCATGACTCTCCATGAGGGGTGAGGTGAATCATTAGGTTAGGTGTTGTGTGTGTTTTATTTATAAAAGTTCCTTTGTTTCTCCTCCCTCTCTCTAGTTTCTCTCACTAAACAAGATGAATACTTTCATCTTCAATCACCAACCAAGACCTCCCGAACCACATAAATCTTATATATTTTCGGTCCTAACAATTGGTATCAATCGCCTAACAATGGTTTAGGAGTGTTTGTGTTTGTTTTGAAGTGTTACGCGTAAAGGCTCTCTTTATACGTTTTTTGTCAAGCTTAAAGCTTTAATTTTTGCACTTTAAAATTCAAGATTCTTGTGGTTTAAGGTTTATTTGGTGCTAAAGTTTCAGTTTTTTGCAAAAAGTTCGAAGCTTTACGCGTTTTGGTTAAGTTTTAAGCTCGTATTTGGTTATTGGTCATTTCTACTCGTAACTTTTCTAGGCACTTTGGGTGAAAAAGGTCAACATTTTTGGGTTATTCGAGTGTTTTTAAGGCTATCTGGGTAAAAGAAATCATTTGAATCGTTGGAAATTTCTTACGCGTAGAAGTCAAAAGTCAAAACCCTAGTTTTCTACTCGTAACTTTTTGGTGAAGAATCTTCGTGCTATAACTGTTACTCAGTGCTTCCCTCACTTGGATAAGTGTGTGGAACACTTCGACTTGTGGATATCTCTTACACTGTGACAGTGTAAAGGATTTTTGGTTCTTAACCATAGTTTACGCATAAGCTAAAAGCTTACGAGTAACTCTACGCATAACCTCAAAATTACGCGTAAGGTTTACGAGTAACTTTTTGTCTACGCATAAGCTTAAGGTTACGCGTAAGATACTTTCTACGCATAAGGTTTCTACGCTTAAGGTTTCTACGCTTAAGGTTTCTACGCATAAGGTTTCTACGCATAAGCTTCCTACGCATAAGATCCTACGCATAAGCACCAGATCCTACGCCTAAGCCTCGTCTACTCGTAACTTCGTGTTTCTACGCCTAAGCTCTTCATTTTTCAAAAAAAAAAAAATGTTAACCGCAGAAGGGATCTTGCTAACTAGTTACTGCATGATCCAACAGCATCTTGCTGCATCAAAAGGACACGAAGATATCATTCTTTTTCTTATTCAAGAAGGTGTTGACGTTAACATTTCAGGTAAACTTTCTACCCCCTTGAGCTTAGATTCTGGTAGTCATGTGACCTAATTATATACTTTATTTCATCTTACTGATAGATAACTTTGGGAACACACCCTTATTAGAAGCCATCAAAAGAGGACATGATAACGTTGCTTCTTTACTAATAAAAGAAGGCTGCTCCTTGACGATAACTGATAGTGATACTATATCCTCTCCATCTGTCGCGAGAGGGGTTTTAAACGCAAAAGACTACGACTTCCGGACACCACTACATGTAGCCACCGCACGAGGATCTTATGTACTTGCAGAGTTGCTAGTCAAAGCCGGGGCTAGTGTTTTGTCCAAAGACAGGTACACTTTTGACTATATCAACCAGGTTATAGAGAGCTTAATTATAGTTTTAGAGCTTAAATAAAAGGAGACAAAACATTGCTAGTCATATTTTCTTGAGTCCAAAAATTCGATCATATATTCATATATCACGTAACAACATTTTAAGTTCCAAATTAATGTGCAGATGGGGAAACACTTCACTTGATGAAGCGAGATTATCTGGAAATGAGATGTTGCTTAACCTATTGGAAGAAGCCAAATCATCCCAGTTATCGGAATTCCCTTCATCCTCTCAAGAACCATCAGGTATTTAAAAGCTTTGTAATGTAGTTAGCAAACATTGTTGTTTTGAGACAAGTGAAAAAACAGAGCAAATTTGTTCTTAACGAGCACATAGTTAAATTAAAAAGAATGAAACGCAAGCTAACAACAAACTTATGGGTGTTTACTTGTTGTGACAGATAAAAAGGCAAGAAGGAAATGTACCATATACCCGTTTCAGCCATGGGAATTGCCAGAGAAACAAAACAAGTATGGAGTTGTATTATGGGTTCCAGACACAATCGAAGAGCTCATTGAAAGAGCAGTGGATCATTTGAAGTTGAACCTTTCTCCTAATTCTTGTATTATAGTAACAGCAGATGCAGGTAAAATTGTGGATGTCGATATGATTGCAAATGGGCAGAAGCTCTATTTAATCACTACAAAGGAATGACATACATGTACCATCTTATCATTTATTCAAATCACTTCCAAAGATTTATCCATAAACCAAACAGAGAAGCATGCAAATATGGTTTGACCCAATTTACGACATCTACTTAAACAAGGTATCCATTTCTGGTTACCTTGTTCTCTTCAAAAGGTTTAAATTGGATGAGAAACCCCAACCCCTTACACCCATGGGTGTCGACTGACCCTTCCCCATGGACCAAAATGATCCATGGTCAAGACACAGAGGTAAATGACCAATCCTTAAACTTATACATTGTCATATTACATGACAACAACTTAAGTTTTGCAAATTGAAAATATATGTTAGCCTCGCTTTTTATAAAGATAACGTCACTTACGTGAATTGGACTAGATGCGTAGTATACTTTTCCCTTAGGGACTAGTATCGTTTAAGTGGCAAAGATAGAGCCTATAAATACCCCTCATGACTCTCCATGAGGGGTGAGGTGAATCATTAGGTTAGGTGTTGTGTGTGTTTTATTTATAAAAGTTCCTTTGTTTCTCCTCCCTCTCTCTAGTTTCTCTCACTAAACAAGATGAATACTTTCATCTTCAATCACCAACCAAGACCTCCCGAACCACATAAATCTTATATATTTTCGGTCCTAACAATTGGTATCAATCGCCTAACAATGGTTTAGGAGTGTTTGTGTTTGTTTTGAAGTGTTACGCGTAAAGGCTCTCGTTATACGTTTTTTGTCAAGCTTAAAGCTTTAATTTTTGCACTTTAAAATTCAAGATTCTTGTGGTTTAAGGTTTATTTGGTGCTAAAGTTTCAGTTTTTTGCAAAAAGTTCGAAGCTTTACGCGTTTTGGTTAAGTTTTAAACTCGTTTTTGGTTATTGGTCATTTCTACTCGTAACTTTTCTAGGCACTTTGGGTGAAAAAGGTCAACATTTTTGGGTTATTCGAGTGTTTTTAAGGCTATCTGGGTAAAAGAAATCATTTGAATCGTTGGAAATTTCTTATGAGTAGAAGTCAAAAAGTCAAAACCCTAGTTTTCTACTCGTAACTTTTTGGTGAAGAATCTTCGTGCTATAACTGTTACTCAGTGCTTCCCTCACTTGGATAAGTGTGTGGAACACTTCGACTTGTGGATATCTCTTACGCTGTGACAGTGTAAAGGATTTTTGGTTCTTAACCATAGTTTACGCATAAGCTAAAAGCTTACGAGTAACTCTACGCATAACCTCAAAATTACGCGTAAGGTTTACGAGTAACTTTTTGTCTACGCATAAGCTTAAGGTTACGCGTAAGATACTTTCTACGCTTAAGGTTTCTACGCTTAAGGTTTCTACGCTTAAGGTTTCTACGCTTAAGGTTTCTACGCATAAGGTTTCTACGCATAAGCTTCCTACGCATAAGATCCTACGCATAAGCACCAGATCCTACGCCTAAGCCTCGTCTACTCGTAACTTCGTGTTTCTACGCCTAAGCTCTTCATTTTTCAAAAAAAAAAAAAATGTTAACCGCAGAAGGGATCTTGCTAACTAGTTACTGCATGATCCAACAAGCATCTTGCTGCATCAAAAGGACACGAAGATATCATTCTTTTTCTTATTCAAGAAGGTGTTGACGTTAACATTTCAGGTAAACTTTCTACCCCCTTGAGCTTAGATTCTGGTAGTCATGTGACCTAATTATATACTTTATTTCATCTTACTGATAGATAACTTTGGGAACACACCCTTATTAGAAGCCATCAAAAGAGGACATGATAACGTTGCTTCTTTACTAATAAAAGAAGGCTGCTCCTTGACGATAACTGATAGTGATACTATATCCTCTCCATCTGTCGCGAGAGGGGTTTTAAACGCAAAAGACTACGACTTCCGGACACCACTACATGTAGCCACCGCACGAGGATCTTATGTACTTGCAGAGTTGCTAGTCAAAGCCGGGGCTAGTGTTTTGTCCAAAGACAGGTACACTTTTGACTATATCAACCAGGTTATAGAGAGCTTAATTATAGTTTTAGAGCTTAAATAAAAGGAGACAAAACATTGCTAGTCATATTTTCTTGAGTCCAAAAATTCGATCATATATTCATATATCACGTAACAACATTTTAAGTTCCAAATTAATGTGCAGATGGGGAAACACTTCACTTGATGAAGCGAGATTATCTGGAAATGAGATGTTGCTTAACCTATTGGAAGAAGCCAAATCATCCCAGTTATCGGAATTCCCTTCATCCTCTCAAGAACCATCAGGTATTTAAAAGCTTTGTAATGTAGTTAGCAAACATTGTTGTTTTGAGACAAGTGAAAAAACAGAGCAAATTTGTTCTTAACGAGCACATAGTTAAATTAAAAAGAATGAAACGCAAGCTAACAACAAACTTATGGGTGTTTACTTGTTGTGACAGATAAAAAGGCAAGAAGGAAATGTACCATATACCCGTTTCAGCCATGGGAATTGCCAGAGAAACAAAACAAGTATGGAGTTGTATTATGGGTTCCAGACACAATCGAAGAGCTCATTGAAAGAGCAGTGGATCATTTGAAGTTGAACCTTTCTCCTAATTCTTGTATTATAGTAACAGCAGATGCAGGTAAAATTGTGGATGTCGATATGATTGCAAATGGGCAGAAGCTCTATTTAATCACTACAAAGGAATGACATACATGTACCATCTTATCATTTATTCAAATCACTTCCAAAGATTTATCCATAAACCAAACAGAGAAGCATGCAAATATGGTTTGACCCAATTTACGACATCTACTTAAACAAGGTATCCATTTCTGGTTACCTTGTTCTCTTCAAAAGGTTTAAATTGGATGAGAAACCCCAACCCCTTACACCCATGGGTGTCGACTGACCCTTCCCCATGGACCAAAATGATCCATGGTCAAGACACAGAGGTAAATGACCAATCCTTAAACTTATACATTGTCATATTACATGACAACAACTTAAGTTTTGCAAATTGAAAATATATGTTAGCCTCGCTTTTATAAAGATAACGTCACTTACGTGAATTGGACTAGATGCGTAGTATACTTTTCCCTTAGGGACTAGTATCGTTTAAGTGGCAAAGATAGAGCCTATAAATACCCCTCATGACTCTCCATGAGGGGTGAGGTGAATCATTAGGTTAGGTGTTGTGTGTGTTTTATTTATAAAAGTTCCTTTGTTTCTCCTCCCTCTCTCTAGTTTCTCTCACTAAACAAGATGAATACTTTCATCTTCAATCACCAACCAAGACCTCCCGAACCACATAAATCTTATATATTTTCGGTCCTAACAATTGGTATCAATCGCCTAACAATGGTTTAGGAGTGTTTGTGTTTGTTTTGAAGGGTTACGCGTAAAAGGCTCTCGTTATACGTTTTTTGTCAAGCTTAAAGCTTTAATTTTTGCACTTTAAAATTCAAGATTCTTGTGGTTTAAGGTTTATTTGGTGCTAAAGTTTCAGTTTTTTGCAAAAAGTTCGAAGCTTTACGCGTTTTGGTTAAGTTTTAAACTCGTTTTTGGTTATTGGTCATTTCTACTCGTAACTTTTCTAGGCACTTTGGGTGAAAAAGGTCAACATTTTTGGGTTATTCGAGTGTTTTTAAGGCTATCTGGGTAAAAGAAATCATTTGAATCGTTGGAAATTTCTTATGAGTAGAAGTCAAAATGTCAAAACCCTAGTTTTCTACTCGTAACTTTTGGTGAAGAATCTTCGTGCTATAACTGTTACTCAGTGCTTCCCTCACTTGGATAAGTGTGTGGAACACTTCGACTTGTGGATATCTCTTACGCTGTGACAGTGTAAAGGATTTTTGGTTCTTAACCATAGTTTACGCATAAGCTAAAAGCTTACGAGTAACTCTACGCATAACTTCAAAATTACGCGTAAGGTTTACGAGTAACTTTTTGTCTACGCATAAGCTTAAGGTTACGCGTAAGATACTTTCTACGCATAAGGTTTCTACGCATAAGGTTTCTACGCTTAAGGTTTCTACGCTTAAGGTTTCTACGCATAAGGTTTCTACGCATAAGCTTCCTACGCATAAGATCCTACGCATAAGCACCAGATCCTACGCCTAAGCCTCGTCTACTCGTAACTTCTGTTTCTACGCCTAAGCTCTTCATTTTTCAAAAAAAAAAAAATGTTAACCGCAGAAGGGATCTTGCTAACTAGTTACTGCATGATCCAACAGCATCTTGCTGCATCAAAAGGACACGAAGATATCATTCTTTTTCTTATTCAAGAAGGTGTTGACGTTAACATTTCAGGTAAACTTTCTACCCCCTTGAGCTTAGATTCTGGTAGTCATGTGACCTAATTATATACTTTATTTCATCTTACTGATAGATAACTTTGGGAACACACCCTTATTAGAAGCCATCAAAAGAGGACATGATAACGTTGCTTCTTTACTAATAAAAGAAGGCTGCTCCTTGACGATAACTGATAGTGATACTATATCCTCTCCATCTGTCGCGAGAGGGGTTTTAAACGCAAAAGACTACGACTTCCGGACACCACTACATGTAGCCACCGCACGAGGATCTTATGTACTTGCAGAGTTGCTAGTCAAAGCCGGGGCTAGTGTTTTGTCCAAAGACAGGTACACTTTTGACTATATCAACCAGGTTATAGAGAGCTTAATTATAGTTTTAGAGCTTAAATAAAAGGAGACAAAACATTGCTAGTCATATTTTCTTGAGTCCAAAAATTCGATCATATATTCATATATCACGTAACAACATTTTAAGTTCCAAATTAATGTGCAGATGGGGAAACACTTCACTTGATGAAGCGAGATTATCTGGAAATGAGATGTTGCTTAACCTATTGGAAGAAGCCAAATCATCCCAGTTATCAGAATTCCCTTCATCCTCTCAAGAACCATCAGGTATTTAAAAGCTTTGTAATGTAGTTAGCAAACATTGTTGTTTTGAGACAAGTGAAAAAACAGAGCAAATTTGTTCTTAACGAGCACATAGTTAAATTAAAAAGAATGAAACGCAAGCTAACAACAAACTTATGGGTGTTTACTTGTTGTGACAGATAAAAAGGCAAGAAGGAAATGTACCATATACCCGTTTCAGCCATGGGAATTGCCAGAGAAACAAAACAAGTATGGAGTTGTATTATGGGTTCCAGACACAATCGAAGAGCTCATTGAAAGAGCAGTGGATCATTTGAAGTTGAACCTTTCTCCTAATTCTTGTATTATAGTAACAGCAGATGCAGGTAAAATTGTGGATGTCGATATGATTGCAAATGGGCAGAAGCTCTATTTAATCACTACAAAGGAATGACATACATGTACCATCTTATCATTTATTCAAATCACTTCCAAAGATTTATCCATAAACCAAACAGAGAAGCATGCAAATATGGTTTGACCCAATTTACGACATCTACTTAAACAAGGTATCCATTTCTGGTTACCTTGTTCTCTTCAAAAGGTTTAAATTGGATGAGAAACCCCAACCCCTTACACCCATGGGTGTCGACTGACCCTTCCCCATGGACCAAAATGATCCATGGTCAAGACACAGAGGTAAATGACCAATCCTTAAACTTATACATTGTCATATTACATGACAACAACTTAAGTTTTGCAAATTGAAAATATATGTTAGCCTCGCTTTTTATAAAGATAACGTCACTTACGTGAATTGGACTAGATGCGTAGTATACTTTTCCCTTAGGGACTAGTATCGTTTAAGTGGCAAAGATAGAGCCTATAAATACCCCTCATGACTCTCCATGAGGGGTGAGGTGAATCATTAGGTTAGGTGTTGTGTGTGTTTTATTTATAAAAGTTCCTTTGTTTCTCCTCCCTCTCTCTAGTTTCTCTCACTAAACAAGATGAATACTTTCATCTTCAATCACCAACCAAGACCTCCCGAACCACATAAATCTTATATATTTTCGGTCCTAACAATTGGTATCAATCGCCTAACAATGGTTTAGGAGTGTTTGTGTTTGTTTTGAAGGGTTACGCGTAAAAGGCTCTCTTTATACGTTTTTTGTCAAGCTTAAAGCTTTAATTTTTGCACTTTAAAATTCAAGATTCTTGTGGTTTAAGGTTTATTTGGTGCTAAAGTTTCAGTTTTTGGCAAAAAGTTCGAAGCTTTACGCGTTTTGGTTAAGTTTTAAACTCGTTTTTGGTTATTGGTCATTTCTACTCGTAACTTTTCTAGGCACTTTGGGTGAAAAAGGTCAACATTTTTGGGTTATTCGAGTGTTTTTAAGGCTATCTGGGTAAAAGAAATCATTTGAATCGTTGGAAATTTCTTATGAGTAGAAGTCAAAATGTCAAAACCCTAGTTTTCTACTCGTAACTTTTTGGTGAAGAATCTTCGTGCTATAATCTGTTACTCGCTTCCCTCACTTGGATAAGTGTGTGGAACACTTCGACTTGTGGATATCTCTTACGCTGTGACAGTGTAAAGGAATTTTGGTTCTTAACCATAGTTTACGCATAAGCTAAAAGCTTACGAGTAACTCTACGCATAACCTCAAAATTACGCGTAAGGTTTACGAGTAACTTTTTGTCTACGCATAAGCTTAAGGTTACGCGTAAGATACTTTCTACGCATAAGGTTTCTACGCTTAAGGTTTCTACGCTTAAGGTTTCTACGCTTAAGGTTTCTACGCATAAGGTTTCTACGCATAAGCTTCCTACGCATAAGATCCTACGCATAAGCACCAGATCCTACGCCTAAGCCTCGTCTACTCGTAACTTCGTGTTTCTACGCCTAAGCTCTTCATTTTTCAAAAAAAAAAAATGTTAACCGCAGAAGGGATCTTGCTAACTAGTTACTGCATGATCCAACAGCATCTTGCTGCATCAAAAGGACACGAAGATATCATTCTTTTTCTTATTCAAGAAGGTGTTGACGTTAACATTTCAGGTAAACTTTCTACCCCCTTGAGCTTAGATTCTGGTAGTCATGTGACCTAATTATATACTTTATTTCATCTTACTGATAGATAACTTTGGGAACACACCCTTATTAGAAGCCATCAAAAGAGGACATGATAACGTTGCTTCTTTACTAATAAAAGAAGGCTGCTCCTTGACGATAACTGATAGTGATACTATATCCTCTCCATCTGTCGCGAGAGGGGTTTTAAACGCAAAAGACTACGACTTCCGGACACCACTACATGTAGCCACCGCACGAGGATCTTATGTACTTGCAGAGTTGCTAGTCAAAGCCGGGGCTAGTGTTTTGTCCAAAGACAGGTACACTTTTGACTATATCAACCAGGTTATAGAGAGCTTAATTATAGTTTTAGAGCTTAAATAAAAGGAGACAAAACATTGCTAGTCATATTTTCTTGAGTCCAAAAATTCGATCATATATTCATATATCACGTAACAACATTTTAAGTTCCAAATTAATGTGCAGATGGGGAAACACTTCACTTGATGAAGCGAGATTATCTGGAAATGAGATGTTGCTTAACCTATTGGAAGAAGCCAAATCATCCCAGTTATCAGAATTCCCTTCATCCTCTCAAGAACCATCAGGTATTTAAAAGCTTTGTAATGTAGTTAGCAAACATTGTTGTTTTGAGACAAGTGAAAAACAAGCAAATTTGTTCTTAACGAGCACATAGTTAAATTAAAAAGAATGAAACGCAAGCTAACAACAAACTTATGGGTGTTTACTTGTTGTGACAGATAAAAAGGCAAGAAGGAAATGTACCATATACCCGTTTCAGCCATGGGAATTGCCAGAGAAACAAAACAAGTATGGAGTTGTATTATGGGTTCCAGACACAATCGAAGAGCTCATTGAAAGAGCAGTGGATCATTTGAAGTTGAACCTTTCTCCTAATTCTTGTATTATAGTAACAGCAGATGCAGGTAAAATTGTGGATGTCGATATGATTGCAAATGGGCAGAAGCTCTATTTAATCACTACAAAGGAATGACATACATGTACCATCTTATCATTTATTCAAATCACTTCCAAAGATTTATCCATAAACCAAACAGAGAAGCATGCAAATATGGTTTGACCCAATTTACGACATCTACTTAAACAAGGTATCCATTTCTGGTTACCTTGTTCTCTTCAAAAGGTTTAAATTGGATGAGAAACCCCAACCCCTTACACCCATGGGTGTCGACTGACCCTTCCCCATGGACCAAAATGATCCATGGTCAAGACACAGAGGTAAATGACCAATCCTTAAACTTATACATTGTCATATTACATGACAACAACTTAAGTTTTGCAAATTGAAAATATATGTTAGCCTCGCTTTTATAAAGATAACGTCACTTACGTGAATTGGACTAGATGCGTAGTATACTTTTCCCTTAGGGACTAGTATCGTTTAAGTGGCAAAGATAGAGCCTATAAATACCCCTCATGACTCTCCATGAGGGGTGAGGTGAATCATTAGGTTAGGTGTTGTGTGTGTTTTATTTATAAAAGTTCCTTTGTTTCTCCTCCCTCTCTCTAGTTTCTCTCACTAAACAAGATGAATACTTTCATCTTCAATCACCAACCAAGACCTCCCGAACCACATAAATCTTATATATTTTCGGTCCTAACAATTGGTATCAATCGCCTAACAATGGTTTAGGAGTGTTTGTGTTTGTTTTGAAGGGTTACGCGTAAAAGGCTCTCTTTATACGTTTTTTGTCAAGCTTAAAGCTTTAATTTTTGCACTTTAAAATTCAAGATTCTTGTGGTTTAAGGTTTATTTGGTGCTAAAGTTTCAGTTTTTTGAAAAAAGTTCGAAGCTTTACGCGTTTTGGTTAAGTTTTAAACTCGTTTTTGGTTATTGGTCATTTCTACTCGTAACTTTTCTAGGCACTTTGGGTGAAAAAGGTCAACATTTTTGGGTTATTCGAGTGTTTTAAGGCTATCGGGTAAAAGAAATCATTTGAATCGTTGGAAATTTCTTATGAGTAGAAGTCAAAAGTCAAAACCCTAGTTTTCTACTCGTAACTTTTTGGTGAAGAATCTTCGGGCTATAACTGTTACTCAATGCTTCCCTCACTTGGATAAGTGTGTGGAACACTTCGACTTGTGGATATCTCTTACACTGTGACAGTGTAAAGGATTTTTGGTTCTTAACCATAGTTTACGCATAAGCTAAAAGCTTACGAGTAACTCTACGCATAACCTCAAAATTACGCGTAAGGTTTACGAGTAACTTTTGTCTACGCATAAGCTTAAGGTTACGCGTAAGATACTTTCTACGCATAAGGTTTCTACGCTTAAGGTTTCTACGCTTAAGGTTTCTACGCTTAAGGTTTCTACGCATAAGGTTTCTACGCATAAGCTTCCTACGCATAAGATCCTACGCATAAGCACCGGATCCTACGCCTAAGCCTCGTCTACTCGTAACTTCGTGTTTCTACGCCTAAGCTCTTCATTTTTCAAAAAAAAAAAAAATGTTAACCGCAGAAGGGATCTTGCTAACTAGTTACTGCATGATCCAACAGCATCTTGCTGCATCAAAAGGACACGAAGATATCATTCTTTTTCTTATTCAAGAAGGTGTTGACGTTAACATTTCAGGTAAACTTTCTACCCCCTTGAGCTTAGATTCTGGTAGTCATGTGACCTAATTATATACTTTATTTCATCTTACTGATAGATAACTTTGGGAACACACCCTTATTAGAAGCCATCAAAAGAGGACATGATAACGTTGCTTCTTTACTAATAAAAGAAGGCTGCTCCTTGACGATAACTGATAGTGATACTATATCCTCTCCATCTGTCGCGAGAGGGGTTTTAAACGCAAAAGACTACGACTTCCGGACACCACTACATGTAGCCACCGCACGAGGATCTTATGTACTTGCAGAGTTGCTAGTCAAAGCCGGGGCTAGTGTTTTGTCCAAAGACAGGTACACTTTTGACTATATCAACCAGGTTATAGAGAGCTTAATTATAGTTTTAGAGCTTAAATAAAAGGAGACAAAACATTGCTAGTCATATTTTCTTGAGTCCAAAAATTCGATCATATATTCATATATCACGTAACAACATTTTAAGTTCCAAATTAATGTGCAGATGGGGAAACACTTCACTTGATGAAGCGAGATTATCTGGAAATGAGATGTTGCTTAACCTATTGGAAGAAGCCAAATCATCCCAGTTATCAGAATTCCCTTCATCCTCTCAAGAACCATCAGGTATTTAAAAGCTTTGTAATGTAGTTAGCAAACATTGTTGTTTTGAGACAAGTGAAAAAACAGAGCAAATTTGTTCTTAACGAGCACATAGTTAAATTAAAAAGAATGAAACGCAAGCTAACAACAAACTTATGGGTGTTTACTTGTTGTGACAGATAAAAAGGCAAGAAGGAAATGTACCATATACCCGTTTCAGCCATGGGAATTGCCAGAGAAACAAAACAAGTATGGAGTTGTATTATGGGTTCCAGACACAATCGAAGAGCTCATTGAAAGAGCAGTGGATCATTTGAAGTTGAACCTTTCTCCTAATTCTTGTATTATAGTAACAGCAGATGCAGGTAAAATTGTGGATGTCGATATGATTGCAAATGGGCAGAAGCTCTATTTAATCACTACAAAGGAATGACATACATGTACCATCTTATCATTTATTCAAATCACTTCCAAAGATTTATCCATAAACCAAACAGAGAAGCATGCAAATATGGTTTGACCCAATTTACGACATCTACTTAAACAAGGTATCCATTTCTGGTTACCTTGTTCTCTTCAAAAGGTTTAAATTGGATGAGAAACCCCAACCCCTTACACCCATGGGTGTCGACTGACCCTTCCCCATGGACCAAAATGATCCATGGTCAAGACACAGAGGTAAATGACCAATCCTTAAACTTATACATTGTCATATTACATGACAACAACTTAAGTTTTGCAAATTGAAAATATATGTTAGCCTCGCTTTTTATAAAGATAACGTCACTTACGTGAATTGGACTAGATGCGTAGTATACTTTTCCCTTAGGGACTAGTATCGTTTAAGTGGCAAAGATAGAGCCTATAAATACCCCTCATGACTCTCCATGAGGGGTGAGGTGAATCATTAGGTTAGGTGTTGTGTGTGTTTTATTTATAAAAGTTCCTTTGTTTCTCCTCCCTCTCTCTAGTTTCTCTCACTAAACAAGATGAATACTTTCATCTTCAATCACCAACCAAGACCTCCCGAACCACATAAATCTTATATATTTTCGGTCCTAACAATTGGTATCAATCGCCTAACAATGGTTTAGGAGTGTTTGTGTTTGTTTTGAAGGGTTACGCGTAAAAGGCTCTCGTTATACGTTTTTTGTCAAGCTTAAAGCTTTAATTTTTGCACTTTAAAATTCAAGATTCTTGTGGTTTAAGGTTTATTTGGTGCTAAAGTTTCAGTTTTTTGCAAAAAGTTCGAAGCTTTACGCGTTTTGGTTAAGTTTTAAACTCGTTTTTGGTTATTGGTCATTTCTACTCGTAACTTTTCTAGGCACTTTGGGTGAAAAAGGTCAACATTTTTGGGTTATTCGAGTGTTTTTAAGGCTATCTGGGTAAAAGAAATCATTTGAATCGTTGGAAATTTCTTATGAGTAGAAGTCAAAAAGTCAAAACCCTAGTTTTCTACTCGTAACTTTTTGTGAAGAATCTTCGTGCTATAATGTTACTCAGTGCTTCCCTCACTTGGATAAGTGTGTGGAACACTTCGACTTGTGGATATCTCTTACGCTGTGACAGTGTAAAGGATTTTTGGTTCTTAACCATAGTTTACGCATAAGCTAAAAGCTTACGAGTAACTCTACGCATAACTTCAAAATTACGCGTAAGGTTTACGAGTAACTTTTTGTCTACGCATAAGCTTAAGGTTACGCGTAAGATACTTTCTACGCATAAGGTTTCTACGCTTAAGGTTTCTACGCTTAAGGTTTCTACGCATAAGGTTTCTACGCATAAGCTTCCTACGCATAAGATCCTACGCATAAGCACCAGATCCTACGCCTAAGCCTCGTCTACTCGTAACTTCGTGTTTCTACGCCTAAGCTCTTCATTTTTCAAAAAAAAAAAAATGTTAACCGCAGAAGGGATCTTGCTAACTAGTTACTGCATGATCCAACAGCATCTTGCTGCATCAAAAGGACACGAAGATATCATTCTTTTTCTTATTCAAGAAGGTGTTGACGTTAACATTTCAGGTAAACTTTCTACCCCCTTGAGCTTAGATTCTGGTAGTCATGTGACCTAATTATATACTTTATTTCATCTTACTGATAGATAACTTTGGGAACACACCCTTATTAGAAGCCATCAAAAGAGGACATGATAACGTTGCTTCTTTACTAATAAAAGAAGGCTGCTCCTTGACGATAACTGATAGTGATACTATATCCTCTCCATCTGTCGCGAGAGGGGTTTTAAACGCAAAAGACTACGACTTCCGGACACCACTACATGTAGCCACCGCACGAGGATCTTATGTACTTGCAGAGTTGCTAGTCAAAGCCGGGGCTAGTGTTTTGTCCAAAGACAGGTACACTTTTGACTATATCAACCAGGTTATAGAGAGCTTAATTATAGTTTTAGAGCTTAAATAAAAGGAGACAAAACATTGCTAGTCATATTTTCTTGAGTCCAAAAATTCGATCATATATTCATATATCACGTAACAACATTTTAAGTTCCAAATTAATGTGCAGATGGGGAAACACTTCACTTGATGAAGCGAGATTATCTGGAAATGAGATGTTGCTTAACCTATTGGAAGAAGCCAAATCATCCCAGTTATCAGAATTCCCTTCATCCTCTCAAGAACCATCAGGTATTTAAAAGCTTTGTAATGTAGTTAGCAAACATTGTTGTTTTGAGACAAGTGAAAAAACAGAGCAAATTTGTTCTTAACGAGCACATAGTTAAATTAAAAAGAATGAAACGCAAGCTAACAACAAACTTATGGGTGTTTACTTGTTGTGACAGATAAAAAGGCAAGAAGGAAATGTACCATATACCCGTTTCAGCCATGGGAATTGCCAGAGAAACAAAACAAGTATGGAGTTGTATTATGGGTTCCAGACACAATCGAAGAGCTCATTGAAAGAGCAGTGGATCATTTGAAGTTGAACCTTTCTCCTAATTCTTGTATTATAGTAACAGCAGATGCAGGTAAAATTGTGGATGTCGATATGATTGCAAATGGGCAGAAGCTCTATTTAATCACTACAAAGGAATGACATACATGTACCATCTTATCATTTATTCAAATCACTTCCAAAGATTTATCCATAAACCAAACAGAGAAGCATGCAAATATGGTTTGACCCAATTTACGACATCTACTTAAACAAGGTATCCATTTCTGGTTACCTTGTTCTCTTCAAAAGGTTTAAATTGGATGAGAAACCCCAACCCCTTACACCCATGGGTGTCGACTGACCCTTCCCCATGGACCAAAATGATCCATGGTCAAGACACAGAGGTAAATGACCAATCCTTAAACTTATACATTGTCATATTACATGACAACAACTTAAGTTTTGCAAATTGAAAATATATGTTAGCCTCGCTTTTTATAAAGATAACGTCACTTACGTGAATTGGACTAGATGCGTAGTATACTTTTCCCTTAGGGACTAGTATCGTTTAAGTGGCAAAGATAGAGCCTATAAATACCCCTCATGACTCTCCATGAGGGGTGAGGTGAATCATTAGGTTAGGTGTTGTGTGTGTTTTATTTATAAAAGTTCCTTTGTTTCTCCTCCCTCTCTCTAGTTTCTCTCACTAAACAAGATGAATACTTTCATCTTCAATCACCAACCAAGACCTCCCGAACCACATAAATCTTATATATTTTCGGTCCTAACAATTGGTATCAATCGCCTAACAATGGTTTAGGAGTGTTTGTGTTTGTTTTGAAGTGTTACGCGTAAAGGCTCTCTTTATACGTTTTTTGTCAAGCTTAAAGCTTTAATTTTTGCACTTTAAAATTCAAGATTCTTGTGGTTTAAGGTTTATTTGGTGCTAAAGTTTCAGTTTTTTGCAAAAAGTTCGAAGCTTTACGCGTTTTGGTTAAGTTTTAAACTCGTTTTTGGTTATTGGTCATTTCTACTCGTAACTTTTCTAGGCACTTTGGGTGAAAAAGGTCAACATTTTTGGGTTATTCGAGTGTTTTTAAGGCTATCTGGGTAAAAGAAATCATTTGAATCGTTGGAAATTTCTTATGAGTAGAAGTCAAAAAGTCAAAACCCTAGTTTTCTACTCGTAACTTTTTGGTGAAGAATCTTCGTGCTATAACTGTTACTCAGTGCTTCCCTCACTTGGATAAGTGTGTGGAACACTTCGACTTGTGGATATCTCTTACGCTGTGACAGTGTAAAGGATTTTTGGTTCTTAACCATAGTTTACGCATAAGCTAAAAGCTTACGAGTAACTCTACGCATAACTTCAAAATTACGCGTAAGGTTTACGAGTAACTTTTTGTCTACGCATAAGCTTAAGGTTACGCGTAAGATACTTTCTACGCATAAGGTTTCTACGCTTAAGGTTCCTACGCTTAAGGTTTCTACGCTTAAGGTTTCTACGCATAAGGTTTCTACGCATAAGCTTCCTACGCATAAGATCCTACGCATAAGCACCAGATCCTACGCCTAAGCCTCGTCTACTCGTAACTTCGTGTTTCTACGCCTAAGCTCTTCATTTTTCAAAAAAAAAAAATGTTAACCGCAGAAGGGATCTTGCTAACTAGTTACTGCATGATCCAACAGCATCTTGCTGCATCAAAAGGACACGAAGATATCATTCTTTTTCTTATTCAAGAAGGTGTTGACGTTAACATTTCAGGTAAACTTTCTACCCCCTTGAGCTTAGATTCTGGTAGTCATGTGACCTAATTATATACTTTATTTCATCTTACTGATAGATAACTTTGGGAACACACCCTTATTAGAAGCCATCAAAAGAGGACATGATAACGTTGCTTCTTTACTAATAAAAGAAGGCTGCTCCTTGACGATAACTGATAGTGATACTATATCCTCTCCATCTGTCGCGAGAGGGGTTTTAAACGCAAAAGACTACGACTTCCGGACACCACTACATGTAGCCACCGCACGAGGATCTTATGTACTTGCAGAGTTGCTAGTCAAAGCCGGGGCTAGTGTTTTGTCCAAAGACAGGTACACTTTTGACTATATCAACCAGGTTATAGAGAGCTTAATTATAGTTTTAGAGCTTAAATAAAAGGAGACAAAACATTGCTAGTCATATTTTCTTGAGTCCAAAAATTCGATCATATATTCATATATCACGTAACAACATTTTAAGTTCCAAATTAATGTGCAGATGGGGAAACACTTCACTTGATGAAGCGAGATTATCTGGAAATGAGATGTTGCTTAACCTATTGGAAGAAGCCAAATCATCCCAGTTATCGGAATTCCCTTCATCCTCTCAAGAACCATCAGGTATTTAAAAGCTTTGTAATGTAGTTAGCAAACATTGTTGTTTTGAGACAAGTGAAAAAACAGAGCAAATTTGTTCTTAACGAGCACATAGTTAAATTAAAAAGAATGAAACGCAAGCTAACAACAAACTTATGGGTGTTTACTTGTTGTGACAGATAAAAAGGCAAGAAGGAAATGTACCATATACCCGTTTCAGCCATGGGAATTGCCAGAGAAACAAAACAAGTATGGAGTTGTATTATGGGTTCCAGACACAATCGAAGAGCTCATTGAAAGAGCAGTGGATCATTTGAAGTTGAACCTTTCTCCTAATTCTTGTATTATAGTAACAGCAGATGCAGGTAAAATTGTGGATGTCGATATGATTGCAAATGGGCAGAAGCTCTATTTAATCACTACAAAGGAATGACATACATGTACCATCTTATCATTTATTCAAATCACTTCCAAAGATTTATCCATAAACCAAACAGAGAAGCATGCAAATATGGTTTGACCCAATTTACGACATCTACTTAAACAAGGTATCCATTTCTGGTTACCTTGTTCTCTTCAAAAGGTTTAAATTGGATGAGAAACCCCAACCCCTTACACCCATGGGTGTCGACTGACCCTTCCCCATGGACCAAAATGATCCATGGTCAAGACACAGAGGTAAATGACCAATCCTTAAACTTATACATTGTCATATTACATGACAACAACTTAAGTTTTGCAAATTGAAAATATATGTTAGCCTCGCTTTTTATAAAGATAACGTCACTTACGTGAATTGGACTAGATGCGTAGTATACTTTTCCCTTAGGGACTAGTATCGTTTAAGTGGCAAAGATAGAGCCTATAAATACCCCTCATGACTCTCCATGAGGGGTGAGGTGAATCATTAGGTTAGGTGTTGTGTGTGTTTTATTTATAAAAGTTCCTTTGTTTCTCCTCCCTCTCTCTAGTTTCTCTCACTAAACAAGATGAATACTTTCATCTTCAATCACCAACCAAGACCTCCCGAACCACATAAATCTTATATATTTTCGGTCCTAACAATTGGTATCAATCGCCTAACAATGGTTTAGGAGTGTTTGTGTTTGTTTTGAAGGGTTACGCGTAAAGGCTCTCTTTATACGTTTTTTTGTCAAGCTTAAAGCTTTAATTTTTGCACTTTAAAATTCAAGATTCTTGTGGTTTAAGGTTTATTTGGTGCTAAAGTTTCAGTTTTTTGAAAAAAGTTCGAAGCTTTACGCGTTTTGGTTAAGTTTTAAACTCGTTTTTGGTTATTGGTCATTTCTACTCGTAACTTTTCTAGGCACTTTGGGTGAAAAAGGTCAACATTTTTGGGTTATTCGAGTGTTTTTAAGGCTATCTGGGTAAAAGAAATCATTTGAATCGTTGGAAATTTCTTATGAGTAGAAGTCAAAAAGTCAAAACCCTAGTTTTCTACTCGTAACTTTTTGGTGAAGAATCTTCGTGCTATAACTGTTACTCATTGCTTCCCTCACTTGGATAAGTGTGTGGAACACTTCGACTTGTGGATATCTCTTACGCTGTGACAGTGTAAAGGAATTTTGGTTCTTAACCATAGTTTACGCATAAGCTAAAAGCTTACGAGTAACTCTACGCATAACCTCAAAATTACGCGTAAGGTTTACGAGTAACTTTTGTCTACGCATAAGCTTAAGGTTACGCGTAAGATACTTTCTACGCATAAGGTTTCTACGCTTAAGGTTTCTACGCATAAGGTTTCTACGCTTAAGGTTTCTACGCATAAGGTTTCTACGCATAAGCTTCCTACGCATAAGATCCTACGCATAAGCACCAGATCCTACGCCTAAGCCTCGTCTACTCGTAACTTCGTGTTTCTACGCCTAAGCTCTTCATTTTTCAAAAAAAAAAAAAATGTTAACCGCAGAAGGGATCTTGCTAACTAGTTACTGCATGATCCAACAGCATCTTGCTGCATCAAAAGGACACGAAGATATCATTCTTTTTCTTATTCAAGAAGGTGTTGACGTTAACATTTCAGGTAAACTTTCTACCCCCTTGAGCTTAGATTCTGGTAGTCATGTGACCTAATTATATACTTTATTTCATCTTACTGATAGATAACTTTGGGAACACACCCTTATTAGAAGCCATCAAAAGAGGACATGATAACGTTGCTTCTTTACTAATAAAAGAAGGCTGCTCCTTGACGATAACTGATAGTGATACTATATCCTCTCCATCTGTCGCGAGAGGGGTTTTAAACGCAAAAGACTACGACTTCCGGACACCACTACATGTAGCCACCGCACGAGGATCTTATGTACTTGCAGAGTTGCTAGTCAAAGCCGGGGCTAGTGTTTTGTCCAAAGACAGGTACACTTTTGACTATATCAACCAGGTTATAGAGAGCTTAATTATAGTTTTAGAGCTTAAATAAAAGGAGACAAAACATTGCTAGTCATATTTTCTTGAGTCCAAAAATTCGATCATATATTCATATATCACGTAACAACATTTTAAGTTCCAAATTAATGTGCAGATGGGGAAACACTTCACTTGATGAAGCGAGATTATCTGGAAATGAGATGTTGATTAACCTATTGGAAGAAGCCAAATCATCCCAGTTATCAGAATTCCCTTCATCCTCTCAAGAACCATCAGGTATTTAAAAGCTTTGTAATGTAGTTAGCAAACATTGTTGTTTTGAGACAAGTGAAAAAACAGAGCAAATTTGTTCTTAACGAGCACATAGTTAAATTAAAAAGAATGAAACGCAAGCTAACAACAAACTTATGGGTGTTTACTTGTTGTGACAGATAAAAAGGCAAGAAGGAAATGTACCATATACCCGTTTCAGCCATGGGAATTGCCAGAGAAACAAAACAAGTATGGAGTTGTATTATGGGTTCCAGACACAATCGAAGAGCTCATTGAAAGAGCAGTGGATCATTTGAAGTTGAACCTTTCTCCTAATTCTTGTATTATAGTAACAGCAGATGCAGGTAAAATTGTGGATGTCGATATGATTGCAAATGGGCAGAAGCTCTATTTAATCACTACAAAGGAATGACATACATGTACCATCTTATCATTTATTCAAATCACTTCCAAAGATTTATCCATAAACCAAATAGAGAAGCATGCAAATATGGTTTGACCCAATTTACGACATCTACTTAAACAAGGTATCCATTTCTGGTTACCTTGTTCTCTTCAAAAGGTTTAAATTGGATGAGAAACCCCAACCCCTTACACCCATGGGTGTCGACTGACCCTTCCCCATGGACCAAAATGATCCATGGTCAAGACACAGAGGTAAATGACCAATCCTTAAACTTATACATTGTCATATTACATGACAACAACTTAAGTTTTGCAAATTGAAAATATATGTTAGCCTCGCTTTTTATAAAGATAACGTCACTTACGTGAATTGGACTAGATGCGTAGTATACTTTTCCCTTAGGGACTAGTATCGTTTAAGTGGCAAAGATAGAGCCTATAAATACCCCTCATGACTCTCCATGAGGGGTGAGGTGAATCATTAGGTTAGGTGTTGTGTGTGTTTTATTTATAAAAGTTCCTTTGTTTCTCCTCCCTCTCTCTAGTTTCTCTCACTAAACAAGATGAATACTTTCATCTTCAATCACCAACCAAGACCTCCCGAACCACATAAATCTTATATATTTTCGGTCCTAACAATTGGTATCAATCGCCTAACAATGGTTTAGGAGTGTTTGTGTTTGTTTTGAAGGGTTACGCGTAAAAGGCTCTCTTTATACGTTTTTTTGTCAAGCTTAAAGCTTTAATTTTTGCACTTTAAAATTCAAGATTCTTGTGGTTTAAGGTTTATTTGGTGCTAAAGTTTCAGTTTTTTGAAAAAAGTTCGAAGCTTTACGCGTTTTGGTTAAGTTTTAAACTCGTTTTTGGTTATTGGTCATTTCTACTCGTAACTTTTCTAGGCACTTTGGGTGAAAAAGGTCAACATTTTGGGTTATTCGAGTGTTTTTAAGGCTATCTGGGTAAAAGAAATCATTTGAATCGTTGGAAATTTCTTATGAGTAGAAGTCAAAAAGTCAAAACCCTAGTTTTCTACTCGTAACTTTTTGGTGAAGAATCTTCGTGCTATAACTGTTACTCAGTGCTTCCCTCACTTGGATAAGTGTGTGGAACACTTCGACTTGTGGATATCTCTTACGCTGTGACAGTGTAAAGGATTTTTGGTTCTTAACCATAGTTTACGCATAAGCTAAAAGCTTACGAGTAACTCTACGCATAACTTCAAAATTACGCGTAAGGTTTACGAGTAACTTTTTGTCTACGCATAAGCTTAAGGTTACGCGTAAGATACTTTCTACGCATAAGGTTTCTACGCATAAGGTTTCTACGCTTAAGGTTTCTACGCATAAGGTTTCTACGCATAAGCTTCCTACGCATAAGATCCTACGCATAAGCACCAGATCCTACGCCTAAGCCTCGTCTACTCGTAACTTCGTGTTTCTACGCCTAAGCTCTTCTTTTTTTCAAAAAAAAAAAAATGTTAACCGCAGAAGGGATCTTGCTAACTAGTTACTGCATGATCCAACAGCATCTTGCTGCATCAAAAGGACACGAAGATATCATTCTTTTTCTTATTCAAGAAGGTGTTGACGTTAACATTTCAGGTAAACTTTCTACCCCCTTGAGCTTAGATTCTGGTAGTCATGTGACCTAATTATATACTTTATTTCATCTTACTGATAGATAACTTTGGGAACACACCCTTATTAGAAGCCATCAAAAGAGGACATGATAACGTTGCTTCTTTACTAATAAAAGAAGGCTGCTCCTTGACGATAACTGATAGTGATACTATATTCTCTCCATCTGTCGCGAGAGGGGTTTTAAACGCAAAAGACTACGACTTCCGGACACCACTACATGTAGCCACCGCACGAGGATCTTATGTACTTGCAGAGTTGCTAGTCAAAGCCGGGGCTAGTGTTTTGTCCAAAGACAGGTACACTTTTGACTATATCAACCAGGTTATAGAGAGCTTAATTATAGTTTTAGAGCTTAAATAAAAGGAGACAAAACATTGCTAGTCATATTTTCTTGAGTCCAAAAATTCGATCATATATTCATATATCACGTAACAACATTTTAAGTTCCAAATTAATGTGCAGATGGGGAAACACTTCACTTGATGAAGCGAGATTATCTGGAAATGAGATGTTGCTTAACCTATTGGAAGAAGCCAAATCATCCCAGTTATCGGAATTCCCTTCATCCTCTCAAGAACCATCAGGTATTTAAAAGCTTTGTAATGTAGTTAGCAAACATTGTTGTTTTGAGACAAGTGAAAAAACAGAGCAAATTTGTTCTTAACGAGCACATAGTTAAATTAACAAGAATGAAACGCAAGCTAACAACAAACTTATGGGTGTTTACTTGTTGTGACAGATAAAAAGGCAAGAAGGAAATGTACCATATACCCGTTTCAGCCATGGGAATTGCCAGAGAAACAAAACAAGTATGGAGTTGTATTATGGGTTCCAGACACAATCGAAGAGCTCATTGAAAGAGCAGTGGATCATTTGAAGTTGAACCTTTCTCCTAATTCTTGTATTATAGTAACAGCAGATGCAGGTAAAATTGTGGATGTCGATATGATTGCAAATGGGCAGAAGCTCTATTTAATCACTACAAAGGAATGACATACATGTACCATCTTATCATTTATTCAAATCACTTCCAAAGATTTATCCATAAACCAAACAGAGAAGCATGCAAATATGGTTTGACCCAATTTACGACATCTACTTAAACAAGGTATCCATTTCTGGTTACCTTGTTCTCTTCAAAAGGTTTAAATTGGATGAGAAACCCCAACCCCTTACACCCATGGGTGTCGACTGACCCTTCCCCATGGACCAAAATGATCCATGGTCAAGACACAGAGGTAAATGACCAATCCTTAAACTTATACATTGTCATATTACATGACAACAACTTAAGTTTTGCAAATTGAAAATATATGTTAGCCTCGCTTTTTATAAAGATAACGTCACTTACGTGAATTGGACTAGATGCGTAGTATACTTTTCCCTTAGGGACTAGTATCGTTTAAGTGGCAAAGATAGAGCCTATAAATACCCCTCATGACTCTCCATGAGGGGTGAGGTGAATCATTAGGTTAGGTGTTGTGTGTGTTTTATTTATAAAAGTTCCTTTGTTTCTCCTCCCTCTCTCTAGTTTCTCTCACTAAACAAGATGAATACTTTCATCTTCAATCACCAACCAAGACCTCCCGAACCACATAAATCTTATATATTTTCGGTCCTAACAATTGGTATCAATCGCCTAACAATGGTTTAGGAGTGTTTGTGTTTGTTTTGAAGGGTTACGCGTAAAAGGCTCTCTTTATACGTTTTTTTGTCAAGCTTAAAGCTTTAATTTTTGCACTTTAAAATTCAAGATTCTTGTGGTTTAAGGTTTATTTGGTGCTAAAGTTTCAGTTTTTTGAAAAAAGTTCGAAGCTTTACGCGTTTTGGTTAAGTTTTAAGCTCGTTTTTGGTTATTGGTCATTTCTACTCGTAACTTTTCTAGGCACTTTGGGTGGAAAAGGTCAACATTTTTGGGTTATTCGAGTGTTTTTAAGGCTATCTGGGTAAAAGAAATCATTTGAATCGTTGGAAATTTCTTATGAGTAGAAGTCAAAAAGTCAAAACCCTAGTTTTCTACTCGTAACTTTTTGGTGAAGAATCTTCGTGCTATAACTGTTACTCAGTGCTTTCCTCACTTGGATAAGTGTGTGGAACACTTCGACTTGTGGATATCTCTTACGCTGTGACAGTGTAAAGGAATTTTGGTTCTTAACCATAGTTTACGCATAAGCTAAAAGCTTACGAGTAACTCTACGCATAACCTCAAAATTACGCGTAAGGTTTACGAGTAACTTTTTGTCTACGCATAAGCTTAAGGTTACGCGTAAGATACTTTCTACGCATAAGGTTTCTACGCTTAAGGTTTCTACGCTTAAGGTTTCTACGCATAAGGTTTCTACGCATAAGCTTCCTACGCATAAGATCCTACGCATAAGCACCAGATCCTACGCCTAAGCCTCGTCTACTCGTAACTTCGTGTTTCTACGCCTAAGCTCTTCATTTTTCAAAAAAAAAAAAATGTTAACCGCAGAAGGGATCTTGCTAACTAGTTACTGCATGATCCAACAGCATCTTGCTGCATCAAAAGGACACGAAGATATCATTCTTTTTCTTATTCAAGAAGGTGTTGACGTTAACATTTCAGGTAAACTTTCTACCCCCTTGAGCTTAGATTCTGGTAGTCATGTGACCTAATTATATACTTTATTTCATCTTACTGATAGATAACTTTGGGAACACACCCTTATTAGAAGCCATCAAAAGAGGACATGATAACGTTGCTTCTTTACTAATAAAAGAAGGCTGCTCCTTGACGATAACTGATAGTGATACTATATCCTCTCCATCTGTCGCGAGAGGGTTTTAACGCAAAAGACTACGACTTCCGGACACCACTACATGTAGCCACCGCACGAGGATCTTATGTACTTGCAGAGTTGCTAGTCAAAGCCGGGGCTAGTGTTTTGTCCAAAGACAGGTACACTTTTGACTATATCAACCAGGTTATAGAGAGCTTAATTATAGTTTTAGAGCTTAAATAAAAGGAGACAAAACATTGCTAGTCATATTTTCTTGAGTCCAAAAATTCGATCATATATTCATATATCACGTAACAACATTTTAAGTTCCAAATTAATGTGCAGATGGGGAAACACTTCACTTGATGAAGCGAGATTATCTGGAAATGAGATGTTGCTTAACCTATTGGAAGAAGCCAAATCATCCCAGTTATCGGAATTCCCTTCATCCTCTCAAGAACCATCAGGTATTTAAAAGCTTTGTAATGTAGTTAGCAAACATTGTTGTTTTGAGACAAGTGAAAAAACAGAGCAAATTTGTTCTTAACGAGCACATAGTTAAATTAAAAAGAATGAAACGCAAGCTAACAACAAACTTATGGGTGTTTACTTGTTGTGACAGATAAAAAGGCAAGAAGGAAATGTACCATATACCCGTTTCAGCCATGGGAATTGCCAGAGAAACAAAACAAGTATGGAGTTGTATTATGGGTTCCAGACACAATCGAAGAGCTCATTGAAAGAGCAGTGGATCATTTGAAGTTGAACCTTTCTCCTAATTCTTGTATTATAGTAACAGCAGATGCAGGTAAAATTGTGGATGTCGATATGATTGCAAATGGGCAGAAGCTCTATTTAATCACTACAAAGGAATGACATACATGTACCATCTTATCATTTATTCAAATCACTTCCAAAGATTTATCCATAAACCAAACAGAGAAGCATGCAAATATGGTTTGACCCAATTTACGACATCTACTTAAACAAGGTATCCATTTCTGGTTACCTTGTTCTCTTCAAAAGGTTTAAATTGGATGAGAAACCCCAACCCCTTACACCCATGGGTGTCGACTGACCCTTCCCCATGGACCAAAATGATCCATGGTCAAGACACAGAGGTAAATGACCAATCCTTAAACTTATACATTGTCATATTACATGACAACAACTTAAGTTTTGCAAATTGAAAATATATGTTAGCCTCGCTTTTTATAAAGATAACGTCACTTACGTGAATTGGACTAGATGCGTAGTATACTTTTCCCTTAGGGACTAGTATCGTTTAAGTGGCAAAGATAGAGCCTATAAATACCCCTCATGACTCTCCATGAGGGGTGAGGTGAATCATTAGGTTAGGTGTTGTGTGTGTTTTATTTATAAAAGTTCCTTTGTTTCTCCTCCCTCTCTCTAGTTTCTCTCACTAAACAAGATGAATACTTTCATCTTCAATCACCAACCAAGACCTCCCGAACCACATAAATCTTATATATTTTCGGTCCTAACAATATACTCAGTCAACCCGTTTTCAAAGGCTCAAAAGCAATCTTTCTTACTCAACCTAATAGACTGTGAAAAGGGAGGACGTTACCTGGTGTGTGGCGGTGGGGTTAAGACGATGTGGATTAGTCCTAACAAACTCGTTCATGCATTTCATTGAACAATGTCTATGCATCATCCATACAAACTCCTCTAACAGTTTCATTTGCACCACCAAATCATGAGTATGCTGCAATCCAACCAAAATACAAAAAAGAAGTGTTTTGTCTGTCAGACAACCATGTGACCATGCCGAGACCCATTGAGCCGGCAACGATCCTCTACTGAGCGCTATGGCCGAGACCATAAAGCTGGGTTAATCACGCTCTAGTCACATGGTCATGATGCATCAACCACACATGGGTTTCTGTCTTCTTAGGTATCAAGAATACAGAGGTACGAGCCTATAGAACAGATCCTGTTCAAATAAGGTCGTGCCTGCTTGTATGTTTGTGGTCTATATAAACTGCTTGCCTTTTGCACTTTCAAGCAATGTGGGATGAGACATGATAACAGTACTAGGCCTTGTTTCTTTTCTTTTAATACTGTTGTAACAAAAACTATCTAATTTATTTTAATCTAATTTAGAATCCAAATAAAATGCTTATAATTTATTTATTCTAATTCTAGTATTTGATTCTTATCTAAATTTTTAGCTTAAAGTTGTTTCCATTTTTTATTGGTCACTGAAATGTTATTACACGTCAAACTTTCGGTTAAAAACATAACGAACTTAAACCAAATAAAAGAAAAACACATTGTATTAGTCTTTTAGATGATTTGAGAAAAACTATCAACATCAACTCATTGTCACAAAGTCCTATAGCTATAATAATAGTTGGACAAATGAGAGTGGACAATGAATACCATTGACTTCTTATGTTACCATTTGGTAAACAAATAATCAATTTAAAGCATAAGTAACTAAAAGTTCAAATAAGTAATAGGAGTTTATCTTTTATCCATAGAACATGTAATTAAATATCGCGCACAAATACATTCCACAGTTTTGTTAGAAGCTCTTCTAACATCAGCACGTGAGAAGCACATGCTGGGAAGTCAACCCTTGGTCAAACAATTCATAACAGATTTTCCCTCCTTTTCTCATTGTATAAATTCATTGTAATCTCTCATTTCTACTCATTCTTGATTTTGTACTTCTCTCAATTCTCTCTGTAACAATTCCACTACATCAATCATATAACAAATCCCTTTGATTACAATTTCGTGTTCATCTTCTTTACTTTGAATGCCTGATTGTTAATCACTATTCTATCATTTCTATTATAACCATTTGAGACCATAACAAGTGGTATCAGAGCACAATCTTGGCACCAAAATTCTGTTACAATTCGGTTACAAATCCGTTATAACTGTCTAACTAAATTCTGTTACAATTCCGATCATTTCCAATCATTCTTGTCCATCTGATACTCAATCAATTGCTGCAATGGTGAATACACGCGCAACTGACAGTAGTGGTGGTGGTAATCTAGCCAGCTTGACCACTACAACTGCTGATGATCTGAATACAACTTTGTTAACAATGCAAAGGTCAATGGAGCAGATGAATGTACAGATTAGAGGACTGTTATTCTTTCAACAACACACTACTAACCGATTGAATGCTAGGGAAGGTACTAGCAACAAAGGTGAAGGTTCATCATTTGGAAGGTTGACAAAGCTTGAGTTTCCCAAGTTTTATGGTGAAGATGTGCAGGGATGGTTATATAGAGTTAATCAGTTCTTTCTCCTT
Organism: Chrysanthemum makinoi; assembly: GCA_910596185.1. Classification (NCBI taxonomy): domain Eukaryota; kingdom Viridiplantae; phylum Streptophyta; class Magnoliopsida; order Asterales; family Asteraceae; genus Chrysanthemum; species Chrysanthemum makinoi. Next base: position 106,681,775 of record OU343218.1, on the reverse strand, counting down.
GATTCCATTGCTGAAAATCAGAAAGTAAGGGTAGTTTCTATGCACATGTTTGATAAAGCACTTGATTGGCATAAACAGTTCATTAAGAGACATGGTGAAGGTGTTGATTGGTCTTTGTATGAAAAAGAAGTGAAAATACGTTTTGAATCTGTGTTTGACGATCCTGTGATAGAATTAAAGAATTTGAAACAAGTTAGTACTGTACAAGTGTATCAAGATCAGTTTGAGGTGTTGATGAATAAGGTAGAGTTGACTGAGTCTTATGCTATTAGCTTGTTCATAGGGGGTTTGAAAGATGAGATAGGAATGGCTGTTAGAATGTTTAAACCAACCACCCTATCAGATGTGTATTGCCTAGCAAAAATGCAAGAAGCAACTCTTGTGGTCATGAAGAGTAGATCAGTGCCTTTGCTCACTACTCCCAAAACTACTTATGTTAGTACCAATACATATGCCAATAGGAATTCAGCTTATCCACCCAAGAATACTACCACTACTTTAGCATTGCCTGCACCACAACATACTGGATCTGCTTATGTACAAAATAGGAGAAGATTGACTCAGAAGGAGATAGCAGATAAAAGAGCAAAGAATCAGTGTTTTTATTGTGATGAGAAGTTTGTACCAGGCCATAAGTGTAGTGGACAGTTGTTTTCTTTGGAGATTTGTGTGGATGAAGGTGAAGAAGGGAGTTGTGATAATGTTGGAGATGGTGAAGAGCAGGTTATGCATCATTTTGAGAACACTATGGGGGAGGAACCTCAAATTTCACTGCATGCCTTAACTGGGGAAAGTACTTACAAGACCATGAGGGTAAAGGCTTATGTAGGGAAGAATACTTTGCACTCTCTCATTGATTCTGGCAGTACACATACTTTTTTGGACCTCAAAACAGCTAAAAAACTGGGTTGTAGGCTCAAAAAGATATGTCCTATGGAAGTTTCAGTGGCTAATGGACAGGTCATAACTAGTTTGTTTGAGTGCAAGGATTTCAAGTGGACTATTCAAGGTGAAGTATTTGTGTCTGATGTGCTAATTTTGCCTTTAGGAGGATATGAAATGGTCTTAGGAGTTCAATGGTTGTCTACCTTGGGCTGTATTAAGTGGAACTTCAAAGAATTGGTGATGGATTTCATGTACAAGGGAAAAAGAATGGTGATCAGGGGAGCTCAAAAGGCTGTTTTACGTTGGATGTCTGGAAAGAAAACCAACAAGGAGATCAGTAGCTGTGGTACAAAAGCTAATGTGCCCATGCTATGTGTCTACCCAAATACTTTGTTCAGTTTAACACCAATATCAGAGGCACCAAAATCACCACAACTGACTACCCTGTTGGATGAGTACCAAACAGTGGTTGAAATACCAACCTCATTACCACCACAAAGAACACATGACCATACCATACCATTACTACCAAACACTCCTCCTATAAATATTAGACCATACAAACACCCACCTCACCAAAAGGATGCTATTGAAGCAATGGTTAAAGAGTTGAAAGAATCTGGGGTCATAAGAGATAGTCAAAGTCCATACTCTTCTCCATTGTCATGGTGAAAAAGAAGGATGGTACATGGAGAATGTGTATTGACTATAGACAGCTCAATAAATACACTGTTAAGGACAAGTTTCCCATCCTAATTATTGAGGAATTGCTAGATGAGTTGAATGGTGCTCAGTTCTTCATAAAGTTGGATCTCAGGTCTGGTTACCACCAAATATGGATGCATCCTGAAGATGTAGGAAAAACAGATTTTAGAACTCATGAAGGCCACTATGAGTTTCTTGTGATGCCCTTTGGTTTGACCAATGCACCCTCAACCTTTCAGTCACTCATGAACAAATTGTTTAAGCCCTATTTGAGAAAGTTTGTGCTTGTGTTTTTTGATGATATCCTGGTCTATAGTGCTACATTGGAAGAACATTGGCAACATGTGAGAGCAGTCCTACAAGTCATGAAGAATAACTCTTTGTATGCTAAACTGAGCAAGTGTACTTTTGCTGCTAAACAAGTGGAGTATTTGGGTCACATTATTTCAGGAGAAGGTGTCTCCACAGATCCTTCCAAAATAGAAGCTATGCAGAAGTGGCCAATTCCTAACACTGTGAAACAATTAAGGGGTTTCCTTGGTTTGACAGGGTATTACAGAAGATTCATCAAAGATTATGCAGTGATTAGTAAGCCTCTAACTATTTTGCTAAAGAAGAATTCTTTCACATGGGACAACAGGGCAGGAAGCTTTTGAGAAGTTAAAAATGGCCATGCTGGAAGCCCCAGTTTTAGCTCTACCAAATTTCAATCAACCCTTCAAAGTTGAGACTGATGCATCAGGAATAGGTATTGGAGCAGTGTTGCAACAAGGTGGACACCCCATAGCCTATCTGAGCAAGGCTTTGTCTCCAAAACATCAAGCTTTATCAACCTATGAAAAGGAATTTTATGCAGTTTTAATGGCTTTAGAAAGGTGGAGGGGGTACCTTTTAGATAGACATTTCAAAATTAATACTGACCACTTCAGTCTTAGGTACTTGTTGGATCAATGACTGACCACACCCTTTCAGGCTAAATGGTTGCCAAAGCTGATGGGGTATGATTATGAGATTTCTTATAAGAAGGGTAGTGAGAACTTGGCTGCTGATGCACTCTCTAGGGTCTCTAGTGGTTCTGAGTTGTGTGCCATGGTTCTGAGTACAGTGACAAGTGACTTGTTGAAGCTGATTAAAGAAAGTTGGGATAAGGATACAGATTTGCAAAGAGTGATTACGAAGCTGAAAGATAAGACTTACACTGGGAGCAAGTATACCTGGAATAGTGGTGAGTTAAGAAGGAAAGGAAAACTAGTAGTTGGTAATGATGAGCAGTTGAGAAAGATGTTGCTGACACATTTCCATTGTGGACCAGTTGGTGGACATTCAGGTGTCCAAGTTACCATTAAGAAGATGGGAACTATGTTATATTGGAAGGGAATGAAGAAGTTGGTTAAGAAATTTGTGGCTGAGTGTGATATTTGTCAAAGGAATAAGTCTGATTTAGCTGCAAGCCCAGGCCTACTCCAACCACTACCAGTTCCTACTAAAGTGTGGCATGACATTTCTATGGACTTCATTGAAGCTTTACCACCATCACAGGGCAAAACAGTGTTGTTTGTGGTAGTGGATAGACTTAGTAAGTATGCACACTTCATTCCAATGAGTCACCCATTCACTGCAGGCCAGGTAGCTCAGGTGTTCTTGGATAATGTGTACAAGCTACATGGAATGCCTAATACTATTGTTAGTGACAGAGACAAGATTTTCATCAGTCATTTTTGGCAATCTCTATTCAAGGTCCTCAAGGTGCAGTTGAACTTGTCCACATCTTACCATCCATAATCTGATGGACAAACATAGATAGTCAATAAATGTGTGGAATGTTTCTTAAGGTGTATGACTGGTGAAAAACCCAAGGAGTGGGTCAAATGGGTAGCTTTGGCAGAATATTGGTACAATACCAATTTCCATAGTTCAGCTCAAACCACTCCATTTGAGGTTGTGTATGGACAAGCTCCTAACATTCATTTGCCTTACTTAGCTGGTTCTAGTGCAGTAGAGGAAGTTGACAGGACTATGCAAGCAAGAGAGCAAGCTATTGAGATGTTGCAGTTCCATTTGAAGAGGTCACAGGTTAGAATGAAAAATATGGCTGACAAGCACAGAAGTGATAGAAGTTTTGAGGTTGGAATGTGGGTCTATTTGAAACTGCAGCCTTATAGACAAGCTACTATTAGACAAGGATCCTATCATAAGTTTGTGGCTAAGAACTATGGGCCTTTTCTCATTATTGCCAAGGTGGGAAAAGTGGCTTATAAGTTGCAACTACCAGAGGATAGTCAGATTCATCCTGTATTCCATGTGTCCCAGCTAAAGTTGTGTAAAGGAAGCAATAACAAGATGGGAGTTTTACCTCACTGTGGTCCAAATGGTGTGCTAAGTGTGGAACCTGAAGCCATCATTGGAAGAAGATTGGGCAAGTTAAACAACATAGCAGTGTTGTATGTTCTGGTCAAGTGGGTCAATCAGTCAGAAGAGGATGCTACTTGGGAGCTCTATGCTGATTTGATTCAAAGATTTCCTGAGATGGAGCTACATTCTTGAGGACAAGAATGCTAAGGGGAATGGAATGTTAGAAGCTCTTCTAACATCAGCACGTGAGAAGCACATGCTGGGAAGTCAACCCTTGGTCAAACAATTCATAACAGATTTTCCCTCCTTTTCTCATTGTATAAATTCATTGTAATCTCTCATTTCTACTCATTCTTGATTTTGAACTTCTCTCAATTCTCTCTGTAACAATTCCACTACATCAATCATATAACAAATCCCTTTGATTACAATTTCGTGTTCATCTTCTTTACTTTGAATGCCTGATTGTTAATCACTATTCTATCATTTCTATTATAACCATTTGAGACCATAACAAGTTTATTATCTTATTAGAGATTAAGTTATTGGTAGGGCTGTAAACGAACTGAACGTTCAGTGAACATTTCATGAACCGTTCGGTAAAAAGTTCGTTTATGTTCGTTTATTTATTAAATGAACGAACATAAACCATATTTTACATTCGTTTAGTTAAATGAACGAACATGAACAAAAGTCGCGTCCGTTCATTTATGTTCGTGAACGTTCAATTATGCGTTCGTTTATGTTCATTTATTTATTTAATATTCGTATATCATATCTTTTAATTGTATAATTTTAAAATTGGTTTGTTTAAATAAAACAACGCTTATAAAACAATATATATGCATAGATTAATAAAGTTTATGTTTGTTTGTCTATGTTCATTTATGTTCGTTCGTTTACCGTTCGTTTAGTGTCTTAATAAACGAACATAAACGAACATGAACAACTCATTTTTTTAATAAACGAACATGAACAAGAAAATTCGTCCGAATAAACGTCCGTGTTCGTTTATTTATCCGGTTAAAATTAAATGAACGAACATGAATTAGGCTCCGTTCGTGTTCGTCCAGTTCGTTTACAGCCCTAGTTATTGGTAAAAATTGTAACTAGTTTTTTAATTAGTTACAAGATATCTACCATCAATGTCCTAGTGGTAATTGGTAAGGCATCTCACGTCCTCACAAGATGTCTAGGGTTCAAACCTCGCTAAGTACATATTTAGAAGTGCCAGGGAAATAGTCGGAGACGGTCACGTGTATGCTTTGGTTAAGCCGCGTACATTTGAGTCAAAGACTCGCCGTTCCCGGGTAACCTGAGCAGAGAAAACGTCATCAGTTTATGTGTTTATGCAAGTGGTTTATCATCCTACTGGAAGGAGAACACTACTTTTGACATAATTTTAAAAAACCATCAATTTTCATAATGCTAATGCATAGCTAGCTGCTACATGATAATTGTAGCAACCTAAATTTGAAATTTCATATAACATATCAAGAGTGAGCAATTTTGTAGTTATTAGATAGCTAGCTATGATTGACTACACATATTTAAAACCATTAGTCTCATGGTTCTCTGCTCTTTGGCTTCACATCTTACAAACTCATTTCATGAGTCATATAGAGGTCAGCACATCTTGCTCGAATGTTTGATGTTTAGTCGATATACCTAGTCTTGTAAAGAGAGCGTTTGCTACTCATAGAATAAATATGAGGAGTGAGGTTGAGTACAATACTTCCCCCATGGTGGAGTTGCAGGGGAGAGAAAATGAGAGGCGCTGGAAAAACTTGTATATCCACCCTCGAAGCAGGTTTGAGATTCCTTCTTAATTTAATTTGTTAACGAACGACATACTTATGGTTAGACACTTAGCAGAACATATAAAAGAGAGGTGATTTATACATCAAAAATATACTTTGCACATCATAATCACTTTTGCATAGTTAGTTTTAGTAACGCACAAATCATTTCCCATAAGAATATGTTATAGTACATTATAAACTTTTTATCAATAACGTTGTATCAGGTCTAATGTTTATGATGCAGATGCTACCGGGCATGGTATAAACTCATATTAGTGTGGGCAGTCTACTCTTCTTTTGGCACACCCATTGAATTTGGGTTCTTAAGGGGATTGCCTGAACATCTCTATATATTAGATATACTCAGTCAAACTGCTTTCTTCATCGATATTTTCCTTCAGTTCTTTCTTGCCTACAGAGACACTGAGAGCAAAAAGATGATATATAGCCAAAACCTCATTGCTCTTCGGTCAGTTTTTCTACTTTCAAATAGAATCAAAGTCCTGAAATTATAATCACTTTTAGCTGCAAAGTATACCATTGTCAAAATTAATATTTTGATCCAACTATGTTGTTGCAGGTACTTAAAATCTCATTTTATCTTTGATTTAATTGCATGTATGCCCTCGGATGTTTTATATAGGGTATCACTCTAAACTCCATATATATGCTAATATATACTTACATAAGATTGTTAAATTATGACCAAGACGTTGTCTATGTTGACCAGGTTTCTGGTAGAAAAGAAGTGGTGAGATACCTTTTACTGATTAGGTTGGTGCGAGCTCGTATAGTTCTGGATTTTTTCTCCAAGCTGGAAAAGGATATACGCGTCAATTATTTGTTTTCGAGGATTCTAAAACTCATTGTAGTTAATTTATATTGCACACATACGGCAGCATGTATATTCTATTATTTGGCTACAACTTTGCCAGCTTCACAAGAAGGATACACATGGATTGGGAGCTTAAAACTCGGTGATTATAGTTACTCAAACTTCAGAGACATTGACCTTTGGAAACGATATATAACATCATTATATTTTGAAATTGTTACCATGACAACAGTAGGTGAAGTTCCTTCATTGCAAGTTTTCAACCGTCCTCTTTCTGCATAAAAAAATACATGTGAATGGTGAATTAATTTGGATTTGCTTGGTACAGGTTATGGTGATATACATCCAGTCAATATGAGAGAGATGATATTTGTTATGGTTTGTATTTCATTTAACATGGTTCTAGCTGCTTATTTGGCTGGTAACATAACAGCTTTAGTTGTGAAAGGTTCAAAGACAGTTATATACAGGGAAAGAATAAAAAGTTTACTTAAATATATGGACAAAAATAAACATGGGAAAGACATACGTTATCAAATCAAAGATCAACTGATGTCACCGTATGATAGTAGCCACACTGATTCTGCTGTTTTTCAAGACCTACCAAGCTCTCTCCATGCCATGGTATGAGAAAGAGAATGATGCAATCCAGTGTGTCGAAAATAGTTGAAAATGTAACAATGTCAACTTACGTATTATTTAGTATTATGACGATAATGTTATTTCTTGCAGGTAACTGAAAATATTTATAAACCACACATTGCTAAGATTCCCCTTTTCAGAGGATGCTCTGTAGAATTCATTAATCAGATTGTAAGACATTTTGAGAATAAGAGAACTGTTGATACTGATAACATATGCACCTAAACAAGAAACTCCTCATGCAGGTAAGTAGAGTTCACGAGGAATTTGTTCCTCCAGGGAAAGTAATAATTGAATAAGGAAGTGTGGTTGATCATCTTTATTTCATTTGCGATGGAAAACTGGTACTAACTTGTACGAAAGTATCAGCAACACAAGATGAACAATAGAACCTTTATTCAAACCTAAGCCTCAATAGTCGGCTTAGATTAAATCAACAATAGTATCCAAAGTGTTACAAGGTTAGATTAATGTCAATGAGACAATAATCATACAAATACAAAGAGAAGACAAGATCAATGTAATGATCAGAAAGAAGAGAATGTGAGACAATGACTGCACACACAGTTGTCCCTAACCCTAGATTAAGGGACTTATTAAATAGGAGATAAAGATACACAGAGACCCCTCTAACGGCTATAAATGACTCATCAGCAGAAATGAGAAAGCCTTCAGCAGAAATGAACATCTTGGAACTTTAAACCATTTATGCTTTGACCATGATCAACCCCTGTAATAATCCTGCACTGAACATAACTTGAAAGCCATAAGCAATTGATAGAATGACATGTTTGCTACAGATTAATACCCCAAAATTTAACATTCCCCCTTAATCTGATGAGCAAACATATCAAACAATATCAGTTTTTCACACAAGAATTTATGCTGATAAACAGGGAGGTTTTTAGTGAGAATGTCAGCAGTTTGGTTTGAAGAGCCAATCTTTTTTGCATTTATAACACCTCTTGCAATTTTTTCCCTGATGAAGTGAACATCAATTTCAAAGTGTTTTGATCTTTCATGGAAAACAGGATTGACAGCAAGTTGCAAAGCTGATTTATTATCACAAAAAAGATTAACAGGGAGATTGATATCAACTTTTAGATCTTTTAAGATTTTTTGAATCCAAATAATTTCACAGGCAGCAGTAGACATAGATCTATACTCTGCTTCTGTGGAAGATTTTGAAAGAGTGTTTTGTTTTTTACTTTTCATGAGATCAAACAATCATTAAAGAAGACACAATAACCCGTGACAGATTTCCTGGTTTTCTTGCATTTAGCCCAGTCAGCATCACTATATCCTTCAAGATGGTTTTCAGAGTTGCTAAAATTGTACCTTAGACCTTTTCCTGGAGCTCCTTTTAGATATCTCAGAACATTGAGGGCACATTCTAGATGAGATTTCAAGGGAGAATGCATATATTGTGCCAGACAATGAACTGAGTATGAGATGTCAGGTCTTGTATGGGTGAGATAGATAAGTTTCCCAAGTAACTTCTGATAACCAGTGATGTTGATAAGTAAGGGATCATTAGCAGTGGGAATGTATGGAAGAACAAAATTGGGTTCCATAGGAGTGGACACAGGTTTGCACCCAAGAATGCCAAATTCTTTGAGAAGTTCAAGACAATATTTTCTTTGGGTGAGACATATGTCATCCCCAGTTTTTGAAACTTCAATGCCAAGAAAATATTTTAAGTTTCCCAAGTCTTTGATATGAAAATTTGATTTTAGAAACTCTTTGAATAGGTTTATCTCATCAATGCAGTTTCCAGTAAGAACAATGTCATCCACATAAACAAGTAGAGCAATAAACATGTTATTCTCTGTTTTGGTGAACAAAGAATGATCATTGACAGATTGAACAAAGTTGTTTTCTTTTAAAACACTAACAAGTTTTTCATTTCATTTCCTGGGGGCTTGTTTAAGGCCATATAGAGACTTGACAAGTTTGCAAACTTTATTCTTATTGTTCTCATTATAGAACCCCTTAGGGATGGTCATATAGACATCCTCATCAAGGTCTCCATACAAAAAAGCATTGTTAACATCAAGTTGGAAAAGAGGCCATTTGTTTTTCACAACTAAGGCAATAAGACATCTAACAGTAGACATTTTCACGACAGGTGAAAAAGTTTCATCATAGACTATTCCTTCCCTTTGGTTGTAACCTTTAGCAACTAATCTAGCCTTGTATCTATCAACTTCACCATTAGCTTTATATTTGATTTTGAAGATCCATTTGTAACCAATGGGAGTTCTATTAGGTGGGAGATCAGTTATATCCCAAGCATGATTTTCATTTAAGGCCTCAATTTCAGAGTTCATAGCATCAACCCAATTACTATCAAGTATAGCTTCTTCATAACAGGTAGGTTCAATACTTTTGTTAAGACTAGAAGCAAAGCAGTAGTTATCTTTGTTAAGGTTAGAGTAATTAACAACCTTTTCAACACCATATTTTACTTTCCCTTCTATAATAAAGTCATTAAGATTGCTGGGCAACTTAGAAACCCTGGTTGACCTTCTAGCAGTAGTGGCTGGCAAGCCTCCTTCTTGTTCAGAGTTCTGATTTGAATCAGAAGATGTATCAGCAGAATCATAAGATGCATCAGCAGGATGTGATTCATGTGATGTGGTGCCCTCAGGGTGTGTATTATCATCTATAGATGTTGCAACAGGCTCATCATCCCTAGTAGGATGACTCAATACTGTGCCATCATCATAGGATGTCACTCTCCCTTCATCATTGGGACTTATTTATGAGTCAAAGAAATTTTTGTGATTTAAATCTTTAGGCACATAAGTTTCAACAAAAGGTTTTGACAAAGTATTTTTCATTTTGAAGGGAAAAACAGTTTCATAAAATTTGACATCTTTGGAATAAAAGATATTTTTTGTTTCTAAACTTAAAAGTTTATAACCTTTTTTCTCATTTGAGTAACCAATAAAGACACTTTTCTCAGACCTACTACCAAATTTATCAGAGATGTTGAGAATGGTGGCATAGCATAAGCAGCCAAAGACTCTAAGGAGAGAGAGTGAAGGGTCATGCCCATACACAAGGGAGAAGGGGGACTTGCCAGACAGAACTGAAGAGGGTAACCTGTTTATGACATAGGCAGCAGTTAGAACACATTCAGGCCAAAGATATAGAGGTAATTCCCCCTGAAACATAAGGGATCTAGCCACATTAAGGAGATGCCTATGTTTCCTTTCTGCAATACCATTTTGTTGTGCTGTATAAACACAAGAGGTTTGATGTAAAATTCCTTTTTCATGAAAGAAGTGTTGAAGTTTATTAGTGACAAATTCTGTCCCATTATCACTTCTGAAAATCTTAACATTGTGTTCAAATTGATTTGATAGCATATGAGTAAAGTTAACAATGGAAACATAAACATCATCCTTCCCCTTAAGCATATAAACCCACACTGCCCTGGAATAGTCATCAACTATGGTTAAAAAATATTTGTAACCATCTCTGCTAGTGACTTTATATGGTCCCCATACATCTAGATGAACAAGTTGACCAATTTTAGTTGATTTATGTTCACTTAGAGGGAATGGTTCCCTGGTTTGTTTAGCTTTGTTGCAAGTATCACAAAGATGATCAGATTCAGATGAACTATCAAGTTTAAGAGTGGATTTAAGTATATGTAGGACTTGGTCAGAGGGATGACCAAGTCTTTGATGCCAGAGATTTCTAGAAACATGACAAACAGAAATGCAGTTATTAGAAGTAATCTTACATGTAGAATCAATATCAAACATATATAACCCATTGCATAGTTTACCAATCCCCACAATCCTTTTTTGATGTAAATCCTGTATATAGCAATTAGATTCATTAAACCCAACAAACATCTTATTGTCTCTAGCAATCTTATGAACAGACAGCAGACTGGCATTGTACTCAGGAACAACGGAACATCAAAGAGAGTTAGGTCATTATTGACCTTTAAATCACCAATTTTAGTAATTAGGGCCTAAGTACCATTGGGATGTCCAACAGTTAGACCAAGATTAGAAATGCCAACAACATTAATTAGAAATTTGGCAGAAACAGTCATGTGCTGATTTGCACCAGAGTCAACAATCCAACCAAGACTGATGTTTCCAGATAAGGTTTTTGTGTTGTTGTTAAAAAATTTGTTGAAGTTTATGTTAAACTTGACACTGCCATTAAAGAAAGTTCCTGAAAAATTTTTACCTGCCATGTTGGCATTAGCAGAAGACACATTGTTGTCATTAAGAAGACTCATAAATCTGGAGAGCTGTTCATTAGACAAAGAGACAAGGGAGTTGCTAGCTCTATTATCAGTGATATGATTAGCATCAGTGGAAACATTGTTACTGCTGACAGGTTTAGCATTAAAATTCCTAATGACATATCCAGCAGGATAACCAACAAGATCATAACATCTATCAATAGTGTGACCAGGTTTTTTGCAGTTAGTACATTTGAGATTCATGTTTGGTCCTCTGTTGTTTGAGCTGTTACCAGCATTAAAACCAGAACTTTTAAAATTGTTGTTGTTAAATCCTTTTTTGTTATCAAAAAATTTTCCACCATCAGAAGTTTTTGCAGAAAAAGCCGTAGCATTGGGTTTAGCAGAGCTATTCCCAGATGAAACATTTCTGTGAGATTCTTCTCCAAAGACAACAGAGAAGGCAGTTTTGACATTAGGCAAAGGATCTCTGGTTAAAATATTGCTTCTGATGGGAACATAAGAGTCATCAAGACCCATAAGAAATTGCATTAACTTGATTAGCTGATTGTTTTTTTCAAAATGTTTTGCAGCCTCACAAATGCAGGGAGGCAAGCTAATCATACAATCAAATTGTTTCCATAAAGAGTTAAGGTTGTTATAATAATCAGCAAGAGAGGACCCACTTTGACTAAGAGAGTTTATATTTTTATGCAAATTAAAAATAACTGAACCATCAACCTTATCATAAGTATCTTTAAGATCATTCCACATTTCATAAGCAGTTTTAGCATAGATAGCACCAGTAAATAGTTCAGGGCTGAGAGAGTTAAGAATCCAAGTAACCACAACAGAGTTACAAGTATCCCATTGATTAGCAAGACTAGGGTTCGAGTCATCTCTTATGCAAGTACCATCAATAAACCCTAACCTATTATGATTCCTTAAGGCAAAGGTCATGGCCATATTTCGTATTTTATAATTTTCAGTTCCAGTGAGTTTGATAGAAATAATGGGAGTACCATTGGTGTTATTAGGGTGTAAATACAAAGCATCACCAAAGGATAAACTTTTCTCAGTGGAAGAACCACCACCACCACCACCAGTATTATCATCACCAACAGCCATAATGCAAACAATAAGACAGACAGATAACACAGACAGAGAATAACAACTAGAGCAGATAGACAGATAAAGAAAGAAATAAGACTTTGTAATTAAGAAACAACAAGCACCAAGTCTGTGGACTGGGGTAAACCAGAGCAGGTATTCATACCACTCAAAGGTGGTAGATCAAGATGTTAGTCTACCCGTTTGCACCAACAAAGACTTAAGTACTGTATGTTTGAAGAAGAGATTAGACTTAGACTTACAGAGCAATATGCAGCGGAAAGAACAAATCACAATTACCCTAGATTCACTTAGTCTAGGGCTAATTGTGAATAGAAAATAACCAGTGATTATGCCAATAGCAATAACCCCAAACCACCAATTTGTTGCTGAAGAGATGTCCCCAAGTTTCTACGAAGAAACCCTTGGATGGTGAATCAATACTGATTATGAGCCTGATGCTCTGATACCATGTACGAAAGTATCAGCAACACAAGATGAACAATAGAACCTTTATTCAAACCTAAGCCTCAATAGTCGGCTTAGATTAAATCAACAATAGTATCCAAAGTGTTACAAGGTTAGATTAATGTCAATAAGACAATAATCATACAAATACAAAGAGAAGACAAGATCAATGTAATGATCAGAAAGAAGAGAATGTGAGACAATGACCGCACACACAGTTGTCCCTAACCCTAGATTAAGGGACTTATTAAATAGGAGATAAAGATACACAGAGACCCCTCTAACGGCTATAAATGACTCATCAGCAGAAATGAGAAAGCCTTCAGCAGAAATGAACATCTTGGAACTTTAAACCATTTATGCTTTGACCATGATCAACCCCTGTAATAAGCCTGCACTGAACATAACTTAAAACCATAAGCAATTGATAGAATGACATGTTTGCTACAGATTAATACCCCAAAATTTAACATAACTTCCTACTTCATATTGTTCTTGTTTATCGAAGTTATATAAAGACTGATGAATAAGTTCTAATAGGAAGAGATTGTTGTCTATGAAGGTGGATCCAAAGAATCCGTATCAACTCTAACCCCTCACGACTCGTTTGGAGATGTTTCCATTCTATGCAACATTCCCCAGCCATCCACAATTCGAGTTCTTGAACGTTCTCTACTTTTACGAATTGATATGCAATCATTCTTGAATATCTTTAAAATATATTTTCACGACAAACGAAAGATTCTCAACAATCTACTGGAGGTTATTACCGGATTTAACACTTCCACACTTTCTAGAAATTTATCTTCTATGTAGCCTCTAAACTAACATATGGTGGTAGGGTAAAGAAAGTGATGTTCATATGAAGCATATAGTGTCAGAAATCAAAGCTCATATTGAAATACAAGAGGCACAACTTGTACTGAGGCTCAATAATGCAGCTTATAATGGAGATTTGACTCAGCTAAAAAACTTAATACGAGCTGGAGCTGATCCAAACAAGAAAAACTTTGACGGAAGGTCCCCGCTGGTATGGTTTATCTTTTTAATTAAGCAGCTATAATAAAACCATAAAGTGCATAAAAAGGGTATCATCCTGTTAACAAGTTCTTCTGCTGAATAGCATCTTGCTGCATTAAAAGGACACGAAGATATCGCTCTATTTCTTATTCAAGAAGGTGTTGAAGTCAACATATCAGGTAAGCTTTCATCCCGTTTGTAAAATAAAATTCTGGTGGTCAGTTGAACTAATCTACTTCATTACATCTTAATGATAGATAGATATGGAAACACACCTTTGTTAGAAGCTATCAAGAGTGGACATGATGACATTGCTTCCTTACTGATAAAAGAAGGTGGCTTATTGACGATAAGTGATGGTGATAGTTTAGTGTCTTCATTTGTCACAAAAGGAATTCTAAACTCAAAAGACCATGACTTCCGAACTCCACTTCATGCATGTAGCCACCTCACGAGGATCTTATGGACTAGCAAAATTGCTAGTCGAAGCTGGGGCTAGTGTTTTATCCAAGGACAGGTATAACTTTAGAAATGTATCAACCATGTTGTAGATAGCTTGATTAAGGTTGAGAATTCAAATGAAAAGAGACAAAACTTTTACTAGTCTCCTTATCTCTTAAGTCCACAAAGTTGAGCATATACTATATAACAAGATCCATGTTCCAAATGTACAGATGGGGTAACACTCCACTTGATGAAGCGATATTATCTGGAAACTTGATACACTGATCGAGCTATTGGAAGAAGCCAAATCTTCTCAGTTATCGTCACAAATCACTTCATCCTCTAAAGAACCATTAGGTATTCAAAATTATTTATTTGCCTATCTTATTATCATGGAACACTCTGCTATAAATTATAAAGTTTCTAAATGCACTAATATATCATTCTTGCATAAATGAAAAAGGAAAATCATTCAAATTTCTGCCTAGTAATCACCTTTATTAAATTTTCTAACATAAAAATAATAAAAGGCTACCAAAACTGCTCCCATTTGAGACCATAGTTTGCAAGAATGACTTTTTTAGTCAAATGCAAGATTGAGTTTTTTTTTTTTATGACACCACTTTTTGCAAGCTCTTAGACTTCTCTATTTCGCAAGAACCATGATATATATGCCATGAAAGTTGATCCCTAATACACATAACGCGATTGCTCATATTAATTTCTTACCTAAAGATAAGAAGTCACTTTCTGCATAGAACCTTCAAATCGTTTCTATAGACTTAGTGTTTGCCATGTTGGAATTATATAACATGACTAATAATAAATATAAACAATAAACATCAAGTACACATGCGGAAGTGTATAGGATTTATTAGCGAATAATTAATTAACATAAACAAGAATATGCGTACCTTTATTGATTTTAGCCGAACAAGAATCAAATTCACAAAACTAGCAATTGGATGAACCCTAATATAGGATTATGTAAATTACCCCTTACCGTTTTGTAATTAAATCCAAGAATACTAACAATAATTTGTTAGTACCACTTTGTTGTACACATGTAATATACCGAATTAAAGGAATGCTAGTTTTAATCAAACCAAATAACTTGAGTTGGAAAAAGGTTTGGATCGACACCAATGAGAGGGTGTACGATCGTTTGGAGCAAAACACACACAAAACAATTTTTAAGTTTAGCTAATGAGTACAAGAGATAAATTACAAACACCATTGGTTTTGTATTTATAACCAAACTAACTTGGTGAACAAGTTTGAGTTGTAGTTGGGTTGGGTTTGGTCTCCCTTGGCCGATCGGTTAGTAATCCCACAAGTGGATTCCGGAACCTTCCCAATATTTACAACTTAGTCCTTTTCCAATTACATTTAACGACCGTTAGTCCATTACAACTAATTACTTAACGTCCGTTATGTTATTTCGTTTAATTAATAAATAAATATAACATTTATATTTAATTATTAACTTTAATTCTCATACGCAAAGTGTGCAATCCCGTGGTCTCGAGTTCGATCCTAACACACATCTATTAATTTATTGTCCATTAAACCAACAGCTCCCACTTGGACAAATTTTTAATAGAGTGATCACATCGGTTAGCGTCTAGCAACACTTCGATGCCTCTAGTACAACTCGAGCAAGGCTCCTGGAAAACCTTTTAATGATTTCTCATTATTATTATCCTTTTGTTTCTAATACCATGTTAAATAAAGATATGGAATTAAGTCATTCTTTATTCAACCATTCTGTTTCTCGTTATAAGTGATTGAGCAAGATTACCAAATCTTCTAAACATATTTAGGGGAGATTTTGGGTGTGGCCACACAAACATCTTGTCAACCCTACGAGGGGCCCATCAGTATTAAACTCCAAATAAATTTGAAGGAACAAATTCTATCTTGACTATGAGAATAACCCACGAACTTTGCAACACTTCAGGAAACAACCCTTATGACTACCAGTTACGTATAGCGTTAAGTTGTTTCACATAAGTGCACTACATTCATGACACTTACCTGGTATCTCAAGTCTGAGGATAACTATTCATGATTTACTTAATAACAATATCCATAAAGTAAAATCATGTAGTTGGGATAAGTTCTATATTCAATTCATTGAATATCATCTGAAATTGGTATGCATTCTCATCAATATACTTTCAAGTACATTCTACCATATCTCTCAGATTTGTCTTAGTTTAATGATACTCCCATATTATTAATTGACAACGGACGATTTAGAATAAATAAATTTATTCACGGATTAAACATGCAAATATATGATACAATATATTATAAAATCAAACATACCAAGTATTTGATTTATTATAAAAATTGTTTAACATCCCTTATCCAAATACTAAATAGATCAATGCTTGAAAATTCCAGTTGATGAATTATGCCTCAAGTAATGACAATCATACTTGTTGACAAGGCATAAATCAATCAACTTGATCTATCGTAATTTTGAGAATACTTATTTTAAGAATTCAATTAGTGAAATTCTTGTATGTGTGCATTCACCAATCCACATAATAATTCATAAAGTGTGTGACATCCTCTATCACCAATTTTATGACAATTTAAACTTTCAAACATTTTAAAGTTTAAAGTATTCTTATTCTTTTAATGTATAATGCAACTGCGCTCTTAGTAGCACAACTAGTTCACATGGCCATTAACAAGGACGAAATCCTACCATGACTAGTATTGAGTGTTATCTTAATTAAACCAGCATCATTGTATACAAACAACAATATGCTCATTAAAACTCCGTAAACTTTAATATCTTATTGTGTAATGTTTGATGTCTTTCAAACTTTCAAGTTTGTAGCTGATGACAATTTGCACAACAATTGACAGATTGTTCATCCATAGAATCTAGGAGCAATTCCAGGCTGAGGATGTAGTTCTATTAGAATATTCATTACACAAGTTATCTAATAACTTTTAGTTAGATATCAATGTTGTCAAATCATCTATCATTCAAGAATGATACAACAATTTGAATATACTACATGATGTACATGATGAATCTACAGGTCAAACTTAGATTTCATTCATGTTCTATCTTGTCAAAAGACATTTATCCATTTCCCAAATGATATATCATGTTTTATTAGAATCATTTATTTTACTGCACATGTTTATTAATAATAAACATATATTCCAAGGTTGTATGTTTTAATTCTTAAATCTTATAAGTGAAGTTTCAGTCTAATCTAAGACTTAACATTTTGCTTACAAGGAATGTTACTTCCTATATGTTATACAACATATAAGATTTAAAAACCTTAAAATAATACTCCCACTAGCTTTCAGGAACACTTAAAATTTATCTTATTTCAATTATAAATCAAAACTATGATTTAATAACTAAACATAAGAATAATTTCATAGATGCATGCATTTATCCATTCATGAATTATTGCACTTCGTACACTTCTAAAGATTATATGAATTCAAAAAACCTTTCGATTACTTACCGTCCTCGCTCAAGTAATTTCTCAAGAAAGAGTTTTGATATTCCATTGTCATATTTCATATTAATGAAAACAAGTATGACAATTATCATCTTTATATATATTTAATGTCTCTAGGAAAGAATATTCAATCACAATTAATTGCTTAAGTATGATTAATAATCTTGTCATAAAACATGCATTAAATATGTGTACAATATTGTCCATATGAGTACTACATAGAAATTCAAACCACTAGGGTTTTTCATCTCTTTGAAGAAACTCATTTCGATTCTCTAGTCTAACTATTAAGATAAACCAAATTTCCAAAATTGATTATCTTTATGGACAACATCTTTAACATTCATAGTATGAGTAATTTACCCAATTCAATATTTGGTAATCCATCATAATGATTATCAGGTTTACTATAATCCTGTAACTCATATTCTTCTCAGCATATAAATCAAATATCTGAGATATCCTTGCAGATTTATGAATGAAAATTCCATCATCTTGAGGTTAACATTTCTAATTTAAGAAGATTATGTATTTTGTAATTTTATCTTTCAAGATAAAAAAAACTCCCACTTAACTTTTGTAATATATAGACTATCTATATATACTTAGCAATTAGAGCAAAACTACATTGTTCTCTTTTTGGGACATTACAAATACACATTGATAATTCCTGATTTAAGTTTGTTAATAACCTATTCATAAGTAGTTTAACAAAATTTCAGAATCTTCAATTTTTAAAACTTAATGTGATTCATCACATTCTATAATAAAATGGTGTTTTATCAATCTTCTAGGTTGGAGTCATATTGAGTATATTCAATCCATACTCAATTTTCTAACCTTGTTACTTTTTAACAAAGAAGTTATGGTTATCTTGAATCAAACAAATCAAATAGAGTTTGATTCTTCTAACTGAACATACCATCAACTTGTGGTATTCAGTAGAATTAATATTGTAAGACAATCTAACAATATATAAGATAAACATATTCCTTTTGGCTTACCTATTTACCAACTAAGTCAATTTAATGGTATAATAGACTTTCCAAGCCAATTGCATGCTTTATAACACAAGTACTTTTTGACCAAGTCACTTCATATCCATGTCTCATCAAGAAAACATAAATTTGTTATAATCCCATTTAACGTTATAAATCATTGATCAACTCAATGACTTCTTGTATATGTCTTAATTAAAAAACATAACAAGTTAACGTTTTACTTTATTATAAGTCTTAAAAGACTTTATGTTTATGTCTTTACAATGAATCATAAACATGTTTAACTAAAGTAATTATGAACACAACTCTTGGTTTCAATAGTAATTTCAAGTTAATTTATTTACTTCACATTAATGTAGGACTACATTATTTTTCATTTATGTCATTCCAAAATACATAAATAAACAAATTGAAGTAGTATTAGATTACTTCATTTATGTCATTCTAATAATACATAAATATCTAATTTGAGGTAGTCTTATATATAATTTTGACACATGTTCTAAATACTTGTCTAATTTAGAAACAGCAAATATGTCCATGCAAGTTCTGACTTCACATGGAGATTTACTTAGTTGTTGCAATCTCGCCAAGTTCAAACATGACGTAAATTGCAACACCAAATGTTTCTTGAATTAGATATGTACAAGTTATATTAGAACATTAGTCTCTTACCTTGCAGTCAAGATAATCCGTTAAATCATATACTTATATGTTGTACCTTGCACACAATATAGATTTCTCCCACTTAGGGATCGCAAAAAAACCCGAACCCGATGGGGAAACCCGAAACCCGAACTTATTGGGGCGGGGCGGGGCATGCTTATCGGGTTTCGGGGCGGGTTTTGGGGCCTTAACGGGGATTCTTATCGGGTTTGGGGCGGGGACGGGGCACACCATCCCCGCCCCGCCCCGAAACATATACATATACATATATCTATATACATAAAATATTGTGTTAGTATTTATATACTAAATATAATTCTGTAATTTTTGTTAGTTTTTATCTTTGTGATATTTCAAATTGTGATCATAGAAGCTTGTTTTGTGTCATACTATTCTTTAAAGTTGTGATTTATTCCAATGATTAATATATTACTAATGGTTTCTCGATTATTCAATCTATTTTATAAAATCATATTGTTAATAGTGCGGAAATAAGAATAAACAAGGAGCGACACGAGTATGATGGAGTATCGCGCTAAAAAAAGACAACCCGATAAGGCCCCAATGGGGAATGGGGTGGGTTTGGGGGAGTATCTCGCCCCAATGGGGCGCCCCGATAAGATCCTTAATGGGGATTGGGGCGGGTTTGGGGATGGTTTTTGTTATCGGGTTTGGGGATGGGGATGGCCGCCCCGCCCCAAACCCGCCCCATTGCCATTCCTACTCCAACTTGTGCATGGAACAACATCATGTAGCAGATAAACAACACGACATATGTTTGTTTATGTGACCAATATGATTGTGTCATTGATATTAGCATAACTAGTAGATGTAGAACCACTTCATTGTCTAATAAGGAAACGTACATGACTATCCTTGAAAACATAAGTGTCTACAAGTGGAAAGTAATTATCTTAAGACATTCTAGAGATAATATGGGTTACTACCAAGATGACAAAGCTTGTAACTCTCACTGAATTAAAGATCATTACATTAATTCCTTATTCAGTAATAAGAACATAATACTCCCACTGGATTTGACAAGATTGTAAGTGTTTCATTAACCAGTGAAAGAAAATAGTGTTCTATTTACTTCCCTACACCTTTGAGAAAGTCCATACATAACAATTACTTATGTACTAAAAGAGTGTATTCTACTATGTAGATGATGAATTATCCATCAATGCTATTAACTTGAAAAATTGGGCATGCAATTTCTTTCTTAATAGTTCTACCATTCCAACAATTGTAAGTAGTACTTTTAAATGGTCAAAACAAAACAACTAGATAAAATATGCTAGTTTGTCTTTTACCAAATATACAGTAATTAGTCTAGCTTCTAATTTAATAACTCAGAAATATGCAATTTTCTTAACTATTAAAATTTGCTTACGAGTTATGTATTTAGAATTTAGACAATTCTAATTGTCCTATCATACCTTTCTTCATTCATGAAAAGGAATAGGATTGAATCTCACTCTTTCTTATGAAAAGAGGACTAGGTTTATTCTTTTAGCAAAGTTGACTCTACCAAAAACCCTTACAGGTGTAGATCAATTTACCAATACAGGAATAACCTACGTTTACGGTTTAATGTTGCATTAATACATTTAAAGAATTTTCAAAATTCAATTTCAGTATTTTCGATAATTAAACTTTTCAAGAAAATAAAATACCCAAGGTAATATTCATATAACCATAGAATTTTCTCGAAAACTAGGATCCAAATTATCATAGTTCCATTACATCAGTTGATCTGCTAGTAAAGAAAGCATATAATAAGGTAATCTGTCGAACAATAATTGGCAAACAATTTCCAATTCCTAGATCATTATGGGATTTATATTTTCCAACGCTATTGCAAATATAAAAATGTTTCATCCCATCTTATGCCTTGAGTCCAGGTCTCACTTCCTACTCAACTTATGTGTCTAACTTAAAGAACTGCAAATATGTCCATGTAAGGTCTGACTTTACATAGAGATTTACCTGTCCATCACAATCTCGCCAAGTACTGTCATGACGTAAATTGCAACTTCAAGTGTTCCTTTTAATTAGATGGAACATAACTTAATTTATAAGGGTACTAGTTTTGATTTTATGTGGTCAAATCAAATATGTACAAAGATGTCATGCATTCATCTTGTAGCATAAATTTAATAAACAACTTTTTATTACCAATTCATAAAGATCAAATTATCAAAGTTTTGATTGAGGTATTGGGGTTCACCAATCAAGGAATTTAGCGTTAATTATCGTCCGTTATACCGTACTTTTGCATAAGTGTAAACACTTAGTGTTTCGGGTAATTACCACCGAAGTGGCGCATGGAATTAAAACTAATTCGCCCTTAAGATGATTTTGTACGCATAGCCTACTTGGTAACTCCAATTTGACTCGCAAGCAAGCGGAGAGTTTGGTCAGCGCAGAGCAATAACCTCCCTCTTTAGGGTCACAATTTAATGCGCTCCCCTCCAAATTGGGTGAGCCGTTCGCACTTTTTGTACCAAAATCATCAATCAATTAAACTATTAAAAACTTAACTCTTCCAAACAAATCAAATTTCACCATTGTTTAGTCCGTATTATTTTTCTATTCAAAATTACCCTTTGCTTAAAGCTGTCTAACATAATAAACAAACAAGTAAACAAATAAAAAACAAACAACTAAAAACAATGCACACATAATAAACAATTAAATACGTGTAAACAAGTAGCCACATGCAACTTATTCGATAAAACCCTATTAATAATCAATGTCTAGGTTAAATAATGTATATATTAATTAGGGCTTTCACTCTCTCAATTGAAAGTGAGCCACATACATCGATGAATCGATTGCGTAAACCCATAATTAATAATATACCACATTGCACATAATTGATTCATTAATATATATAATTGGAGTTTTCCCCAATTCAAGATTTATCGTAAATAAACATGTGATAAATATATCTTAACAATTAAACAATAATTCAAGCAACTATCCATGACAAACATGCATGTATCATCATGGATATATCATAACAATTATACAAATAGTCACAAGAACGTATATCAATAATCCCATGTCACATAACAAATTATTCATGAATTAATCACGTAACATATATATTAATTTTAGGTTTCGATAAGGTTAGCAAACAATTTTCAAACCCTAAAAAAATTTAAGTGAGTCGACTAAAAAAAATTATGGGGTACGCCCCAAAAAAAATCAAATCGACCAAAAAAAATCCAAAACCCTAGATTAACCATATCAAACAACATACAATTATTCGTTTTTTACGCGTTTAGTAATTAATTACTCATTTAAACCAAGCTCGTGATGCCACTGTTGGAATTATATAACATGACTAATCATAAATATAAACAATAAACATCAAGTACACATGCGGAAGCGTATAGGATTTATTAACGAATAATTAATTAACATAAATAAGAATATGCGTACCTTTCTTGATTCTAGCCGAACAAGAATCAAATCCACAAAACTAGCAATTGGATGAACCCTAATTAGGGTTTATAAGATTATGTGAATTACCCCTTACCGTTTTGTAATTCAATCCAAGAATACTAACAATAATGTGTTATTACCACTTTCTTGTACACACGTACTATACCGAATTAAAGGAATGCTAGTTTTAATCAAACCAAATAACTTGAGTTGGAAAAAGGTTTGGATCGACACCAATGAGAGGGTATACGATCGTTTGGAGCAAAACACACACAAAACAATTTTTAGGTTTAACTAATGAGTACAAGAGATAAATTACAAACACCCTTGGTTTTATATTTATACCCAAACTAACTTGGTGAACAAGTTTGAGTTGTAGTTGGGTTTGGTTTGGTCTCCCTTGGCCGATCGGTTAGTAATCCTACATGTGGATTCCGGAACCTTCGCAATATTTACAACTTAGTCCTTTTCCAATTACATTTAACGACCGTTAGTCCATTACAACTAATTACTTAACGTCCGTTATGTTATTTCATTTAATTAATAAATAAATACAACATTTATATTTAATTATTAACTTTAATTCTCATACGCAAAGTGTGCAATCCCGTGGTCTCGAGTTCGATCCTAACACACGTCTATTAATTTATTGTCCATTAAACCAACATGCCAACCTTCAAATTTTGCTTACTTAAGAAAAACAAGCTCGCTAACTATGAATTTATTGGCGTTTACTGACAGATAGAATGACACGAAGGAAATGTAAAACATATACCCTTTTCAGCCATGGGAATTACCAAAGGATCAAAAAAAGTATGGAGTTGTAATATGGGTTCCAGACACCATTGAAGAGCTTATCGAAAAAGTAGCTGATCATTTCAAGTTAGACCTTCCTCCTAATTATTGTATCATAATAACAGAAGATGCAGGACAAATTGGTGATGCAGATATGATTACAAATGGGCAGAAGCTCTATTTAATCACTACTCAAGAATGAGTTATATATCATACTAACCTAAGATTTATACAAAGAAGGGTGTTAGACTTTCTAGGTCACCTATGTATGCTCATATATCAAAATGAAACACTGAGCAAGAAGGTGTCCGACTTTTTATGAAGCTACTCAATAGAAGTGAGTAATGTGGCAATATTACGGTAAGGTTTGAACTTTGTTTCAAATGGCAAATAAGCACTTATTTTAATTTGAACATTAATTTTGTTTCAACCATATAGAAACAGGCGTGCACGAAATGAATTGGTCTTTGCTTCCAAGCGTCCTAATAAGGATTAAATCCTCAACGACATCAAACACTACTCTCACATTTGGATTTCTAGCAGACTTAAGAATTGTTCCCTTAATTGGATAGAGTGGTTTTTCAATCCTTGTAACACTCTATTCACCACTTTGTAACTATGTTTTTCTGGCTCCTTGCTAGCTTTTTTAATCAAATTGCTGTTCGAATTTTTTTTTCTCCAGTCTATACTTATATGTCCAAAGAAGCAACCTAATAAAGCATAAATCATGGTAAAAGTAAGATATATCTGAACCTGAGCATAAATCATGGTAGAAGAAACACAAACTCACTTAAGCATTTCATTTAACCCTTGGTATGCATATGTGAGTTACTCGCATAATCCGCATTAGTTTCATTTGCACCTCGAGATCATGAAAAAAAAGATTAAATTGTCTGTCAGACAACCATGTGACCAAGCCGAGACCCATCGAGATAAGCTGACAACGATCCTCTACTAAGCCTATAGAACATATCTTGTTCAAGTAAGGTCGTTCCTGTTTGCTTGTTTGTGGTCATTATAAACTGCTTATCTTATGCACTTTCAAGCGATGTAGGACAAACATTTCAGAACTATTGCTTATTATTTCCCTTTATATTTAGCTGGTTCTTATTACTTGCAATTTGTTGACATCTCATATTCACTATTTAGAAATGGTTTTAGTTGATTTCAAAATCCGAAGATATTAAAAGACATCGGTTTTGTAACTAGAGTCATGGCCGAAACATAACGGTTAGTTCCCTATTTTGGTCTATGTGTTGTCGTGAGCTCAAATTTTGGGGTTTTGTCATATCTGAAAACTTAGGAGTATATAAAATCAACTTTGTTGTTATCGGCCACCGAGTATCAATTAATCATCTAAAATTAAGGTTAATAAACAAATATCAGTATGTTGTAGAAACGATATTCATAGATATCCTTTGACGCATTTTTGCATCCAATAATTCCATTGACAAATCATGAAGACATACTTAAAAAAATTGAGTGTATGATAAATCATACTAGCACATAACAATCAATCTTTTGTTGCTTACTTAAGTGGTGCATTCTGAGCAATTTAGCTTATTCGTATATGGATTTAAAGAGTATCATATATTCCATGTTTGGATGCTCTGCCGAACTTATCAAATTACACCTTAATAAAAAGTACTTTTTCTGCTGAAACTTTGTAAGGATATTGTTGTTGTTCACCATGTTTTGATTATAACTCATAAGTTAATTGCCAATATATACCTCGTCAAATCATATACTTCATTTCATTATCCAATATTTCAAGAAAAAACTGTGTTGTTAAAAAGGTTGGTATGAATGGAATCAGAGAGTATAAACTTGGCCAAGTAAGTTAGTTGGCTTGCTTTAATATTTCGATAGACTTTATGGAAAGTGGTGTGTAAGTTAGTTGGCTTGCTTTAATATTTCATACAGAAAAAAGCAGTCAAAGTACTTCTAAAAACGGATTCAAATCATTCATAGGAGTTGCATAGATATGTGTTTTGCATGAGAATATGCCAGAAAAAATAGGTCAAGCGCGCTATACTACTGAGCAAGATAACACATCATACACCTTTTCTAAGTTGTATTTAAAGTAGTAACTATGTACATGTTTTTCACAGTTATCTCTTTTGTGTAAGGTCAATACTCAACAATCAATTTTTTTGTCATTTGCTCATAAATTTTGCCTCTAGACCTCACACAAGCTTTAAATACAAGAAAGACCATTGTAGTATATAACTTAAATATTAGCAATAAATATTTGAACAACCAAACACGTAGCATGTTTTTACCTATTTAAAATCTCACCGGTCCCTTCCTTTTTACTCATTCACTTGAACCCTTAAAAGTCACCGTTGTAAACAAGCTGCTCCACAAATCCAGCACAAAGTTCCGGCCGACTAACCCAAAAAAATATGGAGGTATTTAAATTTGAAAATTTAATTAACCTTATGTATAATTTATTTTGAATGTCATACATGTAATCGCAAGTTGAGGCTAAACATGAAAGAGACCCATTTAATGATTAAGCTGCATACATCACAAATTTCTCTATCAACATTATATTTTTATTGTATAATATGGCGAATAGATATTAGGCTTGTATATAAACACTCGGTTTGTAACTTTATTTGAATGGCACCTAAAAGTTGTTATGCTTTGACATTTCTTCAATTAGTTATAATCCAATACTTACATGTGAATTTGTTTTGCAATGTTGCAAATTGCTTGTACTGACTTTAATCAAATTAATTGTAGGATGAGTTTGAAATAGATTATACGAGTCATATTGTTGAGAACATCTACAAACTTGCACGATTAGGAGTGCGCGGGTTAGCCCAAGAGATAGGTGTAGAGGAACACGTCGTGCGAGAGGTTGTTGATCAATACTTTGCACGTACTCGGATAAAGGATGTTTGTGATATTGTTAGAAAACAAAATAGAAGCAAAAAAGCATATTCAGCTACAGAACAAGAAAGTATTTATTTAGCAGAAAACGAATTGTATACAGCTCTCCAATTTATTAGTTGGACTCAAGAACTAAGTTTGGATGATATATCATCGAAACGTGATGTAACTCGAGAAATCCAAGCACATTACATTAGGTTATTTATTGAGTTCAGAAAATTCTTGGGTTATGGAGATGGTATTAATGATG
This sequence comes from Chrysanthemum makinoi, assembly GCA_910596185.1. Classification (NCBI taxonomy): domain Eukaryota; kingdom Viridiplantae; phylum Streptophyta; class Magnoliopsida; order Asterales; family Asteraceae; genus Chrysanthemum; species Chrysanthemum makinoi. The sequence goes on along the minus strand of OU343218.1, from coordinate 106,654,733 downwards.
AAGCTAGTGATGACAAACGAGAGGAAGAAATTGTTACACCATACCCTAAGGAGCAAATGGCTACACAAATTCTTACACCATCAGAACCCAAGGAGCAAATGGCTACAACATCACACCCAAAGGAACAAATGGTTACTGGAAAGGCTAGGGAAAAATCAAAAAAAAAAAAGAAGTCAAATACTAAAGAAGCGGACAATTCTGGTCAACCGAGGACACCAATACGTGAAGAGAAACTGAGTTTGACATCTAATAGTAATGAACTTTATCAAATGCTTATATATCAGTTATGAACCCAATAAAATACGAGGTGAGATCCTTGCAAAACATGTATCTTTTAAAGAATAAATAAGTTAATCTCAACCATCCATCCACCTTTCATCTAATGGCTGAAATGAAGCCAAAAATAACAAAGAGAGGGCAAAATTGGCATTTTAGCTCATTTAATATAAAAACTCACTTTCCACTTAAAAAAAAAACATATCTTGCAACGGTAAATCTTCAAGCTACGAAAAATACACCATCGCGACGAGAATTAAATCATCTTTCTATAGATATGCACTTTTATATACTTTCGACGAACTTTTTTTTCAAAATTTCCGTCCAGAAAAATCCCATGGGATTCGTAAAAAAATCCCATGGAATTCGTAAAAAGAAGAATTGTTTTTCAAAATTTCCGTCCAGAAAAATCCCACGGGATTCGTATGAAAATCCCACAGGATTCGTAAAAAGACGAACTTTTTTTTTTCAAAATTTTCGTCTAAAAAAATCCCACGGGATTCGTAAAAAAATCCCACAGGATTCGTAAAAAATTCACTTGTGATTTGTTATTTTTAAAAAAATCACAGGTGATTTGTAAAAATGAGTAAATCACTGTTTTATACTTTTATGTCACAGCTTTTTAAGGGTAGAAGTTTTTTATATGATTGTTGAAATGGGCTCTTGTAATCTCTTTATTAAAAAGTTGTATGTTGTTATACAGAATCCCATGTGATTCTCCCTGATCCATTGGAATTCATATAGAATCTCATGTGTTCCATAAAGATACTTGCGAGTATCTTTTATGTGATTCATACAGAATCCCATGGGATTCTGTATGAATCACATGGGTAATCTTTATGAATTACAAGTGATTCATCAAAGAATCTCATAGGATTCTGTATGAATCACAAGGGATTAAAGAGAATCACATGGGATTCTGTATAAATCTTATGGGATTTTCGTTTTGCTTTATATAAAATGGAAGTGCAAAATCACTTGATATTCTATTTTTGTTGTGTAATGTTATGAGAAAAATTCTTGTTCACTATGAGTATATCTTGTTTACTTTGAATATATAATGTTTGTTACTTATATTATGTTTGATCTCATGGGTAATCTGTATAAATCCCATGGGATTCTGTATAATCCCATGGGATTTTGTATAAATAATTCAACGGCTATAAGAATCACTGAAAATAGTGAAATCAGGCCGGCCAGGTAGCAATCATTTAACAAGAGGTGATGTGAGTGAATCGAAAGTTACACAAGCTAAGAAAGGAAATCAAGCATCAAAATAACAAAAAAAGCCAAAGTTGATCAGATAGTTCGAGATTTGGGGGAAACGGAATTATGTTCATCTCTTTCACATGCATACAAAGTGCTAAATTAGCACTTTTAAAACCCAAAAATATGATACTGCTAATTTACTTAAACTGAATTATGTTCATCTCTTTCACTAGTTACTGTTAATTTCAATCCTAATTCTAATCACAACATCCAACACAATTACGCCATAAGCACTTTTATCTCTACAAAAGATATTAACTAAATTCACATCAGTCTCAATTAATTCAAAAATTAATCACATAAACAAATCAAAAATTCAACATTTCACTAAATTAAATTGAAACCAAAACCAAAACCAAAACCAAAACCAAAACCGAATCCAAATAGATCAATCACTGATCGTCTTACATAACATAGTCACATCAAAGTCAAATTAAAGATTATACCGTCAAATCATTCTTCAAAGAACACTTTAGCATTAGCAATCGATACATTCACCAGTAATGAAATAAGGGCAATGTTTAATCTGTTGATTGCCATGACTAAACACACACACACACAGTTAGAGTGTGAGATCTAGATATTGAAATGATAATGGTAATAAGTAGGGTGTTTGTGCGTGTAATGAATTATCTAATGAGAAATGAGAAATGAAATGCATCTCAATTGACGTTGGATAGTATAATTACTAAAACGCCCTTTAGTAAATAATTAAATAAAAATTCAAGTAATCTGAACCACTAGATTGAAGTTAGATGGGTGGTTGAGATGAAAGGGTATGATCTTTAGAAAAATTTGGTTCTCTAGGGAACCTTTCTCATACCACAATACCTATCAAACTTTTTAATTTTAGCCCGATATAATACTTTTGCTTACGTGGCATGACCGGCAACCGGCAACCGGCTACACTGGTTAAACTGCATACGTGGATTTTATTTATTTATTTTTTAAGTTAATTACGTGAAGTTAGTTGTTTCAAAATACCCATCAAACTTTGTCAAATAACCATTCAATTCTCAGATAATACTTCAACCTCTCAAGAAATATTAGGTATACAAAGTTTTTAATCTCTACTTTTAAATTAATAGTTCAGGAAAATGCCAAGCCTACTAACGAGAACATGTTTGCTCATTTAAATTAGTTCCACAAGCATATGTAACGAGCGGGGTACCCACGCGTTGCTGCGGGAATATTGTGTTAATCTAAATTCGAAATGAAATCAATATGAAAAAAGCATTTTTGTTATTAAGGACTAGATATGCAAAATGTCGATAGGCTTGGTGATGCTTGTCGAACAGTGGCAAAAAAACTGCCCTTGAAATATATAGTATAATTACATTCTGTTTAGGACTTTCAGTTTTATTGTTTGGTCTATGCCACCTTTGGTTCAAGTTTTGCTTGCTTTTAATGAAAAATCGCTAACTATGAATTTATTGACATTAGTGACAGATAAAATGACGCAAAGGAAATGTACGATATACCCTTTTCAGCCGTGGGTACTGCCAAAGCATCAAAACACGTATGGAGTTGTATTATGGGTTCCAGACACTATTAATGAGCAGCTTGAAAAAGCAACTAATCATTTTAAGTTGGACCTTCCTTCCACTTCTTGTATACTAACAGAAGAAGCGGGTCAAATTCTTGATGTGAATATGATTATAGATGGCAAAAAGCTCTACTTAATCACTACTTAAGCATAATTCATCTATGTAACATTTTATCTATTCAATTTGATTTCAATTTCTTCGGCAGTTCCATTCTTTTTATAACAGCTACTACTAAAAATGAGTGATGTTGCATCTACTTAAGAAAAATGACTTTCAGTTCAGTTATCTTTTAGTAAAGTTTCTAATCAAGAAGGATTCAGATGTCACAACTGCCCAAACTTCTTCGTTCCATAAAAACCAAATGCAACAAGCCAACGAGCATCAATGTGGTCATGGTCAAAACTTAAAACACAGAGTTAGTTCACACTGGCTTACGGTTTGCAAACATACTTGTTCAAGACAAACTTCTAGCAACCCTATTACTAATCTAAACGCTCAACGAGCAATTCAAGACAAACTTCTAGCAACCCTATTACTAATCTAAACGCTCAACGAGCAATTTGTTAGAGTCAACCAAATAGAAACAAGTGAGATCTTCCCTAGCATATACTTTACACGTCTGTGTTCAAATAAGCAACTCTCTGCCTGGAGTTGCTATAATGAACACAATATTTCATGAACATGATAAGTAAAATGTAACACTATAAGTGAACATGTATAGTATAAATGTGCTACCGAAAATGAATGCTATATAAGAGGAAAACTGACCTTTGAAGAAGCATCCTCTCTTTCTGGAATTTCATTTAAGTACTAAACATCGGTTTACATCTCTAAGCCGCTGAAATTTTCCATACATAGGTTAGTTATTTATTAGTTGGTCGTTTTAGGCGGTTATTATGGTTGTAATACAGTTTGTGACAGTTATCACCATCACACCCATTCATATCATGCTTGTTCACAAACTATATATAGGCTTTGTATTAACAGTTATAAGCATCATCAATATCATTTATTTTATTGTTACTTTTCCCTCCTTATTCCATATACTCTGCACTAATTCCTACACACGCACATAATTTCAAGACTTTATCTCTCACTAACACCTTGCACAAAATGGTTCTACCACAAATAGTCTGATACCAAATGGCCTAAACTATCTTACCCCTATGAAAGATCTGTTGGCACATCCAAAATGTGGCATCAGAGCCAAAAATGACTCATCAACAACAGATTCCAATGGGAGTTTATTCAAAGGCAAATTAAGAAAGAAAGCAACACAAGGTTTCGAAGATGCATTAGGCAAATTTCACAAGACTCTAAAGCCATGTTAAAGAAGAGACTACAAGATATTGAAAAATACAAACAGTCACTTCCAAAACCTCAAAGCAATTTAGAAAGACACAAAAGGTATGTCTGCTATGGGTGTGGGATCAGAGGACACATTGCTCCTAATTGTCCAAGTAAAGGAAAGAAGAAAGAGACTGCAGACTTGAAGAAGGACACAGAAACTTCACAGATTCAAATCACTTATCCTGAATTCATTCATCTGTCCACTGATTTTATGGTGGAAGGAACAGATGAGGAGGGTTGGGATAAAATATGGTATATAAGCAACCAAATTAATAGGCATGTTTGCTCTAACTTAAATTTGTTTGCAAGGCTAAAGGAGAAGTTTACAGTGGAGAAAATAGAAGATCGCCAAAGCTGATGTTTGTTCATGGGATTGGAGAGGTGCAGATGAGAATTGGATCGGAAATCCCGATCATTCATGGTGTACATTTCACACCGGATGTATCATTCAACATTCTTTTCGCAAAACAATTAGAATGAGGGTTTAGAACTGACTTTCAAAGGAAGTAGGTGTAAACCTATTCCCATGTTCAAGAACCCATCAGACTGCTATTTTGATCAGAACAAAATGAAGAAAAGGAAAAATAAATACATGGAGGACTTCTACAGACTCCTTGATGAAAGTTCTCTGCAAAAGGAAGAAAGAAATTTGTCTGACACCATACAACAAGATGATTTCATCTGTGTAAAAGGTGTACACTACCCTACTCAAATTGCTTCCTTTACTGACGATGTTTCATTCCTTGATTTGTTACAAAATGATATAATTATAAGTCAAGAATGGGACTATTTTAGAGAACAATTCAATAAAGTTTTTATTTGGTTTTACACTGTCTATCTTAAAAGGGACATACCAGGACCCATTCCACCCAACATTCATGGGATAGAGATCCATCTAATGGATCTCTATAAGCTTGTTGAAACACTAGGGGTTACCTAACTGTGATTTTCTCAGAAGAATTTGGTTACATTGCTGAAATTTTTGGCCTACAAAAGGAACATGGTCAAGAGATAAAAAATGCTACAATCTTTACTTAGATGTCTTTAAGTGTTATTACAACACTGCTAGGGCCTCACACACTGAAACAGAAGGACTTGTTTCAGGAAGCAAGATGAAATGTTGTGGAGGGATTCCAATGAAAGAGCCCATAATCAGACAATAAGGAAAGAAGATTGAGCACTTTGGTGTGATGCTAGAGGATCTCAATGGCAATGATGAATCAGACCAATTGAATACTCATAATGGAGAAGGGACAACAAGCTCAAGAAAAAAAGGGGACTCAGACAGTTTTTCAACTGATGATTTTAACAACATCAGTTGAACTTTACCAAGATAGAAGACAAAGCATCAAAAGCTTGAATCAAGATCATTTTGATCTTAGGGAGGAGTGTTGGATTTCATAAGCTGAAATGATCTTCAATACTCTATGTTTTATATAAAGACAATTTATTCATTCTATGTATTTATCTTAACTGTCATGTAATCAACCAATAAGGTTGCACAAAACATTAGATTAGGATTGGTGACATGTACATAGGTTAGTTATTTATTAGTTGGTCGTTTTACGCAGTTATTATGGTTGTAATATAGTTTGTGATAGTTATCCATGAAGGGTTGTGTCTTATGGGTCAAAATGAACCATCACACCCATTCATATCATGCCTGTTCACAAACTATATATAGGCTTTGTATTAACAGTTATAAGCATCATAAATATCAGTTATTTTATTGTTACTTTTGCCTCCTTATTCCATACACTCTGCAAAAATTCCTACACAGATTACTGTACATAATTTCTACACTTCATCTCTCACTAACACACTACACAAAATGGTTCTCTACCACAAACAGTCTGATACCAAATGGCCTAAACTATCTTACCCCTATGAAGGATATGTTGGCACATCCAAAACAAGAATCCTCTGTCATTGTTAACAGGTTCAGAAAATAAACAACAATAGTACAGATGGCTATGTCCCCCATTTTTGGGTTAGGGAATATTGCACTTATATTGCATTATAACTTATTTTTTGACTAATAATAATTGATTTCTATGTATAAACATAGCATAAAAGACTATGAAGAAAAAATGGAGGTGGGAAGACTAGACTTATATTGCAATATTATAACTTTAATCATGCCATCCAAGTAGCACGACAATCATCACCAATAATGTAAGGAATAATGGTCCAGGATGTAAGCAACTTGACATGCACCTTCCTTTTGTATGTACCTGGGAGTGGGAAGACTAGACTTATATTGCATTATAACTTTAAGGGATAATGGTCCTACTACTTTTAGAAAAGTTTTAAAATTGATTTGAAAAATAAAAACTGATTTACAAAGTTTTAAAATATTAAAAAAAAACATATGATTACAATTTGGGACGACAATGTCGTCCCTAAATGTTTTTATTTTCGTGAAAATCTAATAAATTGATTTAAAAGTTTTTCTTTTAAAAAAAACAATATTTAACACTTTTGGACGACATTGGCGTCCCAAAAATAGTGGGGCCAAATAGATAGTTTGACTGCTATTTTTGTTGAAAAGAAGTGGGACCATGATGACAAAAAGGGACGACAATGTCAACCCAAAATATTGGGCATCCCCAAACCCACATTTTGGTGTAGTGAATCTTATATAAAAAGAATGCACAGATGTACTGCTATACTGTAAACACCAACCGCGACGCAAACAATTTGTTATACTATATGTATATTGTATCAAATGTGAGATAATCATATACGGAGTAGATCTTAAGTCAACAATACTAATACATGTCCCATTTATCCCAACTTTATACAAATACGCAAAAGAACATGAGACATTATACTCAAAGAGCACTAATTATCGTTCCCATACAAAAATTAAGTTTTTGATTAACCAAAACCAAGTAAGTGAATTGAAATATGAGAGGAAGATGATAAGTAACTTAATGCTTGTGGTGACTTCATTTTTGAAATTTTACTTAACATCATAAGAATAAGTATTGGCTTTTTTATCATTAGTTTTGCATGTTAAGAGTTTGTGATCGACATGCAAATAGTGAAATGAATGGCTTCCACAAATTCCTTATCATCTTGACCAAAACTTTTAAGATATTATGATATTTTCAAATATTAATGTTTAACGTCCGCGACATGTAAATTGTGAAGAGAATGCCATCCCAAATTCCTTATCGACTTGATCTATTTTCTATGTATACTCAGAGAAGACTTTTAAGAAGACTTAAGATTGGGAAGACGACATTTAGACTTTTAAGAAGACAATTAACTAACGAGTAACGAGTGTCCTTTCTAGCCGCACTTCGTTTCGTACTTCTAATGTTCGTCTACGTAATTGTAAATGAAATAGATTGAATAACATCATGAAATAACACTCAAAACTCTAAACATTTTATGAAGAAGGATTAATATATTTAAATGAAGAATATGGGAACTTTTCATATTTTGCAAGAAAGTTGCTTAGTTTTATTATATATCTCTTAAAAGGTCAAGGAGAAAAATTATTAAAAATTATGAATATGTGGCATATTTATACAAAGTATAACTTTAAATTTTGTATTAAATTGTGTTTAAATAAAAGACGACTTAATACAGATACTCTCAGTTTTATCACTTTATATTTTCAGTCATCTCTATTATGTCATAAACAAACAATTTTCATATGACCTTTTAAAATAAGTTTTTTTATATTAAGTCAATTAAGGAAAATTCAAACAACATCTTATACTTAGATTTAATCATTATATTATTTACCCGATATGATACAAAATAAATATATAATCAAGTTCATTTTGGGGCTGAAACAAACATTTTTATTTGGAGTGATGATGGGTTGGGACAACTAAATGTTGTGGCCCATTATATCATTTTAGGAAACATCTATGGCTTTTCCCATGTTACATACTTACATAGTTAATCAGCTTTCATTTGTTGATCAAATGATACTTGGTCTTATATAACAAGGATGCACAGATGTAGTACTATACTCTAAACACCAACCACGACACAAAAAATTTGCTATACTACATGATGTGGGATTATCATGCATGTCGTATAATAAGAACACTGCCAAAGCCAACGCATGATCCGGTTTGCAACTGCATAATGCAAATAAACAACTAATTGATTTATTTCCTTATATATTTGCCACGTTGGCAATCCCATCCAAACACACTTGATTCTGATTCGTCTCCGCCATCCAATCCTTCCACCCTTTGAGAATCAATACTTTTTCACTTTCAATAAAAAATAGTTTTTACATTATATGTAGTAAAGATAAGAGAAAAATAAACACTTGATAACGCTACACACGTCGTTCGGGGTCAAAGGAACTTCCTTTTCGTCGAGCAAGTTTTTCAACACCCTAGGCAGTGAACCTAATCGTTGTAGTATAGTATTAGGGTAAGCCACGGGAATTGATATCGTTCTCTAAGGGAATAGGAATGCTAGTGAAAAGTTACTACGCTAAGGTTGGGGTTGAGGAAGATTATTTTTGTGCTTTTTATATTTTTAGGAAATGGAAAGGTACGAATCTCGGGGTTTGGATTTGGGGGTTTTGGTACTTCTACCGACTACTCTACTTATCTAATCTAACTAGTGGGTAGTCTATGTCTAATTAATGTGTGCTCGTATGATAGTTTAAGAATGTGTTTACTTAGGTTGTATTACTCCTTAATTATCTCCTATTGATGGTTGAATTGTCACGTCCTTATTCTTAATCGCGTTGTGTATCTAAGGTCGTAGGGTATGCGTTTATCCCTAACTCTTTGAAACTACCTAAGGCTATCGCCTACAAAATCTCTAGGATTTATAAACTCAACTCTAAGGTACTCTTCGGATGGTTTAGCCAACAATTACTCTAGGTATTATAGGCTAAGGTTCACAAAGATTAATCAAGCATTAACTACACAACGAATGATCTATCGCAATACTAGATCATTTACAATTAAGATAAGAGACAACCAATCAATATTCAATAACTAAGTTTCATATTCCCTAAGAAAACACACAAGTAAATTAGCCGGACATGGAGAACATGCAAGCATACACACAAATAATTAAAGACATAATTGAATTAATGAAGTAAAACACTTATCTTGATGTAAGATAGGGTTTGGAACCCTAAAATACTGTACAAGACAGCCTTGGTTCGGTTTAGGTTTTTACTCCAAAAGACTACACACCAATAATGAAAAATTCGGATTCTATATATAAGATTACACATGCGACGGCGTCACCTTTTGGTTTGTGCGCATCGTCAGTCGCCGTCATAGGGTTTCGTCTTGGCCAGCGTTAGTCTTGCGACGACGTCACCTTATGCTTTGACGCCGTCCTTCATCTATGACGTTGTCCGGATCAAATCTACGACGCCCGACGACTACTCTTTTAAAACTTGACACGTCACTTGTATTTAAGCAATTTGGCTAATGACCGCAGTCATAGAATGCGGCGGTGACTAAGCCGCTTCTTTAACTCGACGTCACCTTCAGCTTAGACGAGTGTCGATTCTTGACTTTGGCCATTTTCTTCATATATTCGCCTTTTCGTCAATAAGTGTCATTCCAACAATTTGCCTTCAAGAGACCTAAAAAGTGAAAAGGAACGATATTAAGTAATAACGGATACAAAAGTGACCAAATAAGGGCTTAAATGACCCCTCAAAAAGGTACATTTTAAAACCTTATCAAATATCTCTACACTTGGTATTTGCTTGTCCTCAAGCAAATGTGCTTTTAGCCAATTAATTTATAAGTTAGGGGTCATGAAGCATTGGTTTAAAACAATCTACAACACATATAAGCCCCACAAAAGTCATAACAAGCATGGAAATTACATACTAGCACCTCACATGAGGTGTTTGGATACTCACATCTCTCGGGTGTATATAAAATATAACAAGTGGAAATGGAAAATAAACACTCATAACCGGTCCTAGTACATAGATTACCATAGGCTTGAGACCAGATCAAACCTCCATCGCTTTGGCGTAATCACCTAGGAAAGACTATCAAAGATGTTGGAATCACTCCTAAACCTTAATTCAAGTGTTAGTAATTAATGTGTAATAGTTAGCTTAATATGGCCTTTATGTTAGTAATTAGCCTTAGGCTTATGTAGAAGGCCCATAAGCCTAGGCCTAGTCCAATAAGGAAAAGGAAGGAAACTAGGAGTGTTGCCCTAGCTTCCCTCCTATAAATACCTTGTTATAACCCTCACTTGAGGGTTGGTTGTTCAATTTACTCTTTCATTCACACTTTACGCCAAACCTTTCTTATTTTGTACGTGTGTGTGTGTTTGTGTGTTGTTCAACCGATCTCTTCCTCTCTACTCTTTCTATTGTTACTTGTGTTGCATATTTGGGAACCTTACAGTGGTATCAATCGCCTACTAGTTGGGTGAATCGTTATTGCTTTTGAAGTGGGTTTTGGTCCACGCCAAAAGCTAACGAGATATTTTGGTTCGCAAAACACGTTTTTACACTTTTAATCCAAGATTCTTGTACTTTCAATGTTTTAAGGTGTTAAAATAACTGTTTTTGGAAAATAGTTTCAAACTTTATGCGTGGATCATAGTTTTAAGCTTGTTTTGTCGAGGTTTCATCCGCAGAACCGCTTTAGGAGTTTTGGCTCATCAAGTTTCACACTTTTGTGTTATTTTGGTGATATTGAAGCTATCTCATCACAAAAACCTGGTTTAGAAACATCTTTGGGCAAAATCATTTTTACGAGTAAAGCTACGCGTAACAATACCCTAATCTTACGCGTAACTTTATCCTTGGTTTGATCTTCGGTTTAGGTGGTTTACTCAGGTGGTTTCTTGCTTGGATAAGCCGAAAACCGGCCGACTTTGGATATCTTTTGCCTTGTGATAGTGTAAAAGATCATTTGAAATAAAACCTATACTTACGCATAGCTTAAGCTTACTGGTAGAATATCCACGCTTAAGATTCATCTTACGCCTAAACCTAGTCTTACGCATAAGGTAATCCTACGCCTAACTACTTGTTCGCGATAACTTTAGTGTTTTCTCCTACTTACCGTAAGCTAAACCTACGCCGTAACTCTTTGTCGTTACGCGTAACTTTGGTGTTTTACGCGAAGTAAGCTACTTGCTGTTGTGATTTCTAGCCTAAGGATACTTCATCAACAAAGGTTCATTCGACTACAAAGATCCATTTAACAACACAAGTTTTCAACATGTCACAACCACCATACTCTAACTATTTTCCTTACACTTATAATCAACAACAACAACAACAAATAAGTCCCCAACATCAACAATGGAATCAACAACAAGCAATTTATCAACAACAATTTAATCAACAATATACTCCACTACTTGCAGCAATTCCACAACCTCAAATGATTCAACCACCACCTAGTCTTCGCACGTACAACCTTACCAAACTTCTACAATCAACATCCATCCGGGAATACTATGAAGGAACCACATGGTTTGGAAAGATGTGTGAATTGAGTAGCCAACAATCAATTCATGAAGCTGGCTCACTTGATAGACCTCCAATGCTCACTCCCTGTAATTATGATCAATGGGTAATTCGGTTCTTAGGTTTTGTGATCTAAAGAAGCCACATGGAAAGTTTTTAAAGAAGGTCATTATGGAAGGTCCATTTGAGATGCCTACTATCGTAACACCCGGAGATCCTACTCGGTTCACCAAGAGATGATGTCACCAACATTGCAAGCATTGCGAGAACTCACGGGTGATCAAGCGCTACACTTTGAAGCCAGTGAACTTACGATGCAATACATCCTTTAGGATTACCCAATCCAATCCTTCAAGGTTGATGCTCAAAGATCGCCAAAGCAATGCGGGAACATTCATCTTCTATAAGGTAACAACACTCAATCGTGAAGACATGGAATCCAAAATCTACTTGGCTTATGAACACTTCATGATTGAACCGGGAGAGTCATTAGAATCTTATCATCATCGCTGCATTATCATTAATGATTTGGACAAACACAATATCATCATGCCAATCAATTGTCACAACACAAAGTTCCTAACTAGTCTTGGTCCCGAATGGGAGAAGTATGTCATTTTTCTCCCAAAGATATGCATCATGCTACCACGGATTTTTGTAATGACTATCCAAGCCTCACCAAAAGAAGTTGATGGAAAGGATTCTCCTCTTGGTCAAACTCATAACAATCAACAACTT
>OU343218.1:106562827-106642000 GCA_910596185.1 Chrysanthemum makinoi | reverse complement strand
TTATTTAACAAAAACATAAATGAGTTCAAAACATTTCCAGGACTGGCTCACAGGAGGTTTGGCCACTAAATGCAATTGAGCCACCTTTGGAAATTGAGTATCCAAAGTTTGGCTCAAGCTCAAAAAATGAAGCAACTAGTTGTAACCTAACCCCCAAAAAAATTGCAATGAAAGCTTTTGATGAAAGGAACCAAGTTCTTGGCCTTCCAAGCAAGAAATTTTGTGAAGAAAATGGTATCAAACCATATGTGGTTAAAGATGCCAAAGCTAAGCTTTTGATGAAAGGGAAGGGAAAAAATGATCTGTTTAACAAAGGGGAGCGGCCAAGGGAAGGGAAGGGAGTTTTTGGTTACATATGATGTATGTATGTTGGTTTAAGTATCACTTAAACCAAATTTAATAAAACTCTTGTAACCATGTTGATCAATGAATGGTTTTAGACTAGAAAAGTCACTTAGGCATTTAATATGTTGTTACAGAGATCCATTTTAGTTCAAGATACAAACCAGTCAATTAGACAAAATTAAACTGATATAAAATGTGGATTTCAAGATACAAACCACCAATTAGTTCAAGATACAAACCATTTTAGTTCAAGATACAAACCAGTCAATTAGTTCAAGATACCCATTTGACCCATTACACAACCCATCCATGTTTTCACCTTTACATCCTACCCAAATGAACCACATCTAAGCCAGTTTCCTAAGCCATTTTAAGTGCCCCAAGGCCACAACTACTACTTTTCCTTTATACTTATATTAGCCAACTACTACTTTTCCTTGAATACTTACAATATAACTCTAAATATATGCCAAAATCCATATCCCAATAATCTTTGTACAACCAGCTCCTATTTTATGCTAAAGCTGAATTACAATAGAACATCTCATTATTTGTGCTAAAGTTTACGAATCAATACCAAAGTCGGTGATACAAAATGCAAATATGATGACAGAGTGATTTTTGACTAACTTATACAAAATTAAACCGATATAAAATGGATTTCAAGATACAAAGTCACTATAAACTTGTATATGTTGTAAGCTTCCACTTCTTTAGATAAGGACTATGAATATGCTCTACAATTACAATACAACTCTAATTAATAAATAAGGACTATCAAGATGTGTGAACTAGTACATTGTGGATCTGTTGGTATACGATAGAAACACAACCAAAATGAGATCTTGTTGTAGTTTGGTTAGGGTAACTATATGACCTGTTTATGATGCCTATATAATTGTGGTTTTAAAAAATGAGTTACATGTTCAACAAGATTCTAGTCAAAAATGGTTTAAAAATTAAGATAAAAACAAATGACAAAGAATAAATCGTAACCTATAAAATTGGTCAAACTGAAATATGCTTGTTTATTTGTTTTCTACCTTGGTTAATTCCTGTACTTTCATTAAGGCTTTGCATGTGATTATTTTTTGGATCTTTTGTCATTGATTATGCTATTTAAGCATGGATATACATCTATTCATGATTCAAGTTTTGGTTCATATTTGGATCAAAGTAAAAAATAAGCCATGGCGGACAATTTAGGTTGAATGAGCACGTGAGCGCCAAATTCTTATCAATAGGAGGATATGTTCTCTTGTAATCGCCGTGAGGGCATCGCCGAAAATTGCAACTGGCGGGATATTACCGGGTTTGCATGAAGGTGGATCGATGAATCGTGAAAGGGGTTATTTTGTGGAGGAGTCAGTTGACTGCGTACCGCTGACAGTTTCTACCTAAGAAAATGGCAGAGTTTTCAAAATGAACTTCAAAGAAAGATTACATCAAACTGATGGACAGGGTTCCGCTAGCGAGTTCGAACTAAGGGGTCCGGAGATTGACCTATTCACGATAAGATCAAGGGTTTGTTGCCATGGTAGTATTCGATGATGCAATGGTGTATGTCGGTGTTGGCTAGTGTGTTTTCCAATAAAAGTGTTGTGGCCTGGGATGCCTAACACGAGTTTTTAGGTACTAGTTTGTAACTTAAGTAGTTGTCATGTAATCGTATGTTTCATGAAAATTTATGTTTATGTTAATTTTAGTGGTCTCATGTCATGCCTATCTTAATCAAAACACTTGGGTAAGGCTATGACCTGGAAAAACTAGTAATAGCAAATATAATCGGTGGTTTACTAACCTCAAAGAAACATGCGACAAAGACTCCGCAATCACCAAATAAACCTCCCTTCTTTGGAACATTCTGTGCAAGATGAAACTTGATATGGTAGGTTTTCGTCAATTTCTTTTGTCAAACACACTGTCTCCAGAGAATCAAGGAAGATTGACCTCCAAACATTTCCTCATATTGAGATACCAATCACGACCTTCATCTTCACAACGATAAGCATTGTCATAAAATATAACATTCGGATTGTATGGAAACCGTGTTTACCAATGCTTCTTAGGTTCATTTATCGGAAAAACACACGTAGCAAAATATAAATAAAAATAACATCAATTCCAAAAGCTTAAAAATTAAAGTTATATAAGATGTGTTGCTTTGTATTTTGTATATACCCGATCAACACTATGCCAACGGTAAACTTCTTTATTAGCATAAAATAGTGGAATTGAATCTTGAAGTAGAAGTGTCAAGAAATAACTGCTAACGATGGACCAATCGCAAAAGATGGTCCGGTGCCACAAATACATCACCAAAGCTCAATATGTTGTACACATGTAAGAAAAACATATAACCATCGGGCCTATATACGTAAATACAAAGCAACAAATCAAAAAAAATACAACACCGCACTTTATATTAAACAGAACTTTTACAAACATAATTCAAACACAAACCAGCACACACCACTCACAAATCAAACACCACAACACCTATGCGAAAGAGTAACTACAGCTAGACTCTAACTTTAAATTATGCTCCGGATACATCACATTTCAAATCATACATAGTGAACCATTACAACGCACGAATACTATTGATATAACGTGATGCAAAGACGAAGAGCGATGTGCCTCGCGAACATTCCCTGTAACGTGACTCGCTTAACGCCATGTCCGCATCTCCTCTCGAGAAACGTAACGATTAAATACCGATACGGATCGAGCCGGGCCTCGAAGAACCTCACGGATTAAGTCATCCAAATACCTAATATGCGGCATGAATATCAAAACATGCGACGCGAACCATACTTTCCCACTCACGAGCGCAATGACTTCCCTCTAAAAAAAGAGACACATCCGACCTCAAGAGAATCACTGTCACAAGCAAAACCAAGCTCACCTAGACGCACTGTATGCACATAGCTACCAATGCAAATGTGCAACCGGACCAAACTACAAAGGACTCAATGGAGGACATAACTAACATTTATACAAAATAAAAGGAACAATAGATAGGCCACTACCAACAAAGATAAAACCCACTACAAACCCAATCATAAAAGAGGAACATACAAGATTGGCTAATTGCACATCGACAGAAGATCTGGTGCACCACTACAAACAGTTAACCTCAAACAAAAGAGGTAAAGCATTCATACGCGTGCATAATGGAGGCAAGAAAGCATACAGTAATCATAATCATCAACAATGTTTAAAAGGCAACAAAGCGTATATAGACTAAATACCATAAAAGAAAACCATATGCAAGAAAGGCTTATTTTAATTACCTCGTCACGGAACCAGCCTTCACGATTAGCGCCAAGCCCAACAAAAGTAAATTCTAGAAAAGACGATCAACAACAATATCATTGGACCAAGGAAATTTGCAACGAGAACAAAAAGAATTTTGTATAAAATCCTCCAACTCACGATGGACAAAAACTTTATCAATCCTTTGGATGGCCTTTTAGATCCTACATGGTATACAAAATATAAGTAATGACCTTCAAGCATAACATCTACATAAATGACCTTGAGTACAACATCTAAATATGCTATTGTATGACATACCTCTTGCCTAGGTTTGAGTTGACTACACAGCTTAATCATATAAGGACTGCAGATATCATTTTTCTGAGTTGCTCCGCAGAGGACTTCTTCACGAGCATCTACTTCCGGGAATTCTGGCCTAGGTACTAGTTGATGATGCCTCTTCTTTGACCCACAATTTTGCAAAGCAAGCTTCATGTGAGGGGCTTTCAACATATGGTTTCTACTATTCATAGTTTTTTCTTCTTCCATCAAGACCCGTAACCTCTCTTCCTTGACTCTTTGCAACCGGCCGAATCTCAAATTTTGCTTTTCAAATGCTACACAATCTGGGTAGCCAAAACGCACAATCATTTTGTGTGCATGGAAATAAAAACAAACTTAGTATTTACTTTAAAAGACCATTGAAATGTAATGTAGCTCAGGATGTACAAACCTCTTCGACATATTTCTCATCTTCGACACACTCATTCTGCATGAAGTAAAATAAAAAATTTTAAAAAAAATTAAAAAAAAATAAAAAATAAAAAAGAGTAATATGTATAAAACCTCTGGAAATCATCAATACTTTTCTCCGCGGATGATTTGATTGTAATCAAACAAATTTAGAAATTATCGTTTAAATTTGAGCAATACTCATCACCAAGATCAATAACCTTATCATCACTATGTCTGTAAAATATATTAAATAAAATGTAAGCAATTCGATAACTATCTCCTCTTGTTACATACATGTAAAGAAAAAAAATAATACTAAACTGATTTGTACTGCGAGTATGTCAAGGATATTTTTTCTTATGAAACACTGCCAGATATACAAAATCGTTAGTAAACTATTTAATGGTAATGTGGTGTTTATGGTTATCAATAAAATACCATAATGGTTTCAAGTTTCCAAACCCGTGCTCTCAAACTATTGACCTCTCAAGGTAAAATCAACAAACCATTGAAAATATCCCGCAATGTCTTAACACGATCTTGAAGAGTAACACGAGCCTTCCGGCCAGGTTCGACATACTATGCATTTTGAACGAGCTTCTCGCCGCTCTATGCAGATAATCCTCAAAAGATCTCCATGGACAACAAAGCGGGGGTCTAGGTGCATACCGGTTAAAAACTAATGCCTCCTCGTGTACCACTCTCAATCGCCTCGTGGATATAGATCATTGTTTTTTTCTTTGTCCTAAACATGAAGTAAGATAAGCATTAACCATAATGATAGTCAACTAGTACATTTAGAAAGATAGTATAAACACTTGCCTCGTGAAAAAGTTGCCCGAAATTCCCAATTTTGAAATGAAACATTCTTAGACCATGAAAGTGCTCTTGGGATAACACTGCTTTCCTTACTCCACCAAAGCCAAACTTGGTAGAAGACTCTAAGATCCATATCTCTGATTTAGTTAAAAATGATTTTTAGCAATAGTTAAAACAAATAACTTTAGTTAATAACAATTTCATGAAAAATTCTAACCTTGAAACATAAACAAACTCCAACGAATATTCCATCTTCCGAAGTTGATTTGATATTTCAATGGCATCGCATAACCTGTCTCCAAATGAGTTCTCCCCAAGGAAATTTATTCCAGTCTTCAAAATTCTCAACCATCCTAAGATATGTATCATCGACCACGATAACAAGTCACCCCATAAATATGACCTCAAGAGTTAACAAAGGCAACTCACCAAGGCGTTTCATCGACACTTTGGTAAAAGCACTTCATCCTCAATCAAACATAGAAGATCTATGCTTTTAAGTTCTCACCTACCCATGCGGAAATACCCGTCAATTTAAATATGATATCACCAATTCTAAACTTACTAAACTAGGCATTCCACATTTAAAAGCAAGAATGAGGTGAAATTGGCTTCACCAAAGAAGATCATGTCCATTAACATTATAAAGTAGTGGCAAATCAAAGGGTCATCATCGACTTAATTTGCTTTTAAAGCATATAATGTATAAGACTCTCATCGTTCTCAAAAGAATTCAAATCTAACCATGCACCAAAGCATGTTGACGAAACAAGGCGCGACGGTTTTCATTTAGTCTGTCTTTAATCAATTGAAAGTAACGCAGCTTTGCTTTAACGTGAAGCTTCGCGATCGATTCCTATACATACAAAGCAATTTGTAAAT
Organism: Chrysanthemum makinoi; assembly: GCA_910596185.1. Classification (NCBI taxonomy): domain Eukaryota; kingdom Viridiplantae; phylum Streptophyta; class Magnoliopsida; order Asterales; family Asteraceae; genus Chrysanthemum; species Chrysanthemum makinoi. The sequence goes on along the minus strand of OU343218.1, from coordinate 106,635,958 downwards.
TTATGAACATGAAGTCATATGGAGGCCTACAGTAATGAGAGTAACAAAGCAAAATAAGCAAATAAGGTACACCAAGCAAATAAGTGCTATGGGTGATACATGCTGAGCTTATGAAATCTTATACTTAACCTAACCATTTTCCTTTTGCCCCTAATTCCAGCTTTATATAGGAGCTATATGCTCTAGTGTGAGCTTAAGAAAACGTCTTTTGCCCACCTGACTTTATTAATGCATCATACTAAAACACGCCTTATGACAATTTGTGTGATTGTCGTAATAAAACTCACTACTTTTCAAAACTAGAAGTACATACAATTCTCTAAACAAGATCTTAAAAATTGCTTGTATCACTCATCAATTCATTCTTCATCCTAATTATACACATAATTGCTCACATACACACTCATCTTCAAACAACATTCATATTCCCAAATGGCTAACATTCATAACTAACCAAATGTCTAACCAAAACTCACAAAATAGGGTTACAAAACGGCCAACATTCGTAACTTAAACTAAACAATCAATGTTGATAATGTGCATTATTAGCTAATCCAAAACCCACAAAATTAACCCATAAAAGTAACCAAATCTAACAGACGCGGACCAAATTAAAGGGATTATCACAAGGGTTATAAAACAAGTTACTCTCAAGGTTATCATCAAAATCAAAACCCACAAAAAAGAAACTATGAAAGAAATTAACCTATCCCTAAAACAGGGGTTATCAAAAAATATATTTAATTCAAACAACATCTGAGATTAAACATAAATTAAGGGATAAACATACCATTTGTATCAAAAAAAATTGAAAGAATTACGGTTGGATAATGTATGTGTGATTTTGTGTGTAAATTTAATTTACCAATGCGAAATTTGATTGATCAATTAAAACTAAATTAAAACAAAAAACAAAAAGGATTTGATTAATGACAAAAAGATTTTGATAGTTCCCATGGTACTTTTTTCGGATCCACTTTTCAATCGCACAATCGCACGAAATTCTTAAATCGCCGCTCGCGACATCCGCTTCATCGAATATGTAAATTGGTCCTTAGTGGGAAACTAATAATTGAAATAGTACTTGTTGTCTAACATATGGACACGGTCAATATTTTGTGGAGTGCATTATCACATTACCAAATTGTAAGAAAAATACTGTACTTCAAAGTGACCAAACATAAAATTAATGTGGCCAATGAACAATACCACACAAAACACACATTTCTTCACTTAAAACACCATATGGTCACCTTATTAACATTTGGCCACTTTATGCTTAATTGAAAGTGACCAAATAATTAAACAAAAATGTTTGTGTGACTAAATGTTAAAAGGCCACACAAACATAAAATTAATGTGGCCATTGATGATCAATAGTCACACAAAACACACATTTCTTCACTTAAAACACCATATGGTCACACTTATTAACACTTTTGGCCACTTTATGCTTAATTGTATGACTAAATACCCAAAACAAACATGCTTTGTGTGACTAAATGTTAGAAAAGGCCACACAAACATAAAATTAATGTGGCCATTGGATGATCAATAGTCACACAAAACACACATTTCTTCACTTAAACACCATATGGTCACACTTATTAACACTTTTGGCCACTTTATGCTTAATTGTATGTGACTAAATACCCAAAACAAACATGCTTTGTGTGACTAAATGTTAGAAAAGGCCACACACACATAAAATTCATGTGGCCATTGGATGATCAATAGTCACACAAAACACACATTTCTTCACTTAAAACATCATATGGTCACACTTATTAACACTTTTGGCCACTTTATGCTTAATTATATGTGACCAAATACCCAAAACAAACATGCTTTGTGTGACTAAATGTTAGAAAATGCCACACACACATAAAATTCATGTGGCCATTGGATGATCAATAATCACACAAAACACACATTTCTTCACTTAAAACACATTATGGTCACACTTATTAACACTTTTGGCCACTTTATGCTTAATTGTAAGTGACTAAATACCCAAAACAAACATGCTTTGTGTGACTAAATGTTAGAAAAGGCCACAAAACAACATACATTGATATGACATGATTTAGTAAAACACATAGTCACTTATGAACACTTTTTGGCCACTTTATGCTTAATTGTATGACCAAATACGAAAACAAACATGCTTTATGTGACTAATAAACTGAAAAGGCCACACACACATAAAAATTCTGTGGCCATTGGATGATCAATAGTCATAACAAAACACATATTTCTTCACTTAAAACATCATATGGTCACACTTATTAACACTTTTGGCCACTTTATGCTTAATTATATGTGACTAAATACACAAAACAAACATGCTTTGTGTGATAACATTAGAAAAGGCCACACAACATAAAATCTCATGTGGCCATTGGATGATCAATAGTTACACAAAACACACATTTCTTAACTGTAAACACCATATGGTCACATTTATTAACACTTTTGGCCACTTTATGATTAATTGTATGTGACTAAATACCAAACAAACATGGTTTGTGGTTAAAATGTTATAAAAGGCCACACAAACATAAATTTAATGTGGCCATTGGATGATCAATAGTCACACAAAATACACATTTCTTCACTTTAACACCATATGGTCACACTTATTAACACTTTGGGGCCCACTTTATGATTAATTGTATGTGACTAAATACACAAAACAAACATGCTTTGTGAGACTAAATGTTACAAAAGGCCACACAAACATAAAATTCAAGTGGCCATTGGATGATCAATAGTCACACAAAGACATGTTTCTTCACCTTAAACAACATATGGTCACACTTATTAACACTTTTGGCCACTTTATGCTTAATTGTATGTGACTAAATAACCAAAAAAAACATGCTTTGTGTGACTATACATTGTTTATGGTCACTAATACGGATTAATCCAACAAAATTTGTACCAAATTAGTCACACATGTTACGGTTTTGGTTACTCTTTTGCTATAGAGACTAAAAAAAAGTCAAACACATGACCATAGAGTACATATGTCGCTACACCTTTAGTCACACACGTCGGTGAAAATCATGTGTGACTATATGTATATCGTCACACATATTCGGTGTAGCCAAATCCACTTTTTGTTCTAGTGTTAAATTTATTTAATGCTTCATTTTTAGAATGTAACAAATAAACATAATAGAACCTAGAAGCATCATCAATAAATTTCACAAAGTATTTCTTATTCCCTAATAAGGGAGTAGCATGAAAAATCACATATGTTATTATGAATTAACTCCAAAATTTCTTTTTAACATTTTGGAAAGGTTTCTTAGTGATTTTAGCTAGCATGCAAGTTTTACATTTATCATTGTTTATTTGAAAGGTTGGGATAACCTATCCTTAGACATATCTTGCATTCTTTTAAAGTGAAAATGGCCAAGTCTATCATGCCAAAGAGTTGAATCATTCAGTTTAAAGGTTGACATAAAGGCTGAATTAACAATATCATGATCAATATTAAGCCTAAACAGTGGATTGCACAAATAACCAAAACCAATAAACATACCACGTTTAGATAGAGTAAACTTATCAGATTCAATCACTGGTTTATAACCATAATGATTTAAAACACTACTAAACACCAAGTTATTTCTAATTTGTGGTACATGCAAAACATTAAATAAATAAACAATCTTTCTAGAACTAAGTCTTAAATCCACACATCCTCTTCCATGCACTAGGTTGTTTGACTCATTTCCTTTATAAAGAATAGATCCATCATTAAGCGACTCATAGGTCTTGAACCAACATCTATCTTTCAACACATGGATTGTAGCACTAGAGTCAACCCACCAAGCAATATCATCATACTCCATTGAAAGTAAGCTTCAAATATATATGTAACATAATAAATCAAAAAAGACTTATTAAACATATTAAGACCCTTCGAGGGTTGGATGAACCACTCTCTCGATCATTTGGCCGACCATTGGTTTTATTATCACCTTTAACACCCTTACAATCCTTTTTCAAGAGTCCAAGTTTTCCACACTTCCTACAAGTCACTTTAGACTTCTTGTTAGGATTAACTTTGGTGTTATCTTGATGCTTACGTTTGCCTCTGTTGTCATTGTACCTTGTGGAATTGTATGCTCCACCATATTGAAACTCAAGAACCAACAACATTATTGCTCTTTGGTTTGTCACTATCAAAGTAATCACTACTCAACATTGTATGTGCTTATAAGTTGTTGCAATGGCATTCATAGGATTTGGTCGATAAACATCATGACATACACCATACATCGTGGTCGCCTCATGATTTTGGTAGCCCTGCCACTACCATAAAGAGGCCCTCAAACACACACAAAATATGATGTATCAATTGTGCATGAACTAATTAAACTCAAGCTCAGATTTTGTATATATATTGTTATATATATATATATATATATATATATATATATATATATATATATATATATATATATATAAAGAAAAGTTCATGGAATTTTCATACTTCTCATTGCCAGCCCATATGCAATTGCACCACCTGCACTCCCCTAAAGATGGCCCTGCCATACATAATTTTATTTATTTATTTTTTATTTATTTATTTATTTATTTTTAACTTGTAGAGTGTTAGGTCACAAGGTTTACCACACAAGGTTATAAGAAAGATAGAGAGGCGATTGAACAAGAAACCAAACACACACACACACGATATAGTAAGACCGGTATGTGTGAGAGCATATGAAAGGAAAACTTGAACAACCAACCCTCAAGTGAGGGTTATTACAGTATTTATAGGGAGCTAGGGCAACACTCCTTCCCTTTCTCCTATGGGCTTGGGCCTAAGCTCATGGGCCTTCTACATAAGCTTAAGGCTAATAACAAACATAAAGGCCATAATAAGCTAACTATTACATATGAGTAACTAACACTTGAAGAAGGTTTAGGAGTGATTCCAACAATCTCCCCTCAAGTGTTATTACATATGAGTAACAAACACTCAAGTGTTGGTGATGAAAACGGTGAAGGCGTTGATGTAATAGTAGCTTTGACGCCGCCCGACATTCTTCTTCTTGTGAGAAGAAATGCATTGATTTGAACAATCTCCCCAGTGTAGAGAGATAGTTTACTTTGAACAGCTATGCTTTGACGTCATCTTTAACTTTGTTCTTTGATCATTGTTCTTTGTGATGAAAGTGATAGTATGTTGTTGTTCCGTGATCAAATCTACTCCTGGCCTCTGCCATTTACGTTCTCTACGCCATTCTTCAACATGATCACACGCTTTTGACGCTGGAATTCAAATGATGAAGTTCTTTAAGTCTTTAACTTTGTAGATTCTCAGATGACGAAGAATCATTCCGATCAAGTTGTGTTGCTTTGGATAGAACTTCCATTAGTGATGATGTTGGCGGAGCATGAGAAGAATCGCGACGATCATTCCGCCCCGGAGCTTCCATAAGAAGAAAACATTTAAACGGTTAGTAATAAGCGGATTCCCAGACTTACAAGTTTGAACTTCGAGTGTTAACAAAGATAGTGTGAAAACACAACTCTAATTTACAAAGGCCGCTCCTGAACTGGAGTCCCACAAGTGAGATAACACGATGTACCGAAGTACACCTACGATTCGATGAGTCGCCGAGGTACACCAAGCATCACCTCACGATCAGACCGCTTGAGACCACTCGCTAATCCACGGGAGTCCGTTGACCGCCGTGGCTGTTTGATGTTGACCCCGGCAGAGTTTCCATTCAATCACCGAGGATCACAAATGTGAACCTCTCATAAATGTTCTCTCGTGCAGCTAAGATCTGTGGAAGGACTCGATAATGTATCACCGAAATTCTTATTGTTGAATATCAAGTGATGAAATGTCAAGTGTACCTAAGAGATCTTTTGATGAATCTCGTGGCTCTAGACTCAATAGTGCTTTGGTTTTCCGAAGTGAGACTAGGGAGAGGTCTCCTTCTTCAATACCAAAGAATCTCTAAGAGAAAGCCGATAGTTTACTTAGGGTTCCCTCGTGAGAATGAAACAAGCTTCGTTAAGAGAAACTTGAGTGGATAAGGTTTAGTGCATGGCCACCGGGTCCATGACGACTTTTAATCTTCAATACGGCTCACTAAGTGACAACCAAGAGCATATGAATTGAACCCTGGTTCCGCCCTAAGTTGAATAATCTGGAGGGCTATTTCTTTTCACCCTTTTCTTTGCATTTCTTTTAATTCTTCAACTCCTTCTTTCTCCGATTCTCATTTTCTCCTTTTTATAATCATACCTAAGGACTTCTAAATTCTAACTATTGTGGTGTCCTTGGTAGATCCATCCGCTCAAGCGGATCATAGGACGGTTATTCCTAACCTTAGTCACCTTATAACTTCATGACTAACCTATGTTGCCATTAAAACCACTGCTAGAAAAATCTCTCAAAGTTTTTGTGAATGAAAAACATTTTAGTACCAATGTTGAGATAAGATTTTGCATAAATACTCCCCCTCCACATGTGCTTAAGAGTTTTAACGGTTAAAATGCACATGAGGAAAGAGCGCCGACATTTTGAATTGATTCACTCAAGATAGACAATCCCCTCATGAGACACGTTACTGGCATAGTTAAAGAATTACATTGTCAGCTTTTAGGTGACAACTAGCTCTAATAACTACCTTGAAGGTGTAGACAATCCTCAAAGGTCGTCAAACCCGCCGAGTTCATGTCTACCAAGAGTTTCTCGAATGGTACATTCTACTCGCATAAGTCCTTTCATGAGACACGCTTACATCACTAGCTTAACTAGCTTGAAATTATTACCCGCCCCGACAAGTCTTTTCGAAGTTACTAACAGTTAGATCTCACAATTCATGGGTTAAGTCTTATAGCACAAAGATTCATTTGCATTTTACACAACATATTTCTTATCAATGATTTTCTCCCCCAAAAAAATGGCATATGTGATGTTATTTTTGAAAAGTTGAGAATAAATATGACCATTTCGAAAGTGTCCGGGAAGAATGACCATCTGGAACAATTTTTGAACAAAGTTTTAAGTCAAGTACCCCTCAACGAAGTGATATAAACGGTTGAGGTTTTGAAAATCATAAGGGAAAGTACTTGTTCTTTGAGCAAAACCTTGAAAAAAGAAAGGTTTGATAGGTTTTACTCAAAAGTAAGAAGCTTTCGCTCCTTTTCTAAGGATTGTGGCATCGAGGCGCACTCACAGGTCCTTTATTTACAAGTACGGGTTGTACACCGTAATATGTGCACAAGCCACGACATAATAATCAAACATCCAAAATTATATGAAGGAAGCAATTCAAGGGGTACCAGAAGTGCGTGATGTTCCTGTGAGTGCGCAGTGCTTGAAAGCTGTTATGTTAATCCCGGTCGACCACCCACATAACTCTCCAATCGTCTCAACCGATCCCTTCAAACAACCGCTCATCAATCATTGTGATGATCCGCTCACATCCCTCCTTTCCCGAGAATTCCAGCGCTAGAGACCCAATTTTCTCGTGATATCCTTCAACCTCGTATGCCATTCCATCCCTAACCAGCTTCAAAGTATGATCCCCGAACTTGTGGAGTTCGCTACGCCATTAAGCTTTGAAGTTCACTACGGTAAACAACGCCAAAGGTTTGTCGATGAGTGTATATTGAGATAGCCGGTTGATATCGGAAGATCAAGCTGAGGAGTGAAGTTGACACGCCGCCCGATAAGATTCAACAGCCAACGGAGATCTTCTACACGTTCCTTGATGACAATGCGTCTAATGAAGATGAGAAGTGACTTGATAAATTCGCTTGTAATTTTAGCTGAGAATTGTCTCATGCGACCCTCAGACTTGGGCAAGGTACATGTCTTCATGTCATTGGAGACAAATTCTCAAAGTCACCAGAGAAAGCATAGTCCCGCTCATCTTGTCGCTTGACTACGCATCTTCTTTAGGAATGTGTAGTCCCACTTAGACAAAGGTCAACGTGTATGATGGCAACGATATCCTTAGAACTATACACAAAGATGTTGAGACTTCAACCGACAGCCTTCTCGTGAGTAGATTCTTCGCCGCTCGCCGCTGATGAATCCCATACAATGCATCCTACCGATGCTTCCAATCGTTGGAGAACAAGTGATTGGCACGCCTCACAATGGCTGCAAATTTGAGTGCAGTACCGCCGGGAATGGAAGTGTCAACGATGTAGCATATTTTCAATCATCGCCAATGGTGAAGAAAATCCAAGTCTTTGTTGAAGAAATATCCGAAGGAATCCTTGGTTCAACCGTTGGCCAATTGTTGGTAGAGGTTTGGTCCAATCTGTAGTATGGAGGGTTGTCCCCTGTGTGAAGTCAATGTTTGCTTCCCGGTTGAGCCAATCCATGTTGTTAGACATAGCTCGAGCAATGTTTTCAAGGTGATATTCGACCTCTGAGGGCACTTTCTCGAGTCGCTCTTTAGAAGTTGAAACGCTTCATTCTTGATTCGCCTAACTCAGATTTCGCCATTTTCTTCACATGGAACTTTTCTTGCGTAATTTAGCATGCTCCAATGTAGAACCGCTCTACCAAATCCTCAACCTTCTTCGTGGTAGGAGTGTTGTTAACAAGATTAGAAAACCATTCAAATTCCTCTATTTTATCGTCATCTAGCCATGATACTATCGCCGCCCCAGGCATCTTCTTCTTCTTCTTCGGGCCTAGATGATGATTCTGGTTTCAACTTGTTTGGGAGAGCGGTTGTTGTAGGGCCTGGATCTTCTTCATCGCCACCACCCGTGATACTCAAAGTGATCACCGGTTTTCTCGAGTCGTGGGTGGTAACTCGGAATCGCCCCAGGTTTTTCGAGAAGAACGAGGAGGAGATTTTGTTGAGCAGAGGTCGTTGGGAGGAGGTTGCATCAAGAAGATTCACCATACCGCTCGACGCTAGGTGCGTAGTCTTTATCCTTATCCTTGTCTTCATCGCCTTGGACGCTTAGACTTTTCACCTTCGAATCTACAAGCTTGAAGTTGGTAGTCCAAAGAATGCTTGAAACAATTTTCCTTCATCGTAATTAGCAATGTCCGATCGAATCTATTTGTGTTACAAGCTTGGCCACCAATTCATTATCCGAGAAAACTATCGGATCGGTTGATTGATTAATTTAAGTATTGATTGAATAGTTTGCTTGGCGACCGCATAAGATTTGATAAAGTTGTTCTGAACAACTCCTTGTGACTTTAGGAACGCATCTTAAGGTACTTTTTCGTGTATCCTTCGATCATTTCGCTCAGCCTCTTGACGGTGATTTTTCATGAATTCCCTAACAAACTTCCTTTCTCCTTTGATCTTTTCATTCTCGCATATAGATGATGTATGTGATCAAAGAAGAAATTCAACTTTTGTTGAGCACGCCTTTCTTTCCGACTTGTTTGACAAGATTCACAATTCTTTTATGAAATGAGAAATCCAAGATCGGGTGGTTTCTTCACCGATTGGATGATGATTTGGTTGATCTTTTGATGGTGGTGGTGAAGAGGAGAAGAAGAATCGATGATGATGAGATATGAGGAGACCGTCCTTTGGAGGTTCGCAGAGGTTTCTTCCTTTGATCGCGGCAGACTATCTAGAAGAAACGTATCATACTCAACAACATCTTCTTCATCAGCCTTTTTTGTTCATCACCTTAACCTTCCAAATTTCTCGGATTCTCGGTTCTTCAAAATCAAACTCACAGTGTCTTCAACACGCTTTTGTTGTTATAACAAAGTGGTGGCACCGCATCCCCTTATCGGGTTGATTAACCGATCGATTCAGCGGTGAAGGCAGACCACTGATCCTCCGGCCACCCATTTGTTCTTTAGCAAATTCTTTGCAACGTGGTGAAGTGTCTAACGAATTTGAACTTCTTCCGTATGATTTATCCCAGCTGTTTCTTCATCACTTCGAAGCTTTCATCATATGGCACAAGTACATGAGTCTTTCCTTTGCCATGTTCACCTATTGGACTAGGAGGTTTTGCATCATGGAGTCATCCTTGCAGCTTTCGTAGTAGGTGACCTCCTCGTCTGGATGTATCTTCGTCGGCGTTCTGGCCAAGAAGGCTTTGTGGTTCGTGTAGGAATAGGAGCAACTTCCTTACGATGGAACTATCCTTTGCGAGGAGGATTCCTTTTGGGAAACTTCCTTTGAATTTTGTACTTGTGACACTTCCAGCATCGCCTCTTCGTCCTCCGAGTAGGTGTACCAGAAGATTTTTCATCAAGATGACCAACTTTGCCTTCATTTACGGCTAACCGATACCTTTTGTATGTTTCAAGCTTTTTGATTTCGGTAGTCGAAGGTGATCGTGTAATACCGCACCTGTTTCTTTGTTGACGATTCTTTGATTCTCGACAGATAATATGGGTTCACCAATATGTCGTGATTATCCGGGTCATTGAGCCTCTTGGGATATCGGATGAAGTCCAAGTGCTCTCTGGATCAACAGTTTGGTGTATCCGACATAGGGAATCTTGGAGCCAAGCTTCTTGTGAAATACCATCATGTCCTCCCATATCGGCTTCGATTTCAATGTCCTTCTTGTTGATCAACGACCAGTAAAATTTGCAGGCCATGAGCTTGGGATGCTCATAGCCACCGACCAGAGAGACCGATTTGGTGATGATCATGTAGAGTGTTCTCCATGGTTGAGGAATATTCTCCAGCTCCACGTGAGAGTGCTTAGTAATGATTCCTGAAGCTTCATCATAACCAATATCTATCAAGAATTTCTGTCTCTTCAGTAGGGGTAGCAAAGAAGTCGGTTGGAGCGATGTCGGAATGATGAGAATGTAGCCCGTAAGTCACAGGAGTGATAGTGACTTGTTTGTGATTAAGTGTCACATTCACTGCACTTTGACTGATCCTTTGCATAGAATCCAGAATTGTTGAATGTAGACCTCTGGAACTGCGGGCAGAGTGTGAGAGCATGTTCGGTAGGGATGATTCCCGAGAATATCCATTGCGAATGAGACAAGAAGATTCTGAGCATGTGAGGGTATAAAAGTCAACCCTAAGGTTGTTCTTTCCAATCTTTCTCGGATAACCCTCTGAAAGATATCAAGCAATTGTAAGAACTCTCGATGCATCCACATTCATTTGTTCACCATGTCGTGATCTCGAAATAACATTAGCCAAAAGAACCAACATATCGAAAGACATAATGTTAGTCAACGAAGGTCTTATTGTCTAGTTATTGAATGTAAGTGTCAATGATTGTTACGAGTCCTAAGTCACTTGTTTGTCCAATAGTCCAATGACGCCGTGAAATGTTTCGTGAGTTAGTTAACTTTAAGTTTTAAAGTTTATGTTATCACTTATTGTTCACAACATATCAAACGTTTAAGTTTATTAGTGACATTATGGATTCGCGGACGTTATGATAAGTTAATTAACAAGTTTGTACACGTAACAATTCATAATGAAGGTCAATCAAGGCATAGGCGTAGAATTGGCAAAGTTAGCGTAAACAGAGTTACATATGCGCGTAGGCGAAAGCTTCGCGTAGGATCCTAACTTACGCGTAAGAAATGTTACGCGTAAGAAAAGAGGACCTTATGCGTAGAGCTTACGCGTAGGGCGTATAAAACCCTTACGCGTAAGGCTTACTCGTAAGAGTAGACCTTATGCGCGTAGAGGTCATCGTTTACGCATATCCTTCACAGTGATACGCCGTAGTCCCATTGTAGAACCTTACGCGTAATAGTTATGCGTAGGATTATTCTTACGCGTAACTTGACTACGCGTAGGGTAATCCTTATGCGTAGAGATTCAAATGACCTTGATTTTGAATATTAAGCGTAAAACCCTGAAATAAATTCATCAAATCATCAATATTAACACAAGAATTCATTTTATCAACAGATCATGGCATGAATCATTCGTTAAACAAATATTGCGAGAGAAAGTCATACGCAGAGGTCAAAACCCTAAGGGTTAAGAATTACGCATATAATTTCTAACCATGGGATTTGCACCAAACAAATTCTGGTAGTTCTAAGATGTTGTATGAGCTTATGGACCAAGTCTTAACATCTAATTCATTGAGAATCAAAAATACCCAAACTTATGAACTTTAAACCCTAATTCCAAATTTTTAATTATTTAGAGTTTCTGGGTGGTTAACGACCTTGGATATCATCAATTCATCAACATATGAACATAACCCAACAATCTTTTTGACCAAAACACTTCACATTTGAAAATACCCAATTCGACTCAAGAACCCTAGTTTTCAAAAATCATTAATTCGTGTTTCTGGGTGGGTTTTGATGGTTAAAATGTTATCATTTATGTATTAGGAACGTTTTGACACTATCCATTTAACCACAAACACACACACAATGATTGTGTGTTCATACGCTTATGCGTAGAACACATAATCACGCGTAACAAAAGTTTTAGCCGTAGGATTTACTAGAAATTCAAAACCTTAGCTTGTATTACTGTTAAGATCGTGAAAACACTTACAAAACGATGATCTAAAGCACGGATTTCTTGAATGAATCTTAGGCGTAGGATGTTTAAGGTTGAAAGTAATAAATGTGAAGTTAGAAGTAGGTGGGAGGTGTTTTATTTAAAGTAACTTTAAGATTTTGACAATTTTGGTCCCTCCACCTTTTCCTTTTTCAAACAAAGCCATTTAACTTCCATTTTGGTTATCAAACAAAGATTTTAAGAAAGAAACTTTGACGACACTCCCCTCGACTTAAGAAAAATAATGAAAGGTTATAAATTTTAGTCCGAGGAGTGTCATTGAACGTAAACATTTACCACCATTGATAAAAGAAACAACCGGAAATGATAACATGCAAGTACACAATGATGTTTTGAAACAGTTAAGTATTAATTTTCTCCCACTCAACACTTGATCGAAAAAATACTGAATTTTGAAAGATTAGAGTGTTGACGGAAGAAACGTACTTGCCATGTTGAAAGAAAATTAGATTAGAAGAATATTTTTGTTGTTTTATCAGGTTTTATATTTTTGTATTTTGTTTTTGAAAAATTATTTACAAAAGAGATTTGGTGTTTGACAGGTATTTAAGACTGTGTTAGGAGTTCATCCAATTCCTCTTGAGTCAAACACCTCATACCAATCCGTTGGACCAACTCATTAAACCTAGCGGAGGCAAGGCTTTGGTGAGAAGATCTGCCAATTGGTATTCTGTACCCACAAAATATAATTCAACAAGTACTGCTCCACGTGATCCTTGATGAAATGATATCGAAGATCGATGTGCTTTGATTTCGAGTGCCGAACTGAGTTGCACGAGATCGCAATGGCACTCCGATTGTCGCAGTACATCGATTCGTCAAATACGTAACCAAGTCTTTGAGTTGTGTTCTCATCCAAATGACTTGAGCACAACACGCCGACATGGCTACATATTCTGCTTCGTTGAGGACAACGATGTACAATCCTCGCTTCTTCGATTGCCATGACACCGCTTTATCACCAAGAAATTGTAAAGCTCCCGAAGTACTTTTCCGTGAGTCTAAGCATCCCTGCGTGGTCACGTCTGAAAAGCGATTAGTTCAAAACCGAATCCTTCTGGATACCGATCCCCAAGTTAATGGTTCCCTTTATGTATCGGAGGATTCTTTTAGCCTCGGAGAGGTGGGTTTCAGTTGGTCGCGACTGATAACGAGAGCAAAGATATACGGCAAAGACAATATCGCTAGCTGTTAGATACATGAGAGACCCAATAATACTACGGTATTTTGTAGGGTCCACCAATTTCCCATGTAAATCAGCGTCTAGCTTCTTGGTATGAGCCATTGGTGTGGCATAGGTGTCGCAGGTTTTCATTCCAAATTTGTTTAACAATTCAAGGGCATATTTGGACTGACTCAAGAAAATACCACGGGGTGATTGATGAACTTGCAGTCCGAGAAAGAACGTAAGTTCACCCATCATGGACATTTCAAAATTTTTCTTCATTAGTTTTGCAAAAGCGATTGAAAACTTTTTATGTGTAGACCCAAAAATGATGTCATCCACGTAAATTTGAACAATTAAGATATGTGCCCCGTGATATTGTATAAAAAGAGTTGGGTCAACCGAACCTTTGGTGAAATTATTAGCAATGAGGAAGGATGATAGCTTATCGTACCATGCCCGAGGAGCTTGTTTGAGACCATACAGCTTTGTTCGGTTTGTAGACGTGATTCGGAAACTCGTGATCAACGAATCCATCTGGTTGGCTGACATAAACCGTTTCTTTAAGTTGTCCATTGAGAAACGCAGTTTTGACATCCATCCGATAGACCGTCATATTCATATGAGCCGCGAACGCTAGAAATATCCGAACACCTGAATTTCAAGACGAGCAACCAGAGCAAAAGATTCTTCAAAGTCAATACCCTCTTCCCGACGATAACCCTTAGCCACCGACGCGACTTATTTCTGATAACATTTCCTTCAAAGATCCAATTTGTTTTTCCAAATCCATTTGAGACCAATGACGAGATTCCTCGTTGGTCTTTCAACCAGTACCCATACTTCAAGACGTTTGAATTGGTTGAGTTCTTCTTGCATGGATTCAATCCAGTTGTCTTTTGTCATTGCGTCTTTGATGTTTTTAGGTTCAGATTGGCAGACAGTGAGTGCATAAATGCAATGTTCACCGTCTGTGTGAAGACGTTGTCTCGTAACGACTGGTTGATTCGGGTTGCCAATAATGTTTTCCAGAGGATGGTCTTTCGTCCATCTATGTGTGGAGGGTTGATGTTGGTATACATTGTGCAGATTTTGAGGATTCAAATGGTTTGTTGAAGATTCCGCGACATCCGGTGCAGCAGTCTCATTAGCAAACGGGTTAAAGAACGCATTTGGATCAAAATCGGCAGGTGGGGGTACTTCATTCAGAATATCATCAGCCGCTTCATCATTGTTGGAAGCGGTTTGTTCAACTGTTGTGGTGGAGTCAACTGGGTAGGTGCATCTCGCGAGTTGTTGTAGCAGGTGTATCGGTATAAGAGTATTATCGTTTGAGCGGAAACAAATGCGGATACACCGAGCACGCTCATCAATATCGCCACGAACAAATGGAGCAAATAACCTTTCCATTTGTTGACGAGTAAGCTGGGGGCTTTGTTCACCTGATGATGGGGTTTGGGGAAGTTTAAGCGGTTGTGTCGGGTTCCAAGCGGTATACTCGTAAGCCATTTCCGTAAGTTCATCAAAATGAGCATGAATCGCTTCCATCACCTGTTTTGTACGACGATTCCAGATTCGGAAACCTTTTGAATTATCACAATATCCGATAAAGACTCCAATGTCAGCTTTGGCTTTGAGCTTTCCAAAGTCATCACGATCATTATTCGGATAGCAAAGAGATCCAAATACATGAAAGTGTTTTAGATTCGGTTTTCTGTTATGGACAAGCTCGAAGGTGTTTTGTTGTGCGTAATCATAGAACGGTTTTGAGTATAGCATGCAAGAGATACAGCTTCGCCCATAAGTAATCTGGAAGTTTAGCATTGATTAGCATTGTTCTTGCAGCTTCCACTAACGCTCGGTTTCGGCTCTTCAACAACTCCGCTTTGTTCTGGTGTACGCGGCAATAGATGTTTGATGCTGAATTCCCACTTTCTCATAGAATTCACGAAGGGTTTGATTAACAAATTCAGTTCCTTTATCTGTTCGATTAGTCTGACGGTGTTTGCGGAGTGAACTTGTATTTTCGTGAGAAAGGTGATGATCATTTGTGGAGCTTGATCTTTGCTTCCAAGAAAGTAGACCCAAGTCCATCGTGAATAGTCATCAACAATTACTAAGATGTAGCGTTTGCCATTGATCGCTTTGCACGCCGCATCGGGCCACACAAATCCATGTGAAGAAGATGAAGCACATGTCGAGAGCTGTGTTCCACCTTTGAAGGAAAATGAGCACGAGTGCTTTTTCCTTGTTCACAAGCTGAGCAAAGGTGATCTTTTGAATACCGAAATCGTGGGAGTCCTTCAACTAGTTTGTGTCGAGCAAGGTTGGTGATGGTTTGAAAGTTTAGATGTGAGAGACGACGGTGCCATAGCCATGGTTTTGTTGATGTTGCCTTTGAAAGTAAACAGATGGGAGATGAAGCAACCATGTCTTTCATAGAGATAGTGTAGAGACTAGAATTACGCGATCCGGACATAAGGTCATTTCCTTGTAGATCACGAATGAAACAAGTTTTCTCCCGAAAAGCAACCTCCAAATCTCCATCACAAACTGACCTACTGAAAACAGATTATGACCGAGGCCTTCCACATAGTAAACCCTGCTGATTTCGATGTTCCCATTGACATAGTCTCCGTAGTCCATGATAGCTGCGAAGTGATCATTCCCTAACCTGACAGTGCCAATGAACTTTGCAATAAAGTTTGATAACAGTTTAAGATTGCCTGTCATGTGTCGGGAACATCCGCTATCAACAATCCAGAGAATGATCTCTATCACCTGCATTACACACGCGGGCGACACAGATGGAATAGAAGTAGATGTGGAACCCGAAATGTTAGAGGGTTCCGTAGCGGTTATAGTAGATATACACACATCAATAGCTTTAGGTATCCACTTAAATCCTAGTGTGTTATATATCCATTTCTGCCATCTCCAACTAGTGTTTGCTTTAGTCTTAGTGAATGCACTAGGTGGTACTACATTCCTAGGAGGTGAAACTGAGCTACAGGGATAACAATGCGTTTCGTAGAATCTAAAGAGGGCGGTCTACCAAGCACAGACTTAGAAAGATTAGTTGGCCTAGAGGTATTCCGGTTCTTAGGATTCCTTAAACGAGAGATTATAGCTTTAGCAACACATTTATCATGACAATCAGAATTCATACTTTTACGACAAATAACACAAGGTGCATCGACAATATCAAAAGTACTTAACGGTGTAGCATTCGTTACATCACTATTTCTATTACATTTGCCGGACGCAATATCTATAGTGGAGGCAACATGAGTCTTATTCATAGTCCTAGGGTGTTCTTCTACTTTAGCATTCCTGATTGATCTTTTCTTAGGTCGCAACTTCCTATTCTTCGATGTAGTGCTCCTAGGCTCGTGAAGTGCGGACATTTGGAAAAGATGCAACTATTCTGCTTTCAAGAGAAGGAGGCACGTTAGCAACTTGTGATTTGGAAGTAGGGATTCTAGGTTCATGAGTACTAAGTGTTACTGGGGCTAATCTCTTAATGATGGTTGGCGGAAGTTGTTCATACTTTCCTAACATTTCTCTTAACTTGAAGATAGTGTGAATCGATCTTGATTTTCGACCGAACATTTCCAAAGAAATGCATAACTTCTTAGTGTGTGCAAGATAATGATCAAGTTCATTTGATGCTTCATCACGAGTCTTTTTGAGTAAATCAAATATGACACCATATTCCTTTTAACTTTTACAAGTTCTTGTTCATATTTTGAGATTTGACACTTAAAAGACACGCTTTGATCATCCAGTTGCTCAATTTTAGGATCAGAAGATTTTGCACGCAATAGGGCGATTTTGTGTTGAAAAGCAAGTTGTTGATCGTGAATATCTTTTTGACACCAATTAAGACGACGTATTGCATTTGAAAGTTCGTTTGACAATCGTTTGTTTTCAACTTTTAAGGACTCGACCAAGCACATTATCGTGTTCTCAACATTTATCACGAATCAACAATATCGCAGAGGTATGATCAAATGCATATGACAAAGAATTCAATAGCACAACATTATGGACATCAGAACAGATGACATCTTCCAAGAGTCGATCAACATCTTTTCTCAACAGCTTTTACGCTTAGTGTTAGAAATAGATGTTTCTTTTCTCAAAACGACCTTCATTATCCAAGTTCCTTATGAAAGTCCCTTTCCCAAGACAATGCACAACTTTTCAAATTTTTAACATTTGGTAAAAGATTTTTCTCAAAAATGTCTCTTTGTTCTCGCGCTAGAGGCGATTGAAAGTGTTGAACTTTGATTTCGGAATGATATTCTATCTCATGTTGTAAAGTTTTGAGGTCAGCCATGAAAATGTCAAAATATCGAAGAATTTTGCGATTTTCAGGTTTTGAGTTTACTTCATTGATGGAAGGTAAAGGACCATAAGTTTGTGCATAATCTGGTTGGGGATTAACATTAGAAGACTCGTGTGTTTTTATGATTACCCTTGGTGTGTTAGAAGAATCCGTTGGTGTGACGAAGTGACCGCTTTTGAATAGTTAAAAGGTTTGTTGTAAACAACTTTTTCTAATTTTGATCGACTCTCGCCTTCTGCATCTAATTCCTCTTGACGATGATATTCAACAACACTCATAACAGAATTATCAACTTTATATTCTGCTCTGGAAACTTCAGGATTTGGTTTGAATGCTTTGGTTGAAAGCTTAGGTTTGTAATCGGCAAGATTCGGTCCATATCCATTTGGATTGGGTTTTAAAGTAAACTTTTCAATGGTTGTGACCGACTCGCCATGTTTGTAAACAACAGCTTTAAACTCTTTAAGTTTGTTTTGCAAGCCGATGATTTCTTCAAGATGATCATCTATTCGCTTCGTTGAATGCTTTTTGTATGCAGAGAACTGTTTTTGACAAGTTAACAACTCAGCATTAGCTTTTTGATTTTCCAAGGTGAGAGCGTTAATTTGCTTTTTATGTTCATGTTTCAGTTGTTCTATTTCGAACAACAAAGCATTCTTCGCGGCTAGATCACGATCTGCCTTTCTAAATATTTTTCGCTTTGATAAGATTTGGCAAAGGCTGCTTCAAAACCGCCACGCTTTTTCTTGAGTTTTGAAAAAGTTGAGTTGCTTTTGTAGACATTCAAAATCCTTGGTTAACAAAGTGCATTTTGCATTTCAAGTCCTGATTAATGGCATGACATTTTTCCACTATGGTCCGTTGGTCTTGTATTAAACGAGCAAAATCTGGATGAGGCAAAAGTTCGGCGTGTTCAACGTGAGTCTCAACATGATCATTATGGAGATCCTCAAGTATAACCACGGAGTCAATTTGATTATCAAGGGAAACCGTTGGTCATCTTGATCGTCAAATATAACTACGGGGTCTAGTTGAAAATCGCCGGAATGAGATGTGGATGGCGCATTTTGAACATTCCGAGCCTTGCCGGATTCAGATGTTGGCGGAGATATGAGATCGGAGATAAATATGGTTTGTTCGGGTACCTGAGACAAGCCATCAATGTCATACACTGGCCTGTGTCACTCATGTGTAACTCATGCATATTAGCCATCAACATAATGCATTGGCCCGCAAGTCCTCCATATCATCATCCGAGTCAGCGATTTGCCATAAAGCTCTGCTCTTTGTCCGTGAGAGTTCCACCAGCTTCATCCTTAAGAGCCAAAAGAAGAGCCTCTTTGAAATAAGCACGGCCCCTAGTCCTTGGCTTTGGGCATGCATTAGCCAGGTGTCCCTTCTCATTGCAGTTGTAGCATCAAGACCATTCAACCCATTCCGAGCATTTCCTGTTCCACCACTTGAGCTCTATTTTTATTCCTACCCATAGCATTAAACCCTTGACCACCGCCCATCTGACGACCATAACCACGATTCTCAACTTCAACTCGTCCATTGTTCACAACAGCTTGATTCCTTGTATTAGATGAGGAACGAATACGGTTGTTGGATTTGTTGGTATAACGGCTAAAGGCATTAGCAATCATAGCAAATCCTTGTTGCAATGCTTCAAACGGATCGGATTCCTCATTAGCTTCACTGAAAAGGGCTTGAGCATTGTTGTTGTTGTATGGAACCAATTGAGTTTGTTGAGATTGAGGCTGTGAAGGATCATGTGGTGTGATTGTAGCAGTTGGTTGAGTTGTTGGTTGAGGAGAATAACTGTTTTGAGCATATAAGGCAAGTTGTTGATTTTCCGGATGTGTCGGTGGAGCAATTTGAGCACGGAGAATCCTTTCCCTATCAACTGCCTTTTCATGAGGTTTCAAGTAATCGTACAATAATCCATATGTAGATTGATGCATGTTTTTCGCTTGACGGAGAAAAATGACATACTTCTCCCATTCAGGACCAAGACTACTCAGAACTTAGTATTCACTGCGATTCTTGGCATGATGATGTTGTGTTTATCCAAATCATTGATGATGTCTGAAAATCGGTGATGATAGGACTCGAGTGTCTCTCCGGGTTCAATCATGAAGTGTTCATAAGCCAAGTAAATTTTGGATTCCAAATCTTCCCGATTGAGTACAGATCCTTCCATAAGAAGACGAATATGATCCCACATTTTCTTTGCGGTCTTTTGAGCATCAACACTACGAAGAATTGGGTTTGGTAATCCTAAGAGGATATATTCCATTGCAAGCTCATCCGCTTCATAGTGTAGAAGTTCTTGAGGATTCAAGTTCGCAACAAAGAGCAATGTTCGTTTGTTCATCTCTTGGTGGAATGGCATTTGGATCTCCTGTACAATGACGTAGGCATCTCAAATTGACCTTCCAAGATAACCTGCTTTAAGAACTTTCCATGTGGCTTCTTTAGATCACAAAACCTAAAGAACCTTATCACCCATTGATCATAGTTTCCTGGAGTGAGCATTGGAGGTCTATCAAGTGATCCAACCTCATGAATTGATTGTTGGCTGCTTAAAGCTTCAAACATCTTTGCAAACCAAGTGGGTTCCTTCATAATGGTCCTTGATGGATGTTGATTGAAGTCATTTGTGTACGGTTGAACTTGAAGACTTGATGGTGTTTGAACCATTTGAGGTTGGGGAATTGCAGCAAGTTGTGGAGTATGTTGTTGGTTAAATTGTTGTTGATAAATTGCTTGTTGTTGATTCCATTGTTGATGTTGTGGAGTTAGTTGTTGTTGACGCTGAGGATGAGGATAAGTGTAAGGGAAATAGTTAGAGTATGGTGGTTGTGACATGTTGATAAACTTGTGTTGGTAAAAATGGATCTTTGTAGTCGAATGAACCTTTGTTGATGAAGTATCCTTAGGCGTAGAAATCACAATAGCCAAGTAACACTTATGCGTAAAACACCAAAGTTACGCGGAACAATAAGAAGTTACGCGTAGAATTTAGCTTACGCGTAAGTAGGGAAAAGACGCTAAAGTTATGCGTAGACAAAAGTTAGGCGTAGAAAGTTAGGCGTAGGATTATCTTATGCGTAAGACTAGGCTTAGGCGTAAGATAAATATTATGCGTAGGATTTCTACGCGTAAGCTTTATGCTTATGCGTAATTTTAGGTTTTATCTCAAGTGATCTTTTACACTTCACAGTGCAAAAGATATCCAAAGTCGACGTATTTTCGGACTTATCCAAGTAAGAAAACACGGAATAAACCACGAAAATGAAGATCAAACCAAGGAAAGACTTACGCGTAGTTTTAGGGTTTCACTACGCGTAGGTTTACTCGTAAATTTGATATTGCTCAAAGATGTTTCTAAACCAGTTTTTGTGTGATGAAATAGCTTCAAGATCACCAAATAACACAAGAATGTGAGATTTGATGAACCAAACCTTCTAAAACAGTTACGCGTAGAACTATACCCACGAATAAAAACTAGCTCAAAACAACGATCCACGCATAAAGTTTGAAACTTTTTGCCAAAAACAAGTATTTTAACACCTTAAAACGTTGAAAGTACAAGAATCTTGGATTAAAAATGTAAAAAACAAGTTTTGAAGCGAACCAAAGAACACGTTATCTTTACGCGTAAGACCCAAAACCAAAAACTTCAAAACAAAAGTGTGCACCCAACTATTTGGCGATTGATACCACTGTTAGGTCACAAGGTTTACCACACAAGCTTATAAGAAAGATAGAGAGGCGATTGAACAAGAAACCAAACACACACACACACGATATAAGTAAGACCGGTTATGCGTAGAGCATATGTGAAAGGAAAACTTGAACAACCAACCCTCAAGTGAGGGTTATTACAAAGTATTTATAGGCAAGGAGCTAGGGCAACACTCCTACTCCTTCCCTTTCTCCTATGGGCTTGGGCCTAAGCTCATGGGCCTTCTACATAAGCTTAAGGCTAATAACAAACATAAAGGCCATAATAAGCTAACTATTACATATGAGTAACTAACACTTGAATAAGGTTTAGGAGTGATTCCAACAGAGAGGTTTTATATAGTTATATCAATTCTCACATAATTAGTTCTATGATGCAGATTGTACCGGGCTTGGGTAAAATTCATATTATTATGGGCAATCTACTCTTCTTTCTTCACACCCATGGAATTCGGCTTCAGTGATTGCCCGAACACCTCCGTTTATTAGACATACTCGGTCAGGTGGCTTTCTTCATCGATGTTTTCCTTCAATTCTTTGTTGCTTACATGGACACTGAGGAGAACATGGTCTATAGTCGAAACCTTATTGCTCTTCGGTAGGTGTTTTCATTTTCCATTAGAACGCTCCACATTTCGGTCTATGACTTGTGTCTCTAATTCAACTTTGTTGTTGCAGGTACTTGAAATCTTATCATTTCATCCCTGATTTACTTGCTTGCATGCCTTGGGATAATATTTATAGGGTATCACTCTAAACTCCACATAAATGCTTAAAATTTATATTACTAAATGCATGGGGAAATTCATAATCACCAATACATTATCTATGGAAATCAGGCTTCTGGTAGAGAAGAAGTAGTGAGATACTTTCTACTGATTAGGTTGGTACGGGTACGAAAGGTTATGGAGTTCTTCTCCAAGCTGGAGAAGGACATAAGGGTCAGTTATTTGTTTTCAAGAATTCTAAAACTTATAATTGTTGAGTTGTATTGCACGCATACGGCAGCATGCATATTCTATTATTTGGCTACAACTCTTCCAGCTAACCAAGAAGAATACACGTGGATCGGGAGCCTAAAACTTGGTGATTACAGCTACTCAAACTTCAGAGACATTGATCTTTGGAAAAAATATATAACTTCCTTATATTTTGCAATTATTACCATGGCGACAGTCGGTAAGTTTCTGAATTTTGGGATAAAATGTTTTAGTTTGACATATAATGTGAAATGGGGAGTTAATGTGGAGTTGCTTGTACAGGTTATGGCGACATCCATCCAGTGAACTTGAGAGAGATGATATTTGTTATGGTTTATGTCTCATTTGACATGGTTCTTGGTGCTTATTTGGTCGGTAGCATAACAGCTTTAGTTGCGAAAGGATCAAAGACAGAAATATACAGGGAAAAAATAAAAAATCTCCTGAAACATATGGACAAAAAAGTAGACAAAGATATACAAAATAGAATCAAATATCAGCTTCAGTTACCTTATGATAGTAGCCCCACTGATTCTGCTATTTTTCAAGACCTCCCATGCTCTATCCGTACAACGGTATGGAAAAGAGGATTATGCATAATTTTGTTGAAATTTTGCATTTTAAAAATGTCAGTTTGAACCTTTTTAGTATTTTTACTATAAACGCCATATTTCACACCTTTATCCAATTAGTCCAATTGTCAAAGTGCACTCTCCACATGGGCTAGTCAAACTTTAGGCCATTCTGTCACTCGGCCAACTCCTATCAGTTCATTGTTTAGTGTTACGATCAATTATTCTTGTTAAGCATTATCTAAGATACTAATCCGCTTGTGCTATTTCTTGCAGATAACTGAAAATGTTTATAAGCCACTGATTGAAAAGGTTCCCCTTTTTATGGGATGCTCTCAAGAATTCATTAATCAGATTGTAAGTCATTTCTTTCAGGGTCATTTTGGTAACTAAGAAGTAATGTCAATTAAGTGTTGGAAAAAAAGGCACCTTAATGAGCACTCCTCTTGCAGGTAAGTAGAGTGCATGAAGAGTTTTTTTCTCGAGGGAAAGTAATGATGGAACAAAATAGTGTGGTTGACCACCTTTATTTTATCGGTGAAGGAAAGCTGGTACTAAGTTCTTACTTTATATAGGTCATGTAATCGCATTTAAGACTTTTTCTGCTGATTAGTCAATGGTTTCGGACTATTACTTAAACTTAGAACAATCATACTATTGATGAAGACTATTTTAACAATCATACCGCGATGAAAAGATTGATGAACAAAGTTTGGAACAGGAAGAAGTTGTCGTATATGAAGGTGGACTCAAAGAAGAATTATTAGAACTAAAACCTAACGACTCGTTTGGAGATGTTTCCATTCTATGCAACATTCCCCAGCCATACACTGTACGAGTTCGTGAGCGTTGTCTACTACTGCGGATTGATAAACAATCTTTCTCTAATATCCTTAAGATTTATTTCCACGACAGAAAAAAGATACTGAACAATCTACTAAAGGTGATAACAATATTTTCTATACTTGCTCACACTTTAATGATTATATTTTCTATCTAAACTAACGTATTTGTCAGGGTAAAGAAGGGAATGTTCACACGAAGCCAATGGTGGCAAAAATCAAAGCTCAGATTGCAATGCAAGAGGCACACCTTGCACTGAGGGTCAATAGTGCAGCTTATAATGGAGATTTGTTTCAGCTAAGAGACTTAATTCAGGCAGGAGCCGATCCAAATATAAAAAACTTTGATGGAAGGTCACCGTTGGTATGTTCTTTTCATTTAACATTCTTAGAAAAGCATTTATTATGCACAAAGCATATTATCTGGCTAACATGCTATTGACCTAAACAGCATCTTGCTGCATCAAAAGGACACGAAGATATTGCTCATTTTCTTATTCAAGTAGGCGTCGAAGTTAACATTTCAGGTAAACTTTCTTCCCTTTGTGAGTTGAGATTGTGGTATTCATCTGAACTAACTATGTACCGTGTGTCATGTTACTGTTAGATAATTTTGGAAATGCACCCTTATTAGAAGCCATCAAGAGTGGACACGAAAAGATTGCTTCATTAATAATCAATAAAGGTGGTTCATTGATGATAAATAACGGTGGTAGTATCATGGCTTCATCTGCGGAAAAATGGGATCCAAATTTAAAAGACGTTGACTTCAGAACTCCACTTCATGTAGCCGCTTTACGAGGATCTTAGCAAAATTGTTAGTCGAAGCTGGGGCCAATGTTTTATCAAAAGACAGGTTTGAATTGTTTAATTAATGTTTCTGAATTCAATTTTAAAGAGACAAGAAACATTTACAAGGATGTAAATTTGGTAGTTTTAGTTAGGTTAATGGTCAAAAATACATGAACTTTCCACATTTTACTATTGTGACAATAAACTCTTAATTTTCCTATTAAAACCAAAAACTTTCTTAATTACCCTTATTGTAACAAAACTTGATGGTACCATTCCTTTAATTACGATTAATCCAACTCTTCTCGTTTAAAAGGGGCCTTTTTTGCCAAGTTTCAAAAGTATTAAAACTATGTTAATGGTCCAAAAAAATACATGAACTTTCCACATTTTACTATTGTGACAATAAACTTTTAATTTTTCTATTAAAACCAAAAACTTTCTTAATTACCCTTATTGTAACAAAACTTGACACGTGACACCCTTAATCCTTTAATTCGGATTAATCCAATCTTCTCGTTTTGTATTAAAACTAAATACATAAACGCGTTTTGTTTTCGGTATTCCCCCCCCACCCCACACCCTTTTCCCCAAACTAAAACCCAATTTGGCTATAAACCCTAATCAATGAGTACATCTTCTTCAGACAATTCTTCAGCACAATTGGTGGTAAGATTCAATACTATTGTAATTGTAATCGTTTCATTAAAGGTTCATACTTGGAGGAATGGTAAGAGATTTGTCAAATGTCAAGATTGCAAAGTGTATGAGTTTCTTGATGAGATCTTCCTATGAGTACTACAAAGAATTGGTGTTTGGATTCTTTGAAAGGCAGAAACAAATGAGCAACAATCCATATTCTCCACACATGGTTGAGGGTCTTACTATGGAAAAGTCATTGTTGGAAGATGAGATTAAGGCTACAAAGTCCAAGTTGCAATTGTATGATAAGTTGTTTTACATTATGATAGGATGCTTGTGTTTAATTTGTGTTGATACAACCTCCTTGTGGTTGAAGTATGAACCTTTAATAGACGATTACAATTACAATAGTATTGAATCTTACCACCAACTAGGCGTGATTGTGCTGAAGAAGATGTACTCATTGATTAGGGTTGATAGCAGAATTGGGTTTGATTAGATACCCTTTTAGTTAAGCATATACCATATAATAAAAATATTAATGCTCTGAATGTGCAGATGGGGTAAAACTGCACTTGATGAAGCAAAATTATCTAAGAATGAAAGGTTGATTAAGCTATTGGAAGAAGCCGCAACCATTCAGTTATCAGATAATACTTCAACCTCTCAAGAACTATTAGGTATACAAAGTTTTTAATTTCTACTTTAAATTAATAGTTCAGGAAAATGCCAAGCCTACTAACGAGAACATGTTTCATTTAAATTAGTTCCACAAGCATATGTAATTACACTCTGTTTAGAACCTTCAGATTTATTGTTTGGTCTATGCCACCTTTGGTTCAAGTTTTGCTTGCTTTTGATGAAAAGCTAGCTAACTATGAATTTATTGGCGTTGGTGACAGATAAAATGACGCAAAGGAAATGTACGATATACCCTTTTCAGCCGTGGGAACTGCCAAAGGATCAAAACAAGTATGGAGTTGTATTATGGGTTCCAGACACTATTAATGAGCTGATTGAAAAAGCAGCTGATCATTTCAAGTTGGACCTTCCTTCCACTTCCTGTATACTAACAGAAGAAGCGGGTCAAATTCTTGATGTGAATATGATTATAGATGGCCAAAAGCTCTACTTAAGCACAATACATGTATGTAACATTTTATCTATTCAATTTGATTCCAATTTCTTCGGCAGTTCCATTCTTTTTATAACAGCTACTACTAAAAATGAGTTTCAGTTCAGTTATCTTTTAGTAAAGTATCTAATCAAGAAGGATTCAGATATCACAGAGTTAGTTCACACTGGCTTATGGTTTGCAAAAATAGTCGTTCAAGACAAACTTCTAGCAACCCTATAATTAATCTAAACACTCAACGATCAATTTGTTTGAGTCAACCAGATAGAAACAAGTGAGATCTTCCCTAGCATTTACTTATCACGTCTATGTTCGAATAAGCAACTTACATAGTCTCTTACAGACTTGCAATATATTGTTTCTGCCTTGAGTTGCTATAATGAACACAATATTTCATGAATCATAGTAACTAAAAAGTAACACTATAAGTGAACATGTATAGATGTGCCACTGAAAATGAATGCTAAATAAGAGGAAATCTGCCTTTGAAGAAGCATCCTCTCTTTCTGGCATTGCATTATAGTATTAAACATCGGTTTACATCTCTAAGCTGCCGACATTTTCCATACCAACTCCAGCGGTTTCATTTGCACCTAAAAGACCAACATCATAAAGAATCAAAACTGTATGAAACAAAAAAAAAAGTGTTTTTGTCTGTCAGACAACCATGTGACCATGCCGAGACCCATTAGATGGGCTGACAACGATCCTCTATTGGGCTATGGCCGAGACCATGAAGCTCGGTTAATCACGCTCTAGTCACATGGTCATGATGCATCAACCAGACATGGGTTTCTGTCTTCTTAGGAATCAAGAATACAGAGGTACGAGCCTATAGAACAGATCCTGTTCAAGTAAGGTCGTGCCTGTCTGTCTGTTAGGGGTCTATATAAACTGCTCATCTTTTGCATTTCCAACCGATGTGGGATAGAACATTGATTTCAGAACTATTGCTTATTATTTCCCTTTGTATTTAGTTGGCTCTTATTTCTACTTACTAAACAAAACAATTAAATTTATTGTAGCTATTTCGTTTTAAACACCATATGATAGAAAAGAATGGGTGGAAATCATGATTACCAAGTAATGTGAACATATCAAATAATGCTACTTACATTAGCTTTTCGGGATAGTAGTGACTGTGTCCTTATTGCGATGTGTGTGGTCTACGTCTTATGTCATTTCTGTTAGTTTATTTCAAAATGTATCGAGGCGATTATGTCACATATATTAATTTAAGCTACATGAAGAGTCTCAGTATTTCTAATTTTATGTACTTATGGAATGGACAATCGTTCTCTGTAAAAGGAGATTACGTGATCAACTAATTTTACACTCTATGTAAGGTTTTTTCTCTGGAAATTTTTCGATCATGCCGTGGTTCAAAGGAGTCTAGAAAGCCCTTCCATAGTATCATTATTGAGTTGATTACTTCCATAGACAAATGAGAGTTGGCATCAATTCAGATGTGTGGTAAGAGTTTATTCATTAGATATACAACCTTTAATTTACATTGGCCTGGCAAGCAACTTATAGGAGCATATATACACTTTTGTATTACTTGATATATCAGTAATAATGAAACTTTTTTATAAAAGTTTCAGAATAAAGAATCTTTAATGCTTTATATGTATGTTAATGCAAGTTTGGTATAACGTCATATGGACATTGCTATGAATAACAGAATAAATATTAAAGCACTGTTAATTTACATAATGCTTATGCATAACTACATGATAGTTGTAACAACTCAAAGTTAAATATTCATTTTAGTGAATAATGTTGTAGTTATAAGATAACACAGCTATACTTGACAATAAATTTCTATTTTCTAAATTTTTGAATTGAAAACAGTAGTCTCTCATGGCTTTCTCCTCATTGCCTCCACATCTCTTCCTTAGACAGCAAAGATTATTTCAAGGCTTATGTAATGGTCAGCTTGTCTTGATCACATGTTTGATGTTTAGTCAATAAACGTGATCATAGCGCTCTACAAACATCGTGTTTTATACTGGTAAGAAAATATGAGTGAGATTGAGCAGAATGGTTCTGCTATGGCGGAAAAGGACAAGAGAGAAGAGGAGAGGCGCATGAAGCTGGCAGATGGCGACCGAGGTTTCTTCATCCACCCTCGAAGCAGGTTTCATATGCCTTCTTACTTTATCGGTCTCTTTTTAGCCTTTGTTTGTTTGTGGACTTATCCGCATGACACTTTCTATGGCAATTCGTGTATAACTGATTTCGTGTTTATCCAGTTTTATGATAATTCACAAAAACTTGTACAAATATATTGTTAGTAATGCATCAATCATCTCCCATAAAAAAATGTTAAAGTTGGTTACAAGTTATTACAGTAGTATAATCTCCAATTTTATGATGCAGATGGTACCGGGCTTGGGATGCATTCATATTGTTATGGGCAGTGTACTCATCTATAGGAACACCCATTGAATTTGGGTTCTTTAGGGGATTGCCCAAACATCTCTATTTATTAGACATACTCAACCAGACAGCTTTCTTCATCGATATTTTCGTTCAATTCTTTGTTGCTTACAGAGACATTGATACTGGGAAGATGATCACTAATCAAAACCTTATTGCTCTACGGTCAGTTTTTTATCCTATAAATGACAACTTTCAATGCTTCAATCCTAATAATATAAAGATATAACCTGTATCTTTATAATTCAAATTTCTTGCTGCAGATATTTAAAATCTCGTTTCACTTTTGATTTACTTGCCTGCATGCCTTGGGATCTTCTTTATCGGGTATTATTCTAAACTCCATATAGATGCAAATACTAATATACAGGATAAGAAATTAAAACTAAGATGTAACTTATGGTTATCAGGTTTCTGGTAGAAAAGAAGAAGTGAGATACCTTTTACTAATTAGGTTGGTACGGGCACGTAAAGTTCTAGACTTTTTTTCCATGTTGGAAAAGGACATACGTGTCAAATATTTGTTTTCGAGAATCATGAAACTTATTGTTGTTGAGTTCTATTGCACACATACGGCAGCATGTATATTCTACTATCTAGCTACAACTATGCCAGCTTCACAAGAAGAATATACATGGATTGGGAGCTTAAAACTTGGTGATTATAGCTACTCAAACTTCAGAGACATTGATCTTTTGAAAAGATATGTAACTTCATTATATTTTGCAATTATCACGATGACAACAGTGGGTAAGTTTTTTTCATTTCAATGGAACCCTTACTGCAATATAATAAACTCTCCATACGAATGATGTATTAATGTGGGGACTTACTTGTTTGTACAGGTTATGGCGACATCCATGCAGTCAATGTGAGAGATGATATTCATTATGGTTTATGTTTCATTTGACATGGTTCTCGCTGCTTATTTGGGTGGTAACATGACAGCTTTAGTTGTAAGAGGATCAAAGACAGAAATATACAGGGAAAGAATAAAAAATATACTAAAATATATGGACAGAAATAAACTAGGGAAAGACATACATTATCAAATTAGGGATCAACTGCGGTCACAATATGATAGTAGCCACACTGATTCCGCTGTTTTACAAGATCTTCCAAGCTCTCTCCGTGCCACGGTATGGAACAGAGAATTTTGCTTAATCCAGATACGTTGAAAATAATTGCAACTATTCTAATGTTCATTTACACATTATCTATGATACTAAACAGCGTGTATTATTTCTTTCAGGTAATTGAAAACCTTTACAAGCCACACATTGAGAAGGTTCCTCTTTTCAAGGGATGCTCTTTGGAGTTCATAAATCAGATCGTAAGTCTTTCAGGGGGATGCACTGTATATGTTGATAATTATATAAGTACCTGAGTGGGCGCTCCTCTTGCAGGTAAGTAGAGTGCACGAGGAGTTTTTTCCTCCAGGGAAAGTAATAATGGAACAAGGAAGTGTGGTTGACCAACTTTATTTCATAAGTGATGGAAAGCTGGTAAGAAATTCGTATTTTATGTTAGATTATGCCATTATATATGAGGTTTTATATAAATTGATACAATAATACTGTTACAGGAAGAGGTTGTTGTCTATGAAGGTGGCCCTAAAGAAGCAGTATCAATCCTAAACCCTCACGACTCGTTTGGAGATGTTTCCATGCTGTGCAACTTAACCATACACTGTTCGAGTTTCTGAGCGCTGTCTGCTTTTACGGATTGATAAGCAATCTTTCTCTAATATCCTTAAGATATATTTTCACGACAAAAGAAAGATTCTAGACAATCTACTCGAGGTCATTACTAAATTTAGCTACTGCTCCCTTGTAAGGTTTATTTTCTTTTGGGCCTTCTAAAGTAGCATATATTAGCAGGGTAAAGAAAGTAATGTTCACATGAAGCATGTGGTGTCAGAAATTAAAGCTCATATCGAGCTACAAGAGGCAGAACTTGCACTAAGGCTTAATAATGCAGCTTATAAGGGAGATTTGTCTCGGCTAAAAAGCTTAATTCGAGCTGGAGCTGATCCAAACAAGAAAAACTATGATGGAAGGTCGCCGCTAGTAATGTATTTCTTTTAAATGATAAAAAAAAGAAAAAAAGAAAAAAAGAAAAAATGTTAACCGCAGAAGGGATCTTGCTAACTAGTTACTGCATGATCCAACAGCATCTTGCTGCATCAAAAGGACACGAAGATATCATTCTTTTTCTTATTAAAGAAGGTGTTGAGGTTAATATTTCAGGTAAACTTTCTACCCCTTTGAGCTTAGATTCTGGTAGTCATTTGACCTAATTATATACTTTATTTCATCTTACTGATAGATAACTTTGGGAACACACCCTTATTAGAAGCCATCAAAAGAGGACATGATAACGTTGCTTCTTTACTAATAAAAGAAGGCTGCTCATTGACGATAACTGATAGTGATACAATATCATCTCCATCTGTCGCAAGAGGGGTTTTAAATTCAAAAGACTATGACTTCCGGACACCACTGCATGTAGCCACCGCACGAGGATCTTATGTACTTGTAGAGTTGCTAGTCAAAGCCGGGGCTAGTGTTTTGTCCAAAGACAGGTACACTTATGGCTATATCAACCAGGTTATAGAGAGCTTAATTATAGTTTTAGAGTTTAAATAAAAAGAGACAAAACATTGCTAGTCATATTTTCTTGAGTCCAAAAAGTCGATCATATATTCATATATAACGTAACAATGTTTTAAGTTCCAAATTAATGTGCAGATGGGGTAACACTCCACTTGATGAAGCAAGATTATCTGGAATTGAGATGTTGATTAACCTATTGGAAGAAGCCAAATCATCCCAGTTATCAGAATTTCCTTCATCCTCTCAAGAACCATCAGGTATTTAAAAACTTTGTAATGTAGTTAGCAAACATCGTTGTTTTGAGACAAGGGAAAAAACAGACAACAAAACTGTTCTTAACGAGCGGATAGTTAAATTAACAAGAATGAAATGCAAGCTAACAACAAACTTATGGGTGTTTACTTTGTTGTGACAGATAGAAAGGCACGAAGGAAATGTACCATATACCCGTTTCAGCCATGGGATTTACCAAAGGATCAAAACAAGTATGGAGTTGTATTATGGGTTCTAGACACAATCGATGAACTCATTGAAACAGCAGTGGATCATTTGAAGTTGGACCTTTCTCCTAATTCTTGTATTATAGTAACAGCAGATGCAGGTAAAATTGTGGATGTCTATATGATTGCAAATGGGCAGAAGCTCTATTTAATCACTACTCAGGAATGACATATATGTACCATCTTATCATTTATTCAAATCACTTCCAAAGTTTATCCGTAAACCAAACAGAGAAGCATGCAAATATGGTTTGACCCAATTTACGATAGCTACTAATACAACATCTACTTAAACAAGGCACCCATTTCTGGGTAACCTTAATCTCTTCAAAAGGTTTAAATTGGACCAAAATGATCCATGGTCAAGACACAGAGGTAAATGACCAATCCTTAAACTACACATTGTCATATTACATAACAACTAAAGTTTTGCAAATTGAAAATATACTCGGTCATGAAGAATCACTCGCACCCGTTTTCAAAGGCTCAAAAGCAATCTTTCTTACTCAACCTAATAGACTGTGAAAAGGGAGGACGTTACCTGGTGTGTGGCGGTGGGGTTAAGACGATGTGGATTGGATTTGATTTCAAGCCTAGTTGTAAAAAAGGGAAAAAACTGAATATTATTTAGTCTCTACTTTATACTTAAATGTTCAAATAAGCAGCCTAAATAGAAGTTAAGATAATTCACAAGTATAGAAGAAACCTAAACTAACAATGTCTATGCATCATCGATACAAACTCCTAACAGTTTCATTTGCACCGCCAATCATGAGCATGCTGCAATCCAACCAAAAGACAAAAAAGAATGTTATGTCTGTCAGACAACCATGTGACCATGCCGAGACCCATCAAGATGAGCCGACAACGATCCTCTACTGAGCTATGGCCGAGACCATGAAGCTCAGTTAATCACGCTCTAGTCACATGGTCATGATGCATCAACCAGACATGGGTTTCAGTCTTCTTAGGTATCAAGAATACACAGGTACGAGCCTATAGAACAGATCCTGTTCAAGTAAGGTCGTGCCAGTTTGTATCTTTGTGGTCTATATAAACTGCTTGCCTTTTGCACTTTCAAGCGATGTGGGATGAGACATCATAACAGTACCAGGCCTTGTTTCTTTTCTTTTAATACTTGCTGTAACAAAACTATCTAATTTAATTCAATCTAATTTAGACTCCAAATAAAATACTTATAATCTATTTATTCTAATTCTAGTATTTGATTCTTATCTAAATTTTTAGCTTAAAGTTGTTTCGATTTTTTACTGGTCACTGAAATGATCTTACACGTCAAACTTTCGGTTAAAAACATAACGAACTTAAACCAAATAAAAGAAAAACCCATTGTATTAGTCTTTTAGATGATTTGAGAAAAAACTATCAACATCAACTCATTGTCACAAAGTCCTATAGCAATAATAATAGTTGGACAAATGAGAGTGGACAATGAATATCATTGACTTCTTATGTTACCATTTGGTAAACAAATAATCAATTTGAAGCATAAGTAACTAAAAGTTCAAATAAGTAATAGGAGTTTATCTTTTAACCATAGAACATGTAATTAGATATCGTACACAAATACATTCCACAGTTTATTATCTTATTAGATATTAAGTTATTGGTAAAAATTGTAACTAGTTTTTTAATTTGTTACAAAATATCTACCATCAATGGCCTAGTGGTAACTGGTAAGGCATCTCACGTCCTCACAAGATGTAGGGTTCAAACCTTGCTAAACACGTATTTAGAAGTGCTAGGGATATATTCGGAGACGGTCACGTGTATACTTTGGTTAAGCCGCGTACATTTGAGTCAAATACTTGCCGTTCTCGGGTAACCTGAGCAGAGAAAACATCATCAGTTTATGTATTTATGCAAGCGGTTTATCTACCTAGAGGAGGGAGAACACTACTTTTGAAATAAATGTTAAACAACCATCAATTTTCATAATGCTAATGCACAACTAGCTGCTACATGATAATTGTAGCAACCTAAATTTGAAATTTTATATAACATATCAAGAGTGAGCAATTTTGTAGTTATTGTTAGCTGTAAATGTCTTGTACACATTTATTATGATTAGTAGAGGATTACTATGTATTTATTATGATTGGCTGAGGTTTAGGATGTCTAGTTGTGTTGCCTAAAATACCTCAACCATATCCCTATATGTATTCGTATTATTGTGTAAGATCAAATCAAGAAACACAATTGGTTATACCTCCAACATGGTATCAGGCTAACCTACCGATCCCACCCAAAACCCAGAAAAACCTACAATCCTCCCTAAACAGACATATTAATCTTCGATCAAATCTTGTGTTGGTGATTCGAGCAAAGGTCTCAATCCACACAAGCAATTGTGTTGCGTGTATCACAGCTTGTTCTCAGCTTTATACCACTTTATCTTTTTCTACTGCCTTTCTAACCCACCATATACGCACCTCTCACCTTAATCAAATATCATCATGACCGTTCAAACGACCCCTCCCCTCGGATAAGCTATCCGCCGTTACTCATCATCATCTTCACACTCGGGTCCCTGTCAAACTCGAGTTTGAAGATTGAACTCTCTTGGCAATTTTTCTTTGAACAATTGTGTGATACTTATGAGGTCACAAAGTTCATCCATGACACGAATACTAGTACACCCACACCTCTAACACCCGAAGAACTAAAGATCGATAAAATCATTCTCTCTTGGATTTTTTCGACTTATCCGACCCCTTCAACGACGGTTGGTTAAACGTGACGTCCGAAATCTGCCAAAGTGGCTTGGAAGTTTATTAGCGACCTTGTGAAAGATAACAAGCGGTCTAGAACATCGGCAAGTAAAGACGAACTACGCTCCATCAAACTTGGGGCGTTAACCATGGAGGCTTATTTCAGAAATTGAGTCTATCTTGACCATTCTTGATAGCCTGACTCCCTTTCGATGAAGATGCGTGCATTATGCACTTGATGGTCTACCAGATGCATATAGTCAGGTCTGTGGTTATATGCACTACAAAGATACCTTCCCCGACTTTAAGACTGCTCGGTCTATGTTAGTCACTGAGGAAATGCGCCTTAAATCCAAAACCCTTGCACCACCCGTCGACTCATCTTCATCTTCTCCCGTGGTTCTCTTAACCGACATAGGCAACAACCGACACCCATCTAACCCTCAACTTAAATCTAGAAACCCTTGTATTAACTTTGCTCGAGGATCATGTCGGTATGGGGCGGGGTGCAGGTTTGTTCATGACCCCAATGGTAAACCTATGCCACGAATGGAACAAACTACAAATGAGGATACTATAATTCGGGTTTTGAATAAGTTGGGTCTCACAAACAAATCCAACCTACAACCTGCTAATACTCGTACCCTCAAATCCCTGTTGGACCCTCAGCCTACTTAACCCACAGCCCATCCCTTTCACCTTATTACCCCAATACAGTTATGAACCCAACTGGTCACGGCCTAGTTTCTCCACCACCGGGCTTTGGCCCAATCCCCCAGCATACACCAGTCCAATACACCAATAGCTATCCCATGGGCTTCGTCCCCTTCCAGGCCCACCAACCTGCTGCTCATATGCAACCCATCACACCACCCGCCCACCAACAGCCCTTATCTACTACACCAACAGAAACCGCACCAACCGCCCCCTTGTTCAACAGGTACACCATCTCCGCTCCGACAAGCAACACGGTTACCACATGCTTTTACCGGGAACTCTTCATGACCCGTCCACCGGGCATGGAATATGGATGTGTGCATCTCTTCATCTTAACTCTTCCACTAATGTTAAGTAATGTTTTCAATATGTGTATATATCCGTCCGTCTCGTTGGTGACGCACTCCATTCCCGCATCAATTCGGGACATAGCATTTTGCCAACCTCCAGCCGCCCACTACACTTACATAATGTGCTCATTACTCCTAATATTGTCAAAAATTTAATTTCTGTTCGCCAATTTGTACGTGATAACAAATGTACTGTTGAATTTGATCCCTTTGGTTTTTCTGTTAAGGATTTCATGATGCGACGGGTGCTTCTCCGATGTATAGCACTGGGACCTTTATCCAGCCATGACCCGTCTCCTATTCCTCGTGCTCCTAGTATCAACAAACGTGGCATCGCTCGACACCCAGGAACCGAAGTGCTACGTCGTCTAGTTTCTCATAATGTCATTTCGTGTAATAAAGAAAAGCCTCCCATGCTTTGTCATGCATGTCAGCTTGGCAAGCACGTCAGACTTCCATTTACTAGTTCAAACACTATCGTTAATGCTTGTTTTGATATTATTCACTCGGATGTGTGGACTTCACCCATTATTAGATGCATGTGGCTTTTTCGTCACAAATTTTTGGCTGATGGAACTCTTAGTCGCTACAAAGCACGTCTTGTGGCGAATGGTAGTAATCAGTTGGATGGTGTTGATGTGGATGAGACATTTAGCCCGGTTGTCAAACCAGGCACTATTCGGACAGTTTTGAGCTTAGCTGCTTCTCGACACTGGCCGATTCATCAGCTGGATGTCAAGAATGCTTTCCTGCATGGCGACTTATCTGAGACAGTATATATGCATCACCGATTTAGAGATTCGATTCACCCGATTATGTTTGTTTACATAAATGATCTTTGTACGGCCTTAAACAGCACCTAGAGCTTGGTTTCATCGGTTTGTTCTTACATCACTGCATTGGATTTTCTCACGTGTGACTCATCCCTATTTATTTATAGCCGTGGCAACATATCGCATATCTATTGTTATATGTTGATGACATTGTCCTCACTGATCTTCTCGACCTTATATTACGCCAGATATACTATTACATCGAGTTTGCCATGACGCACTGGGTCATCTTAACTATTTTCTGGGCATTTCAGTATTTTCGAGATTCTTCTGGGTTATTCTTATCCCGTAAGAAAAATATGCTATGGAGGTTCGGAACGCTCATATGCTTTCTGTAATCCCTGTAGGACTCCTGTTGACACCAATCTAAACTAGGGGATGACGGTGATCCGGTTCTCGATCCGACTTTATATCGGCCTTGCGGGATCATTACAAGATCTCACATTTACCGGACTTGCACATTTCTTGGCGTGCAGCAACAGTTTGTCTTCACATGCATGATCCTAGGGAACCTCATTTCGCTTCTAAGGATTTACTATATTCGTGGTACTGATCATGGATCGGCTGCTTGTTTTCATCATCTACCACAAACTTGGTTGCTATTCCGATGTCGACCGGCCGTTGCCCCACCACTCGAGATCCACATCCGCTATTGTTTTTCTCTCGAAACAACCTACTATCTTGGTCCTCTGTTTACGTACCTAATTTCGCTCCAAAGGCAGAGGCCGAGTACCGTGGTGTCGCTAATGCGTTGCTTGGAGACTTGTTGGTTACGGAACTTGCTTCGTGAACTGCACACTCCATTATCTTCTTGAACTCTTGTATATCATGATGTTAGTGCAAATATACTTATCTCGCAATCCGGTTCAAAGATCAACGACGGCACATTGAGATCGATATTCACTTTGTTCGTGACTTGGTTGTAAATGGGTGAGGTTCGGTTCTCCATGTCCCCTCTCGCTATCAAGATGCGGATATCTTCACCAAAGGCTTGCCTTCCTCTCTTTGAGGATTCGCCCAGCCTCGTCCGGGTCCTCCTCGCTTTCATGGAGTGTTAGCTGAAATGTCTTGTACACATTTATTATGATTAGTAGAGGATTACTATGTATTTATTATGATTGGCTGAGGTTTAGGATGTCTAGTTGTGTTGCCTAAAATACCTCAACCATATCCCTATATGTATTCGTATTATTGTGTAAGATCAAATCAAGAAACACAATTGGTTATACCTCCAACAGTTATTAGATAGCTAGCTATGATTGACTACACGTATTTAAAACCATTAGTCTCATGGTTCTCTGCTCTTTGGCTTCACATCTTACAAACTCATTTCATGAGTCATATAGAGGTCAGCACATCTTGCTCGAATGTTTGATGTTTAGTCGATATACCTAGTCTTGTAAAGAGAGTGTTTGCTACTCATAGAATAAATATGAGGAGTGAGGTTGAGTACAATACTTCCCCATGGTGGAGGTAGAAAAATGAGAGCGCTGAAAAACTTCTATATCCATCCTATCACAGGTTTGAGATTCCTTCTTAATTTAATTTGTTAACGAACGACATACTTATGGTTAGACACTTAGCATAACATATAAAAGAGAGGTGATTTATACATCAAAAATATACTTTGCACAACATAATCACTTTTGCATAGTTAGTTTTAGTAATGCACATATCATTTCCCATAAAGAATATGTTATAGTACATTATAAACTTTTTATCAATAACTCTGTATCAGGTCTACTGTTTATGATGCAGATTCTACCGGGCATGGTATAAACTCATATTAGTGTGGGCAGTCTACTCTTCTTTTGGCACACCCATTGAATTTGGGTTCTTAAGGGATTGCCCAACACCTCTATTTATTGGACATACTCAGTCAAACTGCTTTCTTCATCGATATTTTCCTTCAGTTCTTTCTTGCCTACAGAGACACAGAGACCAAGAAGATGATATCTAACCGAAACCTCATTGCTCTTCGGTCAGTTTTTCTACTTTCAAATGGAACCAAAGTCATGAACTTATAATCATTTTTAACTGTAAAATATACCATTACCAACACTAAAATTATTATTTTGATCCAACTATGTTGTGGCAGGTACTTAAGATCTCATTTTGTCTTCGATTTAATTGCATGTATGCCATCGGATGTTTTATATAGGGTAACACTCTAAACTCTATATATATATATATGCTACTTTAGATTGTTAAATTATGACCAAGATGTTGTCTATCTTGACCAGGTTTCTGGTAGAAAAGAAGTGGTGAGATACCTTTTACTGATTAGGTTGGTGCGGGCTCGTATAGTTCTGGACTTTTTCTCCAAGCTGGAAAAGGACATACGCATCAATTATTTGTTTTCGAGGATTCTAAAACTCATTGTAGTTAATTTCTATTGCACACATACGGCAGCATGTATATTCTACTATTTGGCTACAACTTTGCCAGCTTCAGAAGAAGGATACACATGGATTGGGAGCTTAAAACTCGGTGATTATAGTTACTCGAACTTCAGAGACATTGACCTTTGGAAACGATATATAACATCACTATATTTTGCAATTGTTACCATGACAACAGTAGGTGAAGTTCCTTCATTGCAAGTTTTCAACCGTCCTCTTTCTGCATAAAAAATACATGTGAATGGTGAATTAATTTGGATTTGCTTGGTACAGGTTATGGTGACATACATCCAGTCAATATGAGAGAGATGATATTTGTTATGGTTTGTATTTCATTTAACATGGTTCTAGCTGCTTATTTGGCTGGTAACATAACAGCTTTAGTTGTGAAAGGTTCAAAGACAGTAATATACAGGGAAAGAATAAAAAGTTTACTTAAATATATGGACAAAAATAAACATGGGAAAGACATACGTTATCAAATCAAAGATCAACTGATGTCACCGTATGATAGTAGCCACACTGATTCTGCTGTTTTTCAAGACCTACCAAGCTCTCTACATGCCATGGTATGAGAAAGAGAATCATGCAATACAGTGTGTCGAAAATAATTGCAAATCTAACAATGTCAACTTACGTACTAACATGTTTTTTCATATGTACCTAAATGCTAAACATGTTAATTTATGTGTCAACATGCTATGCCTAAATTCAAATTTTGTGCTAGTATAAGTAACTTTGCAAGTGATTTGACAAAAATACCCCCGTATTCATCATCTTCATCTTCTACATGCTCACACCCAGATTCCGGCCACCACCTCCGACTACCAACCACCAACTCCGGCAATATTTTAGTCCAAGATTTAACACACATTCATTTTATACCTCCCAACGTTCTCCAGATTTTTCATTTCTTTTTAACTATCAAAACAAACAAAATTAAACCCATTTCAAAAACCGTAAATTAACCATTATCATAAAAACACATACACTAAACTTATAATAACTAATAAGTATAAACCAATAACTGATCCCAAATTTCCAAAAAGACCACCAGCCATTGGTGCTTTCGTCATCTTCGAATGGATTCTAGCTGTCACTTGACAGATTCGTTGTTAGTCGTCCATTAACTAAAAGACTTTCAATTGGTCCTTTAGTATTAGCTGAGATGTATATACAACAAAATACAAATGTTTTCACTTAATTTTTTTAATGGGTTCAATACCAATAGAAGCAGGTTGATGCCAATACTGTACTCAAATCTCATTCCTTATCATACCAAGTTATTCTATAAAAGAAACCAAACACCACACGTCACTTCAATCTGAGTTTTGGATTTAAGCTATGAAACTGAATTAGGCATTGAACTAAAAAACAGTTTAACAACTGATAGAAAAATTATCGAAGATAGGTGGATGGTAGCCGGAAGTAATAGCCGGAATCTGGGTTTGGAAAGGTGGAAGATGAAGATGAAGAACACAAGAATATTTTCGTCCATGTTTAGCACTTAGGTAGATAACTTGAATTTAGGTATGGCATGTTGGTACTTAAATGAACATGTTTAGCATTTGGGTACATGTGAAAAAGCATATTAGTCATTTTTGACTTTTGCCCTTAGTATTATGACGATAATGTTATTTCTTGTAGGTAACTGAAAATATTTATAAACCACACATTGCTAAGGTTCTCCTTTTCAGAGGATGCTCTGTAGAATTCATCAATCAGCTTGTAAGACATTTTGAGAATAAGGGAACTTTTGATAACATATGCACCTAAACAAGCAACTCCTCATGCAGGTAAGTAGAGTGCACGAGGAGTTTGTTCCTCCAGGGAAAGTAATAACGGAACAAGGAAGTGTGGTTGATCATCTTTATTTCTTTTGCGATGGAAAACTGGTACTAACTTCCTACTTCACATTGTTCTTGTTTATCGAAGTTATATAAAGACTGATGATTTAGTTGTAATAGGAAGAGATTGTTGTCTATGAAGGTGGACCCAAAGAATCCGTATCAATTCTAACCCCTCACGACTCGTTTGGAGATGTTTCCATTCTATGCAACATTCCCCAGCCATCCACAATTCGAGTTCTTGAACGTTCTCTACTTTTACGAATTGATATGCAATCATTCTCTAATATCCTTAAAATATATTTTCACGACAAAAGAAAGATTCTCAACAACTTACTAGAGGTTATTACTGGATTTAACAGTTCCACGCTTTCTAGAAATTTAGTTTCTCTGTGGCCTCTTAAACTAATATTACAGGAGCCATCTAAACTAACATATGTTGGCAGGGAAAAGAAAGTGATGTTCATATGAAGCATATGGTGTCAGAAATCAAAGCTCATATTGAAATACAAGAGGCGCAACTAGCACTAAGGCTCAATAATGCAGCTTATAATGGAGATTTGACTCAGCTAAAAAGCTTAATTCGAGCTGGAGCTGATCCAAACAAGAAAAACTTTGATGGAAGGTCACCACTGGTATCGCTTTTTTATTAAACATCTATAAAACTATAAAGTGCATAAAAAGGGAATCATCTTGTTAACGATTTTTTTTCCTGGATAGCACCTTGCTGCATCTAAAGGACATGAAGATATCGCTCTATTTCTTATTCAAGAAAGTG
This sequence comes from Chrysanthemum makinoi, assembly GCA_910596185.1. Classification (NCBI taxonomy): domain Eukaryota; kingdom Viridiplantae; phylum Streptophyta; class Magnoliopsida; order Asterales; family Asteraceae; genus Chrysanthemum; species Chrysanthemum makinoi. Next base: position 106,594,004 of record OU343218.1, on the reverse strand, counting down.
TTGAAGTCAACATATCAGGTAAGGTTTCATCCCTTTTGTAATATTAGATTATGGTGGTCAGTTGAACTTATCTACTTCATTCATCGTACTTATAGATAGATATGGAAACACGCCGTTGTTAGAAGCCATCAAGAGTGGACATGATGATATTGCTTCCTTACTTGTAAAAGAAGGTGGCTCATTGATGATAAACGAAGGTGATAGTTTAGTTACTTCATCTATCACAAAAGGGATTCTAAACTCAAAAGACTATGACTTCCGAACTCCACTGCATGTAGCCACCTCCCGAGGATCTTACAGGCTAGCAAAATTGCTAGTCGAAGCAGGGGCCAGTGTGAGGTATAGAAAGCTACACGCAGCAGATACAATACAGGAAAAGAGAAGAACAATAATTGCCAAACACGCAAAGACTTTATATTGAAGAAACTTAACTCAAAACTCCAATACGATACTATGAGAATCCCTACCCTTCACTGTATATATAGACTAACCTATACGCGTTGTACTATAACTAGGATTACATATTAAAACATAACCTGATAGATAACTAATAGTTGGACGAGTTGGACTAGGACTCCAACTATGAACCTGAAACCTGATCCATGCTACAGTACCGCTACAGTAGCCATAATCAGACTTCATCAGGAATTCACCAACAATCACCCCCTGAATTTCTGATTCGAAGAGGGCAACTCTAGCACACCAAGTAACGATCTCATCTCCTTGAACCTTGGCGCGCCAATGCCTTCGCTGGGTCTTCTTTGTTCGCCACCGGATACATGCTCAAAAATTACCTGCTCATTCTCCACACACTCACGAATGAAGTGATATCGAGTGTGGATGTGTTTGCTTCTACCATGAAAGACCGGGTTCTTTGATAATGCAATTGCTGATTTGTTATCAACTCTTATTATCACTTTTTGTCTTTCCATTCTTGTCACTTCTGCCAATAACTCCCTAAGCCAAATTGCTGACACGCCGCAGCAGTGGCTGCCATGAACTCAATTTCACACGAAGATAAAGCCACGGTAGTTTGCTTTTGTGAGCACCATGTAATGGGCGATGTACCAAGATAGAAAATGTGTCCGGTAGTACTGGTCCATCATCAATATCAGCATTATGACTACTATCACTATATCCTACCAATTTCATGTCATTACCCCGCTTGTATTCAATTCCAAACGAAGTTGTACCTTTAAGATAGCGTAGGATTTGCTTGATAGCACGAGCATGTGATTCTCTTGAACTTTGCATATATCGACTAACCACTCCAACCGAGTAAGTCAAATCGCTTAGTATGCAGAGATAACGCAAGCAACCCACTACTTTTCGATAACGAGTAGCATCAACTTCGTTCATCTTCAGCTTCACAACTTGAGATCCTTTTCCATTGGATATAAAGTTGCATTGCAATCTTCCATACCAGCTTCTTCTAGAATTTTCAATGCATATCTCTCTTGCTTGATCTTGATACAATCCTTGTGATACTGATACCCAAGTAATAAGTTAACTCACCAAGATCCGACATTTCAAACTCGAGATGCCATCCTTTCTTGAACTCATTGATGCTATCTAAGCTTGTCCTACCATCGAACAAATCATCCACATAAACTGCAACAATGATAAATTCTCCATTGGTTACCGCTTTATAGACCGCCTTTTCTTGCATGCATTGTTGAAAACCCATCTCCTTTAAAGTACTATCGAGCTTTATGTTCCATGCCCTTGCCTTAGGCCATACAATGATTTAGCTAACTTATATACTTTTCCTTCCTCTCCGGTTTTTCAGCCTTCGGGTTGAGTAACATAAACCTCTTCCTTTAAGTCACCATGAAGAAAAGCCGTTTTGACATCCAAATGATGAATCCTCCATCCTTCCCCTACCGAGAGCAATCAAGAGACGATGGTCTCGAGTCGAGCTCTGGGCGCGAACACTTCATCAAAGTCAATACGGGTTGTTGTACATAGCCTTTAGCAACTAAACGTTTTTGAACTTCTTGATTGTGCCATCGGCGCTTTTATCTTAAACAACCACTTTAACCCAATCGGTTTAACACCTTTAGGAAGAAAAACGAGTTTCCAAGTATTATTCTTTACAATAGAATCAAGCTCGTTTTGCATTGCTTTGACCCATTGAGGTTTTGATTTTGCTTCATTATAATTCCTTGGTTCCTCGTCAATTGTCAACAATAATTCAGAACATGATAGTTTTGTAACACCAATTGATACACGCATTTTTGAAAGCTTAATTACCGGTACCCCATTAGCTAACTTGTGCATCAAATTCACCGCACCAAAACCGATATGACCAAGTCGCACGTGCCACAACCATGACTCTTCATCAATGTTAGCTTGCAAACAATAAGGTTTCCCAACTTGTAGTTGAGCCTTGTAAAGACGATTTGCACTTCGCGGGACTTTAATTAGCAAACTTCCACAACTATCATGCATGGTTAGGAATCACCTCGTATCCTAATATCACAACCGGATATTGAAGCTTGTCCAAGACTTATCACATTACTACTAAGAGCGGAATGTAATAAATATCTTTTAGCAACTTTTGTTTCCCATTTTTCCCTTGAAACAAAATAGAGCCTTTTCCTTTTATACTTACACACGAACCGTCTCCAAATCTTACACGACCTGTTATATTTTCATTTAACTCAGAAAAGTAAGAGTAATTACCTGTCATGTGATTACTTGGTTCGTTGTCAAAGTACCATACATCATCTTCCTCGGTGTTGACTCAACCTTGAGGAGTAAACTTTTCTTCATTCATGAAACTTCTTGAACCAAGTTCATCATAAAGAACGTGCCTTCTTCATGATTTAAAACTCTCTCTTGTGTCTCATTGAGGTTAACTTCATGGTTACTAAGCCGATCCGGCATTTGAAACAAAGTGTCCGTACTTATCACAACGGTAACACTTAATATGAGATCTCGTTGTTCTTTTCTTACCCTTTTGCTTAGTATCTTCACGGTTTTTGGAGGAGTCACGTTGACCTTGGTTTTGATAGTTGCCCCTTCCACGTCCTTGACCACCGACCACCGACCACGACCTCTGAGTATGAACCACGCCCTTCCTCCACTTGAGTCATTATTCCTATTGTAATTTTCAGTCCTAGCATAAAGCAACTTTTCTTGAGTATCGTTTGCTTTATCATCTTCTTTTCACTTTCTTCATATCGCCAATCTTCCAACCACATCCTCAAACCCCGTTTCTTTAAGGTCTAAAACCTGTTCAAGGGCTGCCACGATATGGACAAACCGTCTAGGAAGACTTGTGAGAAACTTACTACCAGCTTCCGGCGACATGACTTCCAAGCGTGGCTGATTTAGAAGCACAATTCGATAGCGTTGAGGCATATGCATCTATAGTACCGTTATCTGACATCTACAGATTCTCGAACTTCATAATTAAGGTTTGAAGCCTAGCTTCTTTCACACGATCAGCACCTAAGTTACGGTCTTAATTGCTTCCCACATCTCCTTCCCGGTTTTTAGATTCCCGATTTGCAAAATCAAATCTTCTGGAATTGATTGAAACAATAAGCCTTTAACTATATTATTTTCTTGGCATGCCTCGAGCCCGGATCTACCACATCCCAGACTCATGAATTAAGAAGTACCTCCATACGCATCCTCCATATGGTATAGTTAGTTGACGTTAACATTGGGCAGTGAAACGTCAAATTTGATTCTTTTGTCGGCGGTGGTGGTGGGTTAGAACCTGATGGATCTCCAGTCATCCTGGTTCGTCTTCTGATCGCGAATAGGTTTTAGAACGGGAACTATCCAGCCCTTTATTTCACGGCTAGATAGTGATCAAAAGTAGCAACTGAGTTGTGACCAGATGCTTATAAAACCAACAACCAGGCCTGATGAAAACAAAAAGCCAAAGACCAGACCTGATTAACACTTGACCAGATTAAAACCACACGACCAGATCTGATCAAACTCTCCTCAAGCAGAACACTTATCTGATCAGAAACTGATCAGTTTATCACGCTGTTTCAGCAGCCTAACTGATTCAGCACTTGTACGACTTAAACCACCACTGACCACAGATTGAAGTCGCCTTATTTTAGGTATCTATTAAACCCTAAATCGCTGTATCAAATCTGCTAACTATGCTCCAATCACAGACTCCCAGACTTGGAATGAACAACTTATGGAACACTGATTGAGACCCTTTAGACGCAGCAACAATCCTCCACAAATCACAACCTGGCTCTGAAACCAATTGAGGTATAGAAAGCTACACGCAGCAGATACAATACAGGAAAAGAGAAGAACAATAATTGCCAAACACGCAAAGACTTTATATTGAAGAAACTTAACTCAAAACTCCAATACGATACTATGAGAATCCCTACCCTTCACTGTATATATAGACTAACCTATATCGCTTGTACTATAACTAGGATTACATATTAAAACATAACCTGATAGATAACTAATAGTTGGACGAGTTGGACTAGGACTCCAACTATGAACCTGAAACCTGATCCATGCTACAGTACCGCTACAGTAGCCATAATCAGACTTCATCAGGAATTCACCAACACAGTGTTTTATCCAAAGACAGGTTACACTTTAGAAAATGTGTCAACCATGTTATAGATAACTTAACTAAGGTTTTAAAATTTAAATGAATAAGAGACAGAACTTTTACTAGTCTCCTTATGTCTAAAGTCCACAAAGTCGAGCATATGCCAAAGTAACAAGATTTATGTTTGAAATGTACAGATGGGGTAATACTCCACTTGACGAAGCGATATTATCTGGAAACAATACATTGATCGAGCTATTGGAAGAAGCCGAATCTTCTCAGTTGTCGCAGCAAATCACTTTATCCTCTAAAGAACCATCAGGTATTCAAAATTATGGATTTGCCTAAGTTACTATCTTGGAAACATAAATGAAAAGGGAAACCATTCAATTCGCCCAGTATTCACCTTTTCAAACTTTCTAATATAAAAAATAAACGCTAATAAAATTACTCCCAATCTTTGCCATAATTTGCAAGAATGACTTTTTTTTGGCGAATGACGCTTTTTATCTATGATCACCACTTTTTGCAAGCTCTTGATTTCTCCATTTCGCAAGAACCATGATATATATAGCAATGAAAGGTAATGTTCTATAACTATATAAGAATCAGTAACTCCTTAATTTCATCTTACTGATAGAAAGTTGATGACATGCTTGGTCATATTAGTTTGTTACCTAAAGATATAAAACCTTCAAATCATTTTCTATAAGACTTGGTCTTTGCCACCTTTCAAAATTTTGCTTACTTAAGACAACAAGCTCGCTAACTGTGAATTTATTGGCGTCTAGTGACAGATAATATGATAAGAAAGAAATGCACCATATACCCATTTCCGCCATGGGAATTACCAAAGGATCAAAACAAGTATGGAGTTGTATCATGGGTTCCAGACACCATTGAAGAGCTCATCACAAAAGGAGTTGATCATTTCAAATTAGACCTTCCTCCTAATTCTTGTATCATAATAACCGAAGATGCAGGACAAATTGTCGATGCAGATATGATTACAGATGGGCAGAAGCTCTATTTAATCACTACTCAAGAATGAGTTATACATCATTAACTTAACATTTATCCATAAAATGAAAAAGAGATCACCTATGTATGCCCATATATCAAACATCAAATCACTGAGTATGACAAGTACACGTATACTTTGACCACATTCAGATCTTTGAAAGTTGCATTCCTTAGCAGAGTTATATTGAACCAAAAGTCCCCTAATGTCCCGTCCAACTCCAATATGCTATACAACAGGGCCGGCTCTTGGGGTAGGCAGGCAAGGCCCAAGCCTAGGGCCCAACTTGTATAGGGGCCCAAAAATTGATTATTGACTTTTATGATTTATGCCAGAGAACTAAGGTCCAAATTTTCTTAGCAATATTACTAAGGTAAAGATGAGCATTAAAACATTGATATTAAATGAATGACACCATACGCTATACTGATAACAATTTTTATTGGTGTATGCTTGAATTTTGGGGGCCTATTTTTTTCCATTTGCCTCGGGCCTCGTCTTTTTTAGGCATTCTCGGAGACGGCCCTGCTATACAAAGAAGGGTGTTAGACTTTCTAGGTCACCTATCTGACCTATGTATGTCCATATATCAAAATAAAACACAGAGCAAGAAGGTGTCCGACTTTTTATGAAGCTACTCAATAGAAGTGAGTAATGTGGCAATATTACGGTAAGGTTTGAACTTTGTTTCAAATGGCAAATAAGCACTCATTTTAATTTGAATATTTATTTCGTTTCAACCATATACCTAATAAAGCATAAATCATGGTAAAAGTAAGATATATCTGAACCTGAGCATAAATCATGGTAAAAGAAACACAAACTCGCTCAAGCATTTCATCGAACACTTTGGTATGCATATGTGAGTTACTCGCATAATCCGCATTAGTTTCATTTGCACCTAGAGATCATGAAAAAAAAAGATTAAATTGTCTGTCAGACAACCATGTGACCATGCCGAAACACAACGAGATGAGCCGACAAAGATCCTCTATTGAGCTATGGCCGAGACCATGAAGCTCGATTAATCACGCTCTAGTCACATGGTCATGATGCATCAACCAGACATGGTTTCCGTCTTCTTAGGTATCAAGAATATGAGGTAACGAGCCTATAGAACAGATCCTATTCAAGTACGGTCGCGTCCCTCTTGCTTGTTTTTGGTCTTTATAAATTGTTTGTCTTTTGCACTTTCAACCGATGTGGGACAAACATTTCAGAACTATTGCTTATTATTTCCCTTTATATTTAGTTGGTTCTTATTACTGGCAATTTGTTGACATCTCATATTTACTATTTAGAAATGGTTTTAGTTGATGTCAAAATCCGAAGATATTAAAAGACATGGGTTTTGTAACTAGAGTCATGGCCGAAACATGCGGTTAGTTCCTATTTTGGTCTATGTGTGGTCGTGAGCTCAAATTTTGTGGCAAACACATGGGTTTTGTCACATCTGAAAACTTAGGAGTATATAAAATCAACTTTGTTGTTATCGGCCACCGAGTATCAATTAATCAACTAAAATTAAGGTTAATAAACAAATCTCAGTATGTTGTAGAAACGATATTCATAGATATCCTTTGACGCATTTTTGCATCCAACAATTCCATTGACAAATCATGAAGACATACTTAAAAAAATTGAGTGTTATATAATAGGAAACCTGACCTTTGAAGAAGCATCCTCTCTTTCTGGCATTTCATTTAAGTACTAAACATCGGTTTACATCTCTAAGTCGCCGACATTTTCCATACATAGGTTAGTTATTTATTAGTTGGTCGTTTTAGGCAGTTATTATGGTTGTAATACACTTTGTGACAGTTATCCATGAAGGGTTGTGTCTTATGGGTCAAAATGAACCATCACACCCATTCATATCATGCCTGTTCACAAACTATATATAGGCTTTGTATTAACAGTTATAAGCATCATCAATATCATTTATTTTATTGTTACTTTTTCCTCCTTATTCCATATACTCTGCACTAATTCCTACACAGATTACTGCACATAATTTTTGCACTTTATCTCTCACTAACACACTGCACAAAATGGTTCTCTACCACAAACAGTCTAATACCAAATGGCCTAAACTATCTTACCCCTATGAAGGATCTGTTGGCACATCCAAAATGTGGCATCAAAGCCAAAAACGACTCATCAACAACAGATTCCAAAGAGAGTTTATTCAAAGGCAAATTAAGAAAGAAAGTAACACAAGGTTTGGAAGATGCATTAGGCAAATTTCACAAGACTGTAAAGCCATGTTAAAGAAGAGACTACAAGACATTGAAAAATACAACTAGTCACTTCCAACCTCAAAGCAATTTAGAAAGACACAAAAGGTATGTTCGCTGTATGGGTGTGGGATCAGAGGACACATTGTCAGTAATTGTCCAAGTAAAGGAAAGAAGAAACAGACTGGAGACTTCAAGGAGGACACAGAAACTTCACAGATTCAAATCACTTATCCTGAATTCATTCATATTTTATGGTGGAAGGAAAGATGAGGAGGTTGGGATAAAATATGGTATATAAGCAACCAAATTTATAGGCATGTTTGCTCTAACTTAAATCTGTTTGCAAGGCTAAAGGAGAAGTTTACAGTGGAGAAAATAGAATATCAGCACAAACTGATGTTTGTTCATGGTATTGAGAGGTGCATATGAGAATTGGATCGAAATCCGATCATTCCTAGTGTACATTTCACACCAGATGTATCATTCAACATTCTTTCTGCAAAACAATTAGAAGCACAGGGTTTAGAACTGACTTTCAAAGGAAATAGGTGTAAACCTATTCCCATGTTCAAGAACCCATCGACCGCTATTTTGATCAACAAAATGAAGAAAAGGAAAAATAAATACATGGAGGACTTCTACAGACTCTTTGATGAAAGTTCTCTGCAAAAGGAAGAAAGAAATTTGACTGACACCTACCATAACAGATGATTTCATCTGTGTAAAAGGTGTACATTACCCTACTCAAATTGCTTCCTTTAATGACTATGTTTCATTCCTTGATTTTTTACAAAATGATATAATTATAAGTCAAGAATGGGACTGTTTTAGAGAACAATTCAATAAAGTTTTTATTTGGTTTTACACTGTCTATCTTAAAAGGGACATACCAGGACCCATTCCACCCAAAATTCATGGGATAGAGATCCATCTAATGGATCTCTATAAGCTTGTTGAAACACTAGGGGGTACCTAAGTGTGATTTTCTCAGAAGAATTTGGTTACATTGTTGAAATTTTTGGCCTACAAAAGGAACATGGTCAAGAGATAAAAAAATGCTACAATCTTTACTTAGATGTCTTTAAGTGTAATTACAACACTACTAGGGCCTCACACACTGAAACAGAAGGACTTGTTTCAGGAAGCAAGATGAAATGCTATGGAGGGATTCCAATGAAAGAGCCCATAATCGCAAGAAGGAAAGAAAATTGAGCACTTTGGTGTGATGCTAGAGGAACTCAATGGAAATGATGAATCAGACCAATTGAATACTCAGAATGGAGATGGGTCAGCAAGCTCAAGAAAAGAAGGGGACTCAGACAGTTTTTCAACTGATGATTTTACCAACATCAGTTGAACTTTACCAAGATAGAAGACAAAGCATCAAAAGCCTGAATCAAGATCATTCTGGTCTTAGGGAAGAGAATTGGATTTCATAAGCTCAAATGATCTTCAATACTCTATGTTTATATAAAGACAATTTATTCATTCTATGTATTTATCTTAACTGTCATGTAATCAACCAATAAGGTTGCACAAAAATTAGATTAGGATTGATGACATGTACATAGATTAGTTATTTATTAGTTGGTCGTTTTAGGCAGTTATTATGGTTGTAATGCAGTTTGTGATAGTTATCCATGAAGGGTTGTGTCTTATGGGTCAAAATGAACCATCACACCCCTTCATATCATGCCTGTTCACAAACTATATATAGGCTTTGTATTAACAGTGTAACACCCCCAATTTTGTGATACGTAGCGGAATTCAAACTGGGTGTTACTTCATGGCACAACAGTCATAAGAATAGAAAACGAACTCTAATGGAGTCGTTTTAAAAGATTTATCATTCGATTTATATAAATATAAGAGTTTACAAAAATGAGGTCCCAAATGGTTCCAAGTTTACAAAATACATTAAATTAGTTTTCGAATGATAATAAAATTTATAGCCTTCTTGAGTATCCGTGCTTCGCAGTACTCGTACAATATGGATCTGAAATACATGCTTAAAACTGTCAACACAAAGGTTGAGTGAAATTCATAGAGTTTAGGAAATCAGTTGAACACAATATTCGTAACGTGAGGTAATTAGTCTCACATTCATAGTTTAGAAAACAAAACAGATATTATTGCACTAAGCTCATGACACCAAAACGTTAACAGATTTGATAAAATAGTAACAGTTGCCCTAATAGGTAATTTGTCATTAAACCTATGGATCTTCAAATATAGTGCGTTTGTTTACCGGACTTGGTCAAACAAACGGGAATTGTCAATCCCAATAGCCAAGGTTGTCAAGATCGGGATCCTACCCAGGATCGTTTTCATCTTTGCAAGATCGTGATCGTAAGATCGGATCGGGATCTTAAGATCCTACTCTAATATTATTTCTTAATAGTTTATGTAATTTTATACAAATCTATAAATTCTAATACATTATAACCATAAAATACTATGAATGTTTTATATAAATGTTGTCCTAAATTATGATTATAAAATGTTTAAAAAGATTAACATGTTGTTTTTTGAATTCTACAAACAAACAACCCATAAACTTGTAGTTTTTTAGTTTGTAATTCGAGAAAAGTAAGATCGGATAGGATTAGATCGTAAGATCGTATGGTAAAAATCGGGATCCTATAAGATCTTAAGCTTGCAAAGATCCTATGTAGGATCTGGATCGTTTTTGCTTTGCAGTATCGTAAAATCGTAAGATCCTAAGATCAGGATCGGGATCCTGACAACCATGCCAATAGCTATCCACATTATTCGTGATCACCCGCAAGTGATTAATGGTTCATGATAATAGGGACTTACGATTGGCAATAGTGGTACTTAGTGCAAATAATACGTTCAAGTATAATTTCAAAGCAATGTGTTCGATTTAAAATAAAGCATGTATTTCCCCCAAGGGTTTGTAAAACAATTAAGTAGTAAAAAGTGGGGCTATGAACTCACAGTAGTGATCAGCAGCGAAGTGTAATGATATAATGTTTATCAATGGTAGAGTGTGAGAAGATCACGATCTTTAACGATTACCTAAGAAAGCATAGTATTCGTGTTTTAGTATATTGTACGATATAAGTGTACAAGTATATGTAGTTTGTTGGCTTATGATGTTGTACATGAATCCTTAAGTTAAAGTATTCCTTAAATGTTGTTTGGCTATCAAAATCAAGAGGTCGTGAAGTAGTTTAACATGTCATATGGTCATTTACCTAGTTTGTCAAAGTCTAGTGAACAAGTTTTAAATAAACAAGTTTCGGTCATTAGACTTATACTAGCCGTGCGGCTAAGTTATGGTTAAGCAATAATAATTAAGACCATATTAAGGATGTGTCTAAGTTAGACAACCTCAATACAACAATATTGAGTTAATATTGGCTTTGTATTAGCCTCAAATGATCAATATATCACTTAAAGTTCTTACTAAGGTTGTTTTCTAGTCAACAACAGGTCAGCTTAGTTTTTGCCCTTTTTAGGTTTTGTCGTTCATTTTCTGCTTATGTGCACCATATTTTTTGTAAAAAAAGTCATTCTGAGAAACTTTCGTGTTTTACACTTTTGCTGATTCAGACCAGAAAAGGGTCAAAATCGTGATTTAAAATCGTGTCAACAAGCTTTTGTTACAACACTATATTTTCATCTAGTAAAACTTAACTAGGCATAACTTTTTAACCATAAGCCCTTTTTAAATGATTCAAAAGCTCAAGTTCATATTTTTATATTCTATAACAGCTTCTTAAGCTTAATTAAGTCTAAGGCCCAAAGTTTATTTATATCAATAGTCTAATTACAAGTATTTACTTATATTTCATTGCAGAAAGTTTGGCTGCACATTCAATCCTGCCAAAATGACCATAAGTTGAGTTCTACAACTTGTTTTGACACACGGCTTTCTCCAAAATTTAAGTTTAAGTCTTGGCTACATTGCATAAAACTGAGTCGACTTTCAGCAATGACCAGAACCACGGGCTTTTCCTAAATGAAATCTGGTGTGCAGATTTTGACATATTTTGCCATTTTGGCTCTCATTTACTCATCGAGAGGAGTTATGAGGTGCGCCACCCGGAGAAACGACCATAAGACATAGTTCTAAAATCCTATCTTATTGAATTAACCTCAAGATTTACTGAGATGATCAGTTTAATCAATCTTTGGGACTGTTGCAGAATTTAGATTCATAGAATTTATCTAGGACTTGTTTTAGCTTGTTTTTATGATCACAGCCTCATGTACAACATCAATTAAGCTTTATTACATATACTACTTATATCAAATTACATCAAATGAATATAAATTATTACAACCATATTTAATGAATATGAAGATAAATAATAGCTTACAAGGATTGGAATAACACAAGTATCACAACTACAAATCAACACCTAAACCCTTCCAATCTTTCACCCTTCTCTTTAATCTTTATCCATCTTTATAACACCTTGATAATCACCCCAAAATACCACCTTACTTCAGCCCCTAACCTCTTGTATAACTCCAAATCTAACCATGAAATCACTAAAACAACCCAAGAATCATAACTAGCTTCCTAAACCCTTCACTTTTGTAGTATAACTTATTGTATGAATCAAAGTGGGTGATGGTGCTATGGTTATGATGATGAACGACCAATGAGTGGGGGAGGAGAGGGTTTTTGGTCACTTTTGCATGTAAGAAGATGTGTATGTGAAGTTATCATCAAGTGGTGGACAAAAGAGGGTATATGTATTCCAAGTCTAGTCGAGCACTCTCTTCTTTTTTCTCTCTCTCTAGGGCGATTTTGGTGATTGCCTTTTCTACTGTTCTATTCAATCCACAATCGATTTGTTGATTGAATTTCCTACCTTCTACACCTGTAGTTCATCTTGTAATTCATCTAAATCATACCTTTGTCATGCCTATTGAAAATAACAAACCCCCAGATCCAATTATCAAAGAGTTATGTGAGCTTACGGGATGTCACCAGTAAGGTCCATCTCATGAGTTCTGGTATTTCGTTGTCCAATTTGAAGGAGGGAAAAGTCAGAGGCGTTAGGGTATCAAAATTAAGGTAGCTACCCTGGATCTCTGCAGTGTGCTGGATCTACAATTAGGAATCTTCGTTCATCTAAATATGCGGTAAGTCTCAAAACGAATTGAAACCTCCCCTATTGATAATAGGGGTGGAAAACATGTAATTAAGAGTTCTGATGATGAAGTTAGTAAGGTCCTTTTTAACCTGAAGTCTGGTACTATTGATCCTAATCTTAAATTTTCCATGGGTAGTTCTTTTGTTAACAATACTACTCTTAAGCCTGTTGATTCTAATGTTAAGGCTAATGGTAATGACGGGTCTTTTATTAAGCTCCTTTAGATAAAAGCCCATTGGATAGTAAACAGAGGAATCCTGTTGCTAAGGGTAAAGGTCTTGAAACTAATTTTGTTGACACTAGTATGGGGGATGTTGGTAGTGCTAGTTGTGAACAAACTGGTATTAGAGATGGCAGTGCTATGACTAAGACAAGTAATGTTGGGGATATAGCAGGTTGAGACCCTAAGAGTGAACACACTAGTATGGAGGATGTGGTGAATAATGGTGTTGGATCTTCTAGTGTTTTGAATGGTATTGCTTGTGATAAGGGAGGGAATAATTTTGAGTTTGGAAGGAATGATAAGGCTAAGGCTATTCTCAAAAAACCCATAGGTCCATTATTATTTATGTTCAGTTTGGTAAGAATAATATCAATAACCCTTTTGTTAAGAAGGTTGCTCATCACAATGGAAATGGTTGGAATACTAGTGGTATAAATGGTTTTGGGAAGTTTGTGCTTTCTAACCAATATACAATTGATGCTGATAGATTTCTTGAAAAATTGAAGGAGGTAGTGAGGAAATGGCTTTAAAAATGGAATACACTCTAATGTGTGTCTAAACAGGATAATGGTAATAGGAGGATTCAATTCACTGCTGAAGAAGTCTATAAAGGTGGGCAGTGCCATGCATTGCAATTATATGGTTACTTTGTGGGCACATCAATGGATTATAGGGTGGTTAGAGGTAATTTGATGAAAATGTAGAGAGCTCATGGTATGGAAGAGATTACTAAAACCAGCTCAGGGATCTTCTATTTCAAGTCTAAGAGTGAAGATAGGATGAAAATTGTCCTTGATTGAGGTCCTTGGATGGTTCAGAATGTCCCTCTTGTGTTGAATATTTGGGAACCTGGAATTTGGTTGGATAAAACTGAACCTTCAACAATCCCAATTTTAAACTGTGTATACAATATTCCTATGGAGTTGTGTAATGGAAATGGGATTGGGAAAATTATGAGTGGAGTTGGGAGGCCTATGGTGATGGATAAAATGACAAAGGAGAGATGCCTTAAGAAAGCAGGTAAGTTGGATTTTGCTAGAGTCCTTGTGGAGGTCTCTACAAATGAAGAACTACCAAGTGTTTTGGAAATTGAATACCCCCCATTGGTAATAGGCCAGCTAAAGTAGGCAAGTTGGATGTGAAGTATCAATGGAAACCTTCGTTGTGCACTCATTGTAAAACGTTTTGCCACACTACTCTTACCTGTAAGGTGAGACCAAGGACAAAGGATGAAGCTGTCATTGCTGACAAGGGGAAAGAAAAGGGTAATACTGAAACTGTCATTAATGGTAATGTTGGTGGCTTGGATAGTGAAGGATTTGCTACTGTGGGTAAAAAGAATAGGCCTATTACTACTTCTTCAAAGGTTGACAATGCTACCGAACAGGTTTGTACGAATGGTAATAGACAAGGGATTTTCATTCGAAAGACTTCTAGTAAACAACATATGGCTACTTGTGGTAATGGGAAGGAAACTATGTCTAATCAACAAAATGGTGGGAGCCAGGTCAGGTTTCAACCTAAAAACAAAGGCAATGGTGAGAGTATTAGGAATTCTTATAAGGGTGATAAGTCTCAAGTTAAAAACCCTGTTTCTAGTTCTCATTCTAGTTTGGAGAAGAAGAATCTTAACTCTAATAGTAAACCTAAATCTTTGCACCAACTGAGCAAAGATCCTAATTATAAGCCTAGTATTCTTGTTAGAGGCTCTGGATCAAAGGATTCTCAGGTTGGTGTTCTCAATGAAGGTGTTCCTGTTAGTAATTCTTTTCAGATGGTGAGCAATGATGACATGGAGCAGAGTACTTTGGGTAAGGATGTGAATGAGCAAGAGGAGTTTTATAGCAGAGTATGGCCTGGTATTAAAGAAGAAGTTGATATTCTTATGGAGGTTGGCATATATCCATCTAAGTCTGTGAGATTGGATTGGACTGTTCACCAGATGGATTACTTCTATAAAAACTGCCATAAGTTCCATTTAGACCCTTCTTTTGAAGATGAGGATGTGGAATCTGATGTGGAAGGAATTGTAAATGAAATGAAGCCTGAATATGAAGATTGTGCTGCAGATAATTAGGGTAATAATGCAGCTCCTATCTCTAATATTTCTTAATGGGGTTTAAAGCTTTTGCTTGGAATGTTAGGGGGTTAAACAACTCTATTAACCAGATCAAGTTATTAAGTTGCTTAAAGAAGATAGATACAGCCTCTGTGGTCTCTTGGAAACTCATGTGAAGAAGAGTAAGTTGGTCCGTACTTGTAGGCATGTTTTGGGTAATTGGGAGTGGGTTTCTAATAACGCTTCTTGTGTTGGGGGTACGATAATTATTGTAGGTTGGGATCCTAATCACATTAATCTCATGGTCATAGAACAAAATGCTCAGGTTATGCACTGCTTTGTTGAATCTCTTAACGATAACCTTCGCTTTCATTGTTCCTTCATTTATGCTCATATCAAAACTGTTGAGAGAAGAAACATGTGGAAGTCTTTACAGAGGTATAGTAAATCTGTCAAAAACTCCCCTTGGGTGATTTTAGGGGATTTTAATGCTACGCTTGATCCTTCAAAGAAGTCTACTAGGGGCTCTAAAGTTACTACTGCAATGAGTGATTTTAGAGACTGTGTTTCAGACATTGATATGGAGGATATTTCTATGAGTGGCCTTAACTTTACTTGGAATAAAAGACCTAGAAAACCAGGTGGCCTCTTGAAGAAATTGGATAAGGTGATGGGGAATGCTGCTTTTGTATCATCGTTTCCTTCTTCTTATGCTCACTTTCTCCCCTTTTTCACCTTTGATCACACACCGCAACTTTTTGTCATCCCATAAGCTATTAAGCCCAAACCTAAACCTTTTAAATTCCAAAACTACCTTTCGGGCAAAGAGGGCTTCTTACCTGTCCAACGAAATTTGAAACCAAAAGGTTGATGGGTTTTCCATGTTTTCTGTGGTTTGTAAAATGAAAATGCTTAAGAAGCTATTGAGGAAACTCACTATGAGCAGGGCAATTTGTTTGAGAAGGTCAAATGCCTAAGGAATGATCTGTCTAGGATTCAAGCCTCCATGGTTGCTGATCGTCATTCAGATAAGTTAAGAGAAGAAGAATTAAGTTGTCTTAAAGCTTATAGGACAGCTTTAAAAGATGAAGAATCCTTTCTGAAACAGAAATCCAAAACTACATGGCTGAATGAGGGTGATAGGAACTCTAAGTATTTTCATAATGTGGTAAAGGGTAAATTGAATAAAGGTAGGATCTTTGTGGTTGAAGACTTGAATGGGTTCACTTACAATGGGAATGATGTGGGCAAGCAGTTTGTATCCCATTTTCAAAATGTATTTGGTAGATGTGCTAATGTTAAAGATATTTCAGATCCTGGTTCTCTTTCCATTAACAAGTTGTCCCATGCGGATGCTGAGTTTATGATTAGAAATGTCACTGATGAGGAAGTCAAAGTTGCTTTGTTTGATATTGACGGTATTAAGGCCCTCGGACCGGATGGATATTCTACCATTTTTCAAGTCTGCTTGGAGTTCTGTGGGAGGGGAATTGTGTAAGGCTATCAAGGAGTTTTTCATTTCTGGCAAACTGATCAAAGAGGTAAATTCCATTGTTATCGCTCTTGTTCATAAGCTTAAGACTCCTAGACCGGTGTTCGATTATAGACCCATTACCGCCGCAATGTGGTCTATAAGATTATTAGTAAAATTATTGTTAATAGGATAAAGAATTGTATTGGGGACTTGGTGGACCAGAACCAATGTGCTTTCATCCCTAATAGACACATCAAGATAATATTCTCTCTCAAGAGTTAATGAGAGGTTATCATAGGAATATAGGTCTTTCTAAGTGTAAGCTAAGGTTGATATCAACAAAGCTTA
Organism: Chrysanthemum makinoi; assembly: GCA_910596185.1. Classification (NCBI taxonomy): domain Eukaryota; kingdom Viridiplantae; phylum Streptophyta; class Magnoliopsida; order Asterales; family Asteraceae; genus Chrysanthemum; species Chrysanthemum makinoi. Next base: position 106,576,952 of record OU343218.1, on the reverse strand, counting down.
TGATTTTGTTGAATGGAAGTTTTTGAAAAGGTGCCTTATTCATTTTGGGTTTCATAGAGTGATGATTAATTGGATAATGGAGTGTATGACTACTACTTCTTTCTCAATTAACATCAATGGTGATTTGCATGGTTTCTTTAAGGGAAATAGAGGGTTAAGACAGGGGGACCTTTATCTCTGTTAGGAATTAGAAATTCCCGGTATTAAAGAGTCGGTCACTTCAATTATATGTAATCGTTAGAATGCTCGTAGTCATAGTTATATTTACTTAAGTAGTATTTTGTTAAGTAACACCGTGGAGGACTGACGGTCTTTACCCATCTGTATGCCCGATCCACCGTTGTGTGGCTTTTTATTGTAAGACTATAAATACTCTCTACCTCCCAAGGTAGAGAGTTGGAGCTCATAATAATAGTTTTTCTTTCTCTCACTAAGTTCCCTAAACCTCTAACTTTCTCTCTAAAACTCACCTTTATACGCCCACTTTGTGTTATGGTTTGATGTGTATGTGAAATCCAATATCCAACAATTGGTATCAAGATCCATGGTTAGATCATATCTTACACACCTTTGGATTTCTAGTGGTTTTTAAGTGGTTTTTGAGTTTGAAAAAGTTTAGTGGTTTGTGCATCATTTGGTTGATTTCTTGTGTTAAAGCTTGGATTTTGTTAGTACTTTTATGTTTAGAATCATCACAAGTGTTTAGGTTTTCATTTGGTAAGCTTGAATCATCTTGGTTGGGTTGTTTTTGGATTGAAAAGTGATGTTTATGTGGTTTTTCTTGCTAGCGACTTGATATACGGATCTCTTTCTTCAGAAGCGACTTGCTTCACATTTTGTAGCGAAGTTACGCTTTGGAGCTAGCGACTTAGACCTAGCGATTAAAAGTACAAGTAGTGGATTCTCCACTACGGGTAGCTTACTTGGTGGTAGCGACTTGGTCTCAGAGGAAGTTGCTCTTTAGCGACTTGAAGTTTTAGCGACTTGAGTAGCTTAATTGTCGCCAAAATTTTGCTAGCGACTTGAGGGTTAGTTACTACTTAGCGACTTGCATTTGTCTAGCGACTTGGGACTTTAGCTTAACTTGGGGTGTAGCTTAATTAGGTGTTAGCTTACTTGGTGCATTATCTTCTAGCGACTTGGGTGATTGTTTACGGTTTCTCTTGATTTAGTAAAATCCCGTGAAAGAATCTATTTCCCGGTTTAATCATAGAGTTATAAAATCTCGTATAATCTGTTAACATGTCTACCAACGCCCTACTATCATCTCCATTGTTGCTGCGAGGATGTTCAAGCAACGGTTCGGATACTCGTCCACCCATGCTTGACAGAACCGACTACGATTCTTGGGCTCAACGAATCGATTGCGACCGCCTTGGAAAGGAAAATGGTGTCAACATTCTCAAATCCATTGATGAAGGACCGTGACGAGTTGAAACGACTAGAGATGTACTTGATATCGCTGAAGATGGAACTCGATTTACGGAATGGACAAGCCAAAGATGTATGATGAGCTTGACGATAAGGAGAAAAAGAGATTCGATGCGATATCGTGGCTTCTAACATTGTTCTTCAAGGTCTTCCTAAAGACATCTACAAGTCGATCAATCACAACAATCGCAAAGGCAGATGGGATAATGTCAAGATGCTTCTCGTGTTCGAATTAACTATGGAAGACAGAGAATCACAACTCTATGACTAATTTGAACACTTCAAGATGAAACCAGATGAGAGTGTCTATGAGTACTATGTGAGATTTCATAAGTTGGTGAATGACATGAGGAACATCGGAATGACTATGCCTAACATTCATTTGAACTCAAAATTTGTGAACAACATGAATCCCGAATGGCACAAGTTTGTCACCTCTGTGAAGCTCACTAAAGGATTGAAGAATACAAACTATGAGCAACTCTATGCCTTCCTCCTTCGGAATGAGAGACATGCTATGTTTGAAAAATTGGTTCTTAATCGCCAAAACCAACCAGGAGAGACAAGCTCGTCTAATGACTCAACCGCCTTCTATTCAAACATCGGAATCACAACCAAAGCCTCACAAGTCATACCCATGGGAAATGGTAATCACAAACTAATTCCCGATCCCATGTTCAAACAAGCCGATGCCGATGCACACGTGGTAATTTCATTAATCAACTAGCTCTTCAGATCAGTCAAAACATGAATTCTCTCCCACAAACCAATAACAACCTCGAACGATCTAACCCACACAATCAAGCTACTGTTAAATAGGGAGGATCGGTGCAACCAGTCAGAAAGACATGATGATCGGGGAAGAGGTGGAGTTGGTAGAAGTTATGTTGTTAATCAGAATCGAGGAAGGAATGGTAATCAAGGTCAAGCTAAGCCGATCAAATGTTATAATTGTGGTGGTGAGGGACACATTGCAAGGAACTGCACATCTCCAAAGCGCCCACAAATGCCGATTACTTCAGAGATAAGATGCCGCTTGTGCAAGCTCAGGATAATGGTGCTACTTTGGATGAAGAGGAATTGTTGTTTCTGCCGAGGGCAATGCCAAGACCTATGATGCGATGTGGATGAGCAGCCTATTCAGGAGATAGGTCACAATCATCAGAATGCCTTTCAAGTCGCTGAGTGATGCATACGACTCGATGTGGATGATGGACCCATCGCACACACAATCTTTATGGCTAGCATTTCTCCAATGGTTTCTCCCAAGGTCTCTCTTCAACACAGTCTGGCCCATCCAAAGACACACTCATCTCAGAGGTACTAAAACTATACGATGATGCCGATGTGCATAAGATGCATGACAAAGTACTATCAACTGAAACTTTTGTATCAAATATTGAAAATATGGTAATATCAATGTTGTCCCATATGATCAATATGTGAAACAAAGTGAAAGTGAAGTTGTACCAAGTGATGCATCTCCGCAATCAACAATGACTATATTTTTGATGAATACACCACTGTGCCCTCGATGATTCTGTAATATATGAATTAAATGCCTATAAAGAACGTGTTGCTATTTATGAACAACGTGCTAAATTTGAGTTGACCACTCGTGAGCGGAAATGGATGACCAAGCGCGCATACAATTATTAGAAAAGGTAATTTTAGAGAAGAAGTATTAAAACAAGAGTTAAATTCCTTGCAAGAAAAACTTTCTAAAACCGCTAAGCAAAAACAAGAACTTCAAGAAAATGTGAAAATGCTTAAGCAAGAATTTAATGCAAAGGAATCAAAACTCTTGAAAGATTTTTCTAATCAGAAAACTTTGAAAAACAAACTTGAAAACAAGTTGTACATACAAGGAAACACCATTCAGACTACTCACATGATCACTAAGCATAGGGTCCTAAGCGATAAGCATAGCATTCCCCTTGTTGAGGAACCAAATCCGGAGGTCATTAAAAGGGCTAGAAATGCTCATAAGGTTCTTTATGATGGCAATGAAATCCTTAAACCTAGACAGAAACCTAGTTGCGTTGAGTGCAGTGAGGAAGATAAGAAATCAGATGAAGTCACTAGGGAAAAGATGAACAAGAAATTAGATGATCCTAAATGTAGAGAGAAGAAAATAAAGATCACACCCCATGATTACAAGAAGGAAAACTGGATTTCCTTGAACATGTTTAAACCTCGGACATTGTTGACTCCCGAACAAGTTTTCTGGAAAATGGATTTAGATAAGAGGAAAGTTGAAAATATTGTTGAAACAAACCCTCCTCTTTGGAAAATGCCTAGAGCGATTGTGTATCCTCCTAATACACCAATGCATCTTGTTCCTAGAACAATTGCCACTAAAAGCAAGACCTTAATTAGCCAATATGTTATACTTCAACTATTTGTTGATTTTGAGAAAACTTGCAAGAAAAGGATCACACCCACGGTATAACGGAAGGAGAAAGGGGTTTTGAGCAAATGAAAGAATGTTATTTAACTGAGGTCATGCCTTTCTTTAAACTTCTAAAAGATCACTTTGAGAGTCTTAAAAAGGGATAGAAACTGATATTAAGGGAATGGAAAAGGAATTTGATGCAATGATAGTTGAAGTTAGTGACTATGAGCGAGCACTAAAATATAATGAGATTGAGAGGAAGAACTTGCATACACTAAATGAGAACCTGATTTCTGAATGTATTACTCAAGATGTGTTTTTCACTGCTACAAATTGTTCCATTAATGCTTCCAAATTTCATGAATTATCGGTTGCACCGAAAGTCTCCCATGATCGTGTCATTGAGCTTGAAAAAACTAATTCTGAACTAAACGAGAAAATTGAACTGAATGATCACGACAATTTGGTTAAACATTTTTCTAAACTCGAAGTTGAGCATTTTAATTTACAACTAAAATATCAACATCTTAAAGAAAATGTCAAAACTTCAAATATCAAGACATCCTCGGATGCTCCAGAGTTTGATGCGCTTTTCAAATTAACAAACGTGATGAATGATTCAAGCTCGCAACACGATCGTAAAGTTGAAAGCCCAAATCTCTCAATTAAAGGGTCAAAAGAACAATATGACAGCTCCCAAATGCCTCCTCCTTTAGATTCTCAGAATTCTCAAACTTTTCATCTTCAAAACTTAGTTGATGCCTTACAAAAGGAAAACAAGAGTTTTCTAGAAGAAAATGAAAAAGTTAAACGACATTTTAAAGAGTTATATGATTCAATAAAAGTCACCCGTGACCAAAACAACGAAAAAATAACGTCTTTACAAAAGGAAATTGAGAATCGAGAAGTCGTGGAAATGGGAAACCGCCACTTGTTTTCAATAAGAATGTTGTCTCAAAATCACCCTTAGATTGCAAATACACTGTGGACTTAAATATATTCCTCTGCATCTTAGGAATAATGAACATGCTTTTCATGAATACTGTGCTCACCTTAAGGATAGTCTAGAATGTCTCCGTGAGATTGTCGAAGAGGATTTCATTAACAAACCTCTTGATAGTGAAATTAGGTTTGCTTGCCTCCGGGCCAAACGATCTCAAGAGTTGCTAGAATGTGTAATTGCAACATGTCCCAAATCCTTAACCTTAGGTGCAAAAGGCAAAGCTGTGATGCCTTGTTCTATGCCTAGTTCCAAGCAGAAAATCCGTTCTATGCCCAGTCTTAAGAAAGGAAACACTAATGTGCCTTCAAGTAGTTCAGATTCCAGATATGTTAGTACTAAGAAAGTGAACGCTTAGTGCGCAAAAGCTCAAATCACGTCTTAAGAAAGTATACACTAATGTGCCTTCTAGTACTTCGATCCTTGCACATCAAGTTCGTGAATGCAAAACTAGATCAACCAACTAATGTTTCCATTCCCTCTACAGGAGTAATCAATGACTTTAAAGCGATCATGTCAAAGTCTCAAGACAATACAAGGAATGATAGGACCTTGCAAGCTAAGAATGTGCATTGGAAGAGAGTAGAAGACCAATCTAGGAACTTTAAGCTTGAGTTGAATAAAACGAATCGTGTTGATTCTAGTATTAGCCTTAGGCGCATCAGTAATTAATTCAATTCGATACTATTTGCAAACCTTGTAATGATGTCCGCTTGAATTCTGTTGCTAATCATGAATGTGGTGTGAATGCTTTGTCTAATGCTATCAAATGCCCGCTTAAAATTGTTAATGCTAATAATCGTGCAAATAAGGCAAAAGGCAAAACGAAGATTGTTAGAAAACAGTGGAAACCCACAGGTAGAACTTTTATAAAGATAGGTTATTATTGGATACCTTTTGGCCATAAGAATAATCAGCTTTGCTCTCAAACTGCTAAGATTATGCCCTCTAGAAAATGGATGCCTACTGGTAGAACTATTCCCTTAAGAAGTGAACATACTTTGAATAGGTCAAATACGACACCCAAGATTGCATCTATTCCCAATGATTCCATTGCTTCTACTTCGATATGGATGTTTCGTTTCGATGTGGGTGTTCCACTATCGTTACTAACCAAATGGAACCCATTCTTGCATGGGGATCCCAATTATCCACTTATCCATTCTTGTTTGTGTTCAACTGCAGATCATTCAAATCGCTCGTGGTACCGGACTCAGTCGCTCCAAGCATATGACCGAGACCGGTCATGCGCCTCATGAACTTCGTGAGCAAATTCATCGGACATTAGATTCGGTAATGATCATTTCGTGCAATTATGGGTTATGGTGATTATGTTGTTGGTGATAGTGTTATCTCTAGAGTATACTATGTGGAAGGTCTTGGTCATAATCGCTCTCCGTCGGTCAATTTCGTGACTCGATCTAGAAGTAGCCTTCAGAAAACATACTTGTTTTGTTAGAGAACTTGATGGTAAGGAACTTTTAAGAGGAACTCGTGGTTCAAATCTTTACACCATCTCTATAGAAGATATGATGAAGTCTTCTCCAATTTGCTTGTTGTCAAAGGCTTCAAAACCAAAGTCATGGTTATGGCATCGACGTCTCAATCACTTGAACTTCGGCACCATCAATGATCTCTCCGGAAAGGACTTAGTTGTAGGTTTACCTCGACTAAAGTATGAAAAGGATCATCTTTGTTCAAGATGTCAATTGGGAAAAGCAAGAAGTATGCCCATAAACCCAAACCTACTAACTCGCACGTAAGTTCTTCATACAAATCATATGGATTTATGTGGACCAATGAGAGTGCAGAATATCTTTGGGAAGAAATATGTGTTAGTTATAGTTGATGATTACTCTAGATTCACCGGGGTCAAGTTCTTAAGGACAAAGGATGAAACTCCAGATATCATCATCAAACTCATCAAACAAATGCAGTTCGACTTAACAAAACCGGCCGTAATTATCCGGACAAATAATGGAACTGAGTTTGTTAACAAACAACTTAGTGAATTTTATGAAAGCATTGGAATCAACCATCAAAGAAGTGTTCCACGAACTCCTCAACAGAACGGTGTAGTTGAAAGGCTAAATCGAACTCTTGTAGAAGCTGCTAGAACAATGCTGATTTACTCAAATGTTCCAATGTTTCTCTCGGGCGAAGCTATTGCCACCGCATGCTACACACAAAATCGCTCCCCGATTCACACTGTTCATGGAAAGACACCATATGAACTTGTCCACAACAGAAAACCTAATCTCTCTTCCTTTCGTGTGTTTGGAGCTTTGTGCTATCCAACTAATGAGGGTCAAGACTTAGGCAAACTTAGAGCTAAAGCGACATTGAGTATTTGTAGGGTATGCACCAAACAAAAGGGATACCGAATCTACAACAAAAGAACCCGAAACATCATGGAAACAATTCACGTTACGCTTGATGAGTCGACGGTCAAACGGCTCTGAACAATTCCAGCCGACCCGCGACTTCAAATCACCCAATTGGTTCATCCCTTGTTCCAAACTCTTCTCAAGAAACTCCATATGTACCTCCATCCGAAGATGATTTAAGGAAATTGTTTGATCCTATGTTTGATGAACTTTATGATCCAAGTACTAATGAGGTGTTGATCCCTACAACAGAGGCTCATATTCCGTGAATGAAGTCAATCCTCGCCTCAATATCTTTAAGTCAAGAAGCCTTCACTGATCCTTCCGCCTCATCAACAAATCATCATTCTTCAAATGTACATCATGGAACTGTTTCTCGCATCAATGATGAAGTTAATCCCTTTGCTACTCCCGAAGATGCTCCATTTGAAAACATATTTGCTCCTCAATCTTCTTCGAACCATCCTCTTCGTGAGACATCGACTCGCTACTTCAGCCCTCAACAACTACCACATGAACACCTTATAAAATGGACTCACGATCATCCATTAGACAACATCATTGGAAATCCTCTCGCCCAAGATCCACACGGAAACAACTAGCAACCGATGCCTTATGGTGCTTCTTCAACTCCGTACTCTCTAAGATCGAACCAAAAGATGTTAAAACCGCCATGAATGAAGATAGCCGGTTCAATGCTATGCAAGATGAAATTCATGAGTTCGATCGACTAGATGTATGGGAATTAGTACCGCTCCAGATTGTGCTATGATTATTGCTCTAAAATGGATCTTCAAAGTGAAACTTGATGAGCATGGTGATGTGTTGAAGAACAAGGCTCGATTAGTTGCTAAAGGATACCGTCAAGAGGAGGGTATAGACTTTGAAGAATCTTTTGCTCCTGTGGCTCGAATCGAGGCAATTAGAATCTTTTGGCTAATGCTGCAAGTAAGAACATGGTAGTCTATCAAATGGACGTAAGACGGCATTCCTGAACGGAGATCTTAAAGAAGTCGCTCACGCACCAACCTGAAGGATTTGTAAATCAAGAGCATCCTACTCACGTTTATCGCTTGAAGAAGGCCCTTTATGGTTTAAAGCAAGCTCCAAGGGCATGGTATGATACGCTGTCAAAGTTTCTTCTATCAACCGGATTTAGCAAAGGAGCAGTTGATCCAACATTGTTCACCGTGAAGTCGTGCAAACATTTAACTCATGTTCAAATTTATGTTGATGATATTATTTTTGCCTCGACCGACCCAATGGAATGTGATCGTTTTCTAATGAAATGAGTTCAAAATTTCAAATGTCAATGATGGGACAAATGTCATTTTTCTTGGGATTACAAATTTCGCAAAGTCCCGAGGCATTTTTATAAATCAATCTAAATATGCAACTGAGATCTTAAAGAAATTTGGATTTGATTCAAGTGACCCGGTTGACACTCCCATGATTGATCGAACCAAACTAGATGAGGACCACTCATGGATCATGATTGACCAAACAAAATATCGTAGTATGATTGGATCCTTGATGTACCTCACGCTAGTAGACCGCACATCTTGTTCGCTGTTTGCATGTGTGCTAGATACCGTGCTAAGCCTACTAAAAAGCACCTTGAAGCGTTAAACGGGTCTTTCGGTATCTCCAAGGAACCATCAATATGGGACTTTGGTACCGGAAGGACACCGGTATGTCACTAACGGCCTATGCAGATGCCGATCATGCAGATGTCAAGATACTCGTCAAGGCACGCCCGGAGGTGCTCGCTTTTGGGTGATAAACTTATGAGCTGGTCTTCAAAGAAGCAAATGAGTACTTCTATTTCCTCTACAGAGGCTAAATACATAGCCATGTCATCTTGTTGTGCTCAAGTCTTATGGATGAGATCTCAATTATCTCGACTATGGCTTTGAATTCAACAAAATCCCTCTCAGATCGTGATAATAAAAGTGATATTACTCTCTCATGCAACAACGTTCAACACTCAAGAGCAAAGCATATCGACATTCGACATCATTTCATCGGGAACAAGTGGAAAAGGTGTGGTGGAACTCTATTTTGTGAGGATCCAATATCGCTTAGCGACATCTTCACCAAAGCTCTTCCAAGAGAACGCTTTGAGTTTATTCTTCCACGACCGGGCATGAAAAGCCTTCAACCCGAAACACTCAAACGCCTTCGTGAGGAAGACGAGGAGTAAAGGTCTATCTTCATCTATCTCTTGTATATATCTATTCTAAAAACAAAATACAAAATTATAAAACCTTCAAAATCCATAAAAATCTGAAAAATTCGAAAAATCTTCAAAAAATATTGTCATTTTGTTATGCTTTTTCTCGGTTCGACAATATCTACGGTATTTGAGATGTCATTCAAAGAATGACACGGGACTTTAGATGTTGTTCGAATGTTAAAAAAAAAAAAAAATCAAAAATTATTTTTTGGGAGAAAGAGAAACAATGGTTTATTGTCATTTCAGGCAGTAACCCGCTTTTCAAAGAAAGAACAGAGCCATACTTTATCATGTTTTCAAAATTCCATGCTCGGATTCTTTAATCATTTATCTGCTGAAAACTAACTGCTTTGAAAAATAACTCAATCTCTATTTTTGATAATCATCCGGACTTATTTGTCAAAATATCAATCTCTCAATCAACAACCTATGTCATTGAATTGAGGGGAGAATGATTTCAATTAAAAAAGTTATTTGGCATTCAATTGTTTTCAAAAGATATTCATGCATGTTTTATCAATGGAGTCTAAAGTCTTAAAATCCGATCATTATCAGTTAAAACGCTTTCATAATCAAGTCACAATTCTCCTTAAAAGCTTTCAAAATCAATTTAAATCTATAAGAGATCACAAATCTCAAATGATTTGATAATTGTGATCGGGGAGAATATTGGATTTAAACCGATAATTCGGTAAATGGTTTTATAAGGATGTACAAGCTCCCCTTCCCACATATGACAAACGATTTCAAATTTTCCATGCACATGTTGAGGGGGAGCATCTATCTTAAACCTATGATTTGAAACGTGATAACTTATCTCAAGGTGCAGGTTCCCTCTAGTATGTGCAAAACTCTTTTCAAATCTCGAGGCACATATTGAGGGGGAGAAAAAATCATGAAAACCTCATCCTTCCCCAACATGCTTTATCTACTTGATTCGATTAGGGAAGTGATGTTGATATTTTTTAAAATGGTAATCAAAGAAGTTAATTCTTTCTCTTGCCTCCGTGTGGAAAACTATTTCAAATACTTGATTCACATGTTGAGGGGGAGCACTTATTCTAAAAATATCAAAAACAATCCAGGTACAAAATGCTTTGATAAAATATCATAAGTATCTGGATTGATTTTCAAATGATTTTCAATTGGTTCCTATGGCAGATGAACAATACCAAAAAGACCGACCAACTTTACATTATGTATGGTGATATAAGGACGATAAGGTTAGGTATGTGTTCCCATGATCCGCCGAACGGAGGGATCTACCCAGAAACTATCCACTAGTTAGTGTAGAGTTCTTAGGTATGATGATAAAAGGAGAAAATAATGAGATATGGGAAGAGTGCGGACCGAGACCGAGCTAGTATGGAATAAACCCAACAAGGTTCTTGCTATGAAGTCTCGGTAAGCACTAAAGGGGTTGAAGAATTAAAAAGAATTGAATGAGAAAAGGGTGAAAACAAATAGCCCTCCATTTATTCAACCTTAGGGCAGAAACCGGGTTCAATTCATATGCTACTGATGGTAACATCGGTATTGAAGACAAGACGTCATGGACCCAGTGACGCACTGCACTTCAACTTTCCAAACCACTCAAGTTCCTCTTAAAAGGACTTGTTTCATTCTCACGGGGAACCGACATTATCTATCGACTTTCTCTTAGAGATTGTTGATATTGAAGGAGGAGACCCTCTCCCTAGTCTTCGATATAGGATCCAAATATGCACAAATTGAGTCTAGTGCCACGAGATCATCAATAAATCTCATTAGGACACTTTCAATGAAGACTCTCTGTTTCACACAATGTGGAAAGAGAGATTATATCTTGAGTCCTACGAATTATCCTTGTGGTATTGCCGTAACATCCGAGTGATATGCAAACATACTCACAATGAAGATGGAAAGCCTTCTAGAGCCAACATCTAACAAGCTCTTGGTAGGTGGCATGTGAGATCTATTATACAGATCAACCATGTGACAACCGGACGTAAACAATGGGGCGATTCATTCTTTTGAATCAATCCCGGTTCAGGTTATGGATTGACGGATACCTTTGAAAAACCGGTCTTTGTGCTTTAAAACTCCTTTCATTAAGCACGTCGACCGCGTACTAATTTTTCAAATCAAAAGGTGTTTTATGATTGATAATTGATTTTCATTAAAACCTTCGTTATATTGCAAAAACAATTTCTATTGAGCAATACACGATTGTTTTTCAAATCTCTTTTCATCAATCGTGGACTTAAATTACGGGTTCACTCACTCGTGTTGTCTTCTTTGAGACGCTTCGGTTTGAGAACAAGCTAGAGCACAAACCCTCGTCAAGGAAATTCTTCGTAATTATTCCCGATCACGTGCGCATTTGTATCGATCAACGGGAACCGTGGGCCGTGTACCTCAATTCAACGAAAGTGATCAAAGACACTTTCGTGCGATTTATTGCTAACTGCTTGTATGCAAGTACACCCGACGTTTGCAATGATCGTAATGGAGCGGTCAATCAATAACCGCATGCTCACACAACACATTCATATCAAAAGATATCATGATTGGTGCATCAATGACTCGGATATTCTAACTCCATGCTTCGCTACGCCGCCAATATCATGAATCAACGAATGCTTCCGCTACTCTGATGAGAAGATATCATGATCAGAATGTGAGCATGTCGGTCCGAAAGTCACAACATCACATAATACCAACACCACAATGGATGTATCGAGATTTTCTATTAGCCGATGATCTCAAAAGCTGGCTCAACATTATTATCACGTGGATCAGGAAAAGACCTCCACTTGGATTAACCAAACATGCAATGAGTGGAATCAATGACTACGAGCCTCGGAGCAAAGTACTACATCAAGAATGCAAGATCAATTGTTAATGTAATATCGGATTGTATTCAATGTCATTTTAGTATATGTTTGAGGTGACCTCCTTTAGGGGGAGATTGTTAGGAATTAGAAATTCCGGGTATTAAAGAGTCGGTCACCTCAAGTATATGTAATCGTTAGAATGCTCGTAGTCATAGTTATATTTACTTAAGTAGTATTTTGTTAAGTAACACCGTGGAGGACTAACGGGTCTTTACCCACCAGTATGCCCGATCCACGTACTCGTTGTGTGGCGTTTAATTGTAAGACTATAAATACTCTCTACCTCCAAAGGTAGAGAGTTGGAGCTCATAATAATAGTTTTTCTTTCTCTCACTAAGTTCCCTAAACCTCTAACTTTCTCTCTCTAGAACTCACCATTATACGCCCACTTTGTGTTATGGTTTGATGTGTATGTGAAATCCAATATCCAACAATCTCCCTACCTCTTTACTCTAGTTATGGAAGTCCTCAATCTCATGATAAAGAGGCATGTTTCTCTTAGCCCTGAGTTTAAATTTCACTGGCAATGTAAAGAGCTCAAGCTCACAAACATTTGCTTTTCTGATGACCTCATGTTGTTTTGCCACGGGATAGCAAATCTGACTGCCTTGAAAAGAGCGCTTGATGAATTTGGTGAATCTTCTGGCCTTATGCATAGTCTTCCTAAAAGCACCGTGTTTTTTGATAATGTCAAAGATGCCAATAAAGCCAAGATTTTAAAGATTATGCCCTTGAATGTTTGTAGTCTTCTTGTATCTGGGGGTTCCACTGATTTCTAAAAGACTTTGCTGTAATGACTGTCAGCCCTTTATTGATAAAGTTAAGGGTAGAATTATGGACTGGAAAAATAAATTTCTGTCATTTGCTGGGAGACTTCAATTAATTATGTTTGTGGTTAGTTCCATGAAAATATTCTGGTGCTCTATGTTCATCCTTCCCATTTCTATTGCTAATGAGGTGGAAAGATTAATGAGGGATTTTCTTTGGAACTATGGTAAATTCAAAAGGGGAAAAGCCAAAATCAAGTGGTCTGATGTGTGTAAGCCTAAAGTGGAAGGGGGGCTTGGTATTAGATCCATTGAAGATTGGAACATAGCTTTAATTTCCAAGCATATTTGGAATCTGATTACTTTTAAAAACTCCCTTTGGGTAAAATGGGTGCATATGTATAAGCTCAAAGGCAGGAACTTTTGGTATATCCTTGAAAAACAAGAAGCTTCTTGGAGCTGGAAGAAGATCCTTAGAATTGGAGGGATTATTAGAAGTCATATTGTCCACAAAATTGGAAATGGAGCTAACACTTTCCTATGGTTTGATAATTGGCACCCCTTAAGCCCTCTAAAGCATTTCATTTCCAACAGGAAAATCCTTTGTGCTGGCTTCTTTGGATGCTAAAGTTATAGGTATAATTGATAAGGGCAGATGGACATGGCCAAAGGTTCTCACTGATGAATTTGATGGGTTAATTCTTCCTGAGCCTCTAGTTATACATGAAGATAAAAAGGATAAGGTTATGTGGAAGACTAATGCTGGGAGACTTATAGACTTCTCTGTATCCATTGTCTAGAATGATATCAGAGATAGCAATACCTTGGTCCTATGGGCAAGTTTAGTGTGGTTCAACCAATGTATTCCTAGGCACTCCTTCATGGTATGGATTACCATTCATGGCAGGCTTAATACTCATGACAGAATGGGTATTTGGGATAAGACCAGGGATCTGAAATGTGTGTTTTTCAAGAAGGTTCCTGATAGCCATGATCACTTGTTTTTTGACTTAGTGTCTTGGGCAAAGGCCAA
>OU343218.1:106446663-106562727 GCA_910596185.1 Chrysanthemum makinoi | reverse complement strand
ACTCATGCATATTAGCCATCAACATACATGCTGCATTGGCCTGCAAGTCCTCCATATCATCATCAGAATTGGCATTTGCCATAAAGCTCTGTTCTTTGTCTGTGAGAGTTCCACCAGCTTCATCCTTAAGAGCCAAAGAAGAGCCTCTTTGAAATAAGCACTGCCCCTAGTCCTTGGCTTTGGGCATGCATTAGCTAGGCGTCCCTTCTCATTGCGGTTGTATCGAAGACCATTCAACCCATTCTGAGCATTTCCTGTTCCACCTTGAGCTGTTGTTATTCCTACCCATAGCATTAAACCCTTGACCACCGCCCATCTGCGACCATAACCACGATTCTGAACTTCAACTCGTCCATTGTTCACAACAACTTGAGTCCTTGTATTAGATGAGGAACGAATACGGTTGTTGGATTTGTTGGTATAACGGCTAAAGGCATTAGCAATCTTAGCAAATCCTTGTTGTGCTTCAACGGATCGATTCCTCATTAGCATCATGACAGGGCTTGAGCATTGTTGTTGTTGTATGGAACCAATTGAGTTTGTTGAGATTGAGGTTGTGAAGGATTATGTGGTGTGATTGTAGCAGTTGGTTGAGTTCTTTGGTTGAGTGAATAATTTTTTGAGCATATAAGGCAAGTTGTTGATTTTCCGGATGTGTCGGTGGAGCAATTTGAGCGCGGAGAATCCTTTCCCTATCAACTTCCTTTTCATGAGGCTTCAAGTAATCGTACAATAATCCATATGTAGATTGATGCATGTTTTTCGCTTGACGGAGAAAAATGACATACTTCTCCCATTCGGGACCAAGACTACTCAGGAACTTAGTATTCACTGCAATTCTTGGCATGATGATGTTGTGTTTATCCCAATCATTGATGATGTGCGAAAAATCGGTGATGATAGGACTCGAGTGTCTCTCCAGGTTCAATCATGAAGTGTTCATAAGCCAAGTAAATTTTGGATTCCAAATCTTCCGATTGAGTCTGAGATCCTTCCATAAGAAGGCGAATATGATCCCACATTTTCTTTGCAGTCTTTTGAGCATCAACACTACGAAGAAATGGGTTTGGTAATCCTAAGAGGATATATTCCATTGCAAGCTCATCTGCTTCATAGTGTAGTAGTTCTTGAGGATTCATTCTGCTTGATAGCAATGTTCGTTTGTTCATCTCTTGGTGGAATGGCATTTGGATCTCCGGTACAATGACGTAGGCATCTCAAATGGACCTTCCAAGATAACCTGCTTTAAGAACTTTCCATGTGGCTTCTTTAGATCACAAAACCTAAAGAACCTTATCACCCATTGATCATAGTTTCCTGGGGTGAGCATTGGAGGTCTATCAAGTGATCCAGCCTCATGAATTGATTGTTGGCCGCTTAAAGCTTCAAACATCTTTGCAAACCAAGTGGGTTCCTTCATAATGGTCCTTGATGGATGTTGATTGAAGTCATTTGTGTACGGTTGAACTTGAAGACTTGATGGTGTTTGAACCATTTGAGGTTGGGGAATTGCAGCAAGTTGTGGAGTATGTTGTTGGTTAAATTGTTGTTGATAAATTGCTTGTTGTTGATTCCATTGTTGATGTTGTGGAGTTAGTTGTTGTTGACGTTGAGGATGAGGATAAGTGTAAAGGAAATAGTTAGAGTATGGTGGTTGTGACATGTTGATAAACTTGTGTTGGTAAAATGGATCTTTGTAGTCGAATGAACCTTTGTTGATGAAGTATCCTTAGGGGTAGAAATCACAATAGCCAAGTAACACTTATGCGTAAAAACACCAAAGTTACGCGGAACAATAAGAAGTTACGCGTAGAATTTAGCTTACGCGTAAGTAGGGAAAAGACGCTAAAGTTATCGTAGACAAAGTTAGCGTTAGAAAGTTAGGTAGGATTATCTTATCGTAAGACTAGGCTTAGGTAAGATAAATCTTATGCGTAGGATTTCTCGCGTAAGCTTTATCTTATGCGTAATTTTGGGTTTTATCCCAAGTGATCTTTTACACTTCACAGTGCAAAAGATATCCAAAGTCGACGTATTTTCGGACTTATCCAAGTAAGAAAACGGAGTAAACCACGAAAATGAAGATCAAACCAAGGAAAGACTTACGCGTAGTTTTAGGGTTTCTTGGCGTAGGTTTTCGTAAATTTGATATTGCTCAAAGATGTTTCTAAACCAGTTTTTGTGTGATGAAATAGCTTCAAGATCACCAAATAACACAAGAATGTGAGATTTGATGAACCAAACCTTCTAAAAGCAGTTCTGCGTAGAACTATACCCACGAATAAAAACTAGCTCAAAACACGATCCGCATAAAGTTTGAAACTTTTTGCCAAAAACAAGTATTTTAACACCTTAAAAGTTGAAAGTACAAGAATCTTGGATTAAAAATGTAAAAACAAGTTTTAAGCGAACCAAAGAACCGCGTTATCTTTGGCGTAAGACCCAAAAACTTCAAAACAAAGTGTGCACCCAACTATTTGGCGATTGATACCATTGTTAGGTCACAAGGTTTACAACACAAGCTTATAAGAGATAGAAGGCGATTGAACAAGAAACCAAACACACACACACGATATAAGTAAGACCGGTTATGCGTAGAGCATATGTGAAAGGAAAACTTGAACAACCAACCCTCAAGTGAGGGTTATTTCAAAGTATTTATAGGCAAGGAGCTAGGGCAACACTCCTTCCCTTTCTCCTATGGGCTTGAGCCTAAGCTCATGGGCCTTACATAAGCTTAAGGCTAATAACAAACATAAAGGCCATAATAAGCTAACTATTACATATGAGTAACTAACACTTGAATAAGGTTTAGGAGTGATTCCAACAGAGAGAGGTTTTATATAGTTATATCAATTCTCACATAATTAGTTCTATGATGCAGATTGTACCGGGCTTGGGTGAAATTCATATTATTATGGGCAATCTACTCTTCTTTCTTCACACCCATGGAATTCGGCTTCTTCAGGGTTGCCGAACACCTCCGTTTATTAGACATACTCGGTCAGGTGGCTTTCTTCATCGATGTTTTCCTTCAATTCTTTGTTGCTTACATGGACACTGAGGAGAACATGGTCTATAGTCGAAACCTTATTATGCTCGGTAGGTGTTTTCATTTTCCATTAGAACGCTCCACATTTCGGTCTATGACTTGTGTCTCTAATTCAACTTTGTTGTTGCAGGTACTTGAAATCTTATCATTTCATCCCTGATTTACTTGCTTGCATGCCTTGGGATAATATTTATAGGGTATCACTCTAAACTCCACATAAATGCTTAAAATTTATATTACTAAATGCATGGGGAAATTCATAATCACCAATACATTATCTATGGAAATCAGGCTTCTGGTAGAGAAGAAGTAGTGAGATACTTTCTACTGATTAGGTTGGTACGGGTCGAAGGTTATGGAGTTCTTCTCCAAGCTGGAGAAGGACATAAGGGTCAGTTATTTGTTTTCAAGAATTCTAAAACTTATAATTGTTGAGTTGTATTGCACGCATACGGCAGCATGCATATTCTATTATTTGGCTACAACTCTTCCAGCTAACCAAGAAGAATACACGTGGATCGGGAGCCTAAAACTTGGTGATTACAGCTACTCAAACTTCAGAGACATTGATCTTTGGAAAAAATATATAACTTCCTTATATTTTGCAATTATTACCATGGCGACAGTCGGTAAGTTTCTGAATTTTGGGATAAAATGTTTTAGTTTGACATATAATGTGAAATGGGGAGTTAATGTGGAGTTGCTTGTACAGGTTATGGCGACATCCATCCAGTAAACTTGAGAGAGATGATATTTGTTATGGTTTATGTGTCATTTGACATGGTTCTTGGTGCTTATTTGGTCGGTAGCATAACAGCTTTAGTTGCGAAAGGATCAAAGACAGAAATATACAGGGAAAAATAAAAATCTCCTGAAACATATGGACAAAAAAGTAGACAAAGATATACAAAATAGAATCAAATATCAGCTTCAGTTACCTTATGATAGTAGCCCCACTGATTCTGCTATTTTTCAAGACCTCCCATGCTCTATCCGTACAACGGTATGGAAAAGAGGATTATGCATAATTTTGTTGAAATTTTGCATTTTTAAAATGTCAGTTTGAACCTTTTTAGTATTTTTACTATAAACGCCATATTTCACACCTTTATCCAATTAGTCCAATTGTCAAAGTGCACTCTCCACATGGGCTAGTCAAACTTTAGGCCATTCTGTCACTCGGCCAACTCCTATCAGTTCATTGTTTAGTGTTACGATCAATTATTCTTGTTAAGCATTATCTAAGATACTAATCCGCTTGTGCTATTTCTTGCAGATAACTGAAAATGTTTATAAGCCACTGATTGAAAAGGTTCCCATGGGATGCTCTCAAGAATTCATTAATCAGATTGTAAGTCATTTCTTTCAGCGTCATTTTGGTAACTAAGAAGTAATGTCAGTTAAGTGTTGGAAAAAAGGCACCTTAATGAGCACTCCTCTTGCAGGTAAGTAGAGTGCATGAAGAGTTTTTTCTCGAGGGAAAGTAATGATGGAACAAAATAGTGTGGTTGACCACCTTTATTTTATCGGTGAAGGAAAGCTGGTACTAAGTTCTTACTTTATATAGGTCATGTAATCGCATTTAAGACTTTTTCTGCTGATTAGTCAATGGTTTCGGACTATTACTTAAACTTAGAACAATCATACTATTGATGAAGACTATTTTAACAATCATACCGCGATGAAAAGATTGATGAACAAAGTTTGGAACAGGAAGAAGTTGTCGTATATGAAGGTGGACTCAAAGAAGAATTATTAGAACTAAAACCTAACGACTCGTTTGGAGATGTTTCCATTCTATGCAACATTCCCCAGCCATACACTGTACGAGTTAGGTGGCGTTGTCTACTACTGCAGATTGATAAACAATCTTTCTCTAATATCCTTAAGATTTATTTCCACGACAGAAAAAAGATACTGAACAATCTACTAAAGGTGATAACAATATTTTCTATACTTGCTCACACTTTAATGATTATATTTTCTATCTAAACTAACGTATTTGTCAGGGTAAAGAAGGGAATGTTCACACGAAGCTATGGTGGCAAAATCAAAGCTCAGATTGCAATGCAAGAGGCACACCTTGCACTGAGGGTCAATAGTGCAGCTTATAATGGAGATTTGTTTCAGCTAAGAGACTTAATTCAGGCAGGAGCCGATCCAAATATAAAAAACTTTGATGGAAGGTCACCGTTGGTATGTTCCTTTCATTTAACATTCTTAGAAAAGCATTTATTATGCACAAAGCATATTATCTGGCTAACATGCTATTGACCTAAACAGCATCTTGCTGCATCAAAAGGACACGAAGATATTGCTCATTTTCTTATTCAAGTAGGCGTCGAAGTTAACATTTCAGGTAAACTTTCTTCCCTTTGTGAGTTGAGATTGTGGTATTCATCTGAACTAACTATGTACCGTGTGTCATGTTACTGTTAGATAATTTTGGAAATGCACCCTTATTAGAAGCCATCAAGAGTGGACGAAAAGTGCTTCATTAATAATCAATAAAGGTGGTTCATTGATGATAAATAACGGTGGTAGTATCATGGCTTCATCTGCGGAAAAATGGGATCCAAATTTAAAAGACGTTGACTTCAGAACTCCACTTCATGTAGCCGCTTTACGAGGATCTTAGCAAAATTGTTAGTCGAAGCTGGGGCCAATGTTTTATCAAAAGACAGGTTTGAATTGTTTAATTAATGTTTCTGAATTCAATTTTAAAGAGACAAGAAACATTTACAAGGATGTAAATTTGGTAGTTTTAGTTAGGGTTAATGGTCCAAAAAATACATGAACTTTCCACATTTTACTATTATGACAATAAACTTTTAATTTTCCTATTAAAACCAAAAACTTTCTTAATTACCCTTATTGTAACCAAACTTGACACGTGGTACCCTTAATCCTTTAATTACCGGATTAATCCAACTCTTCTCGTTTTAAAACGTGGGGGGCCTTTTTTGCCAAGTTTCAAAAGTATTAAAACTAAGGGTTAATGGTCCAAAAAATACATGAACTTTCCACATTTTACTATTGTGACAATAAACTTTTAATTTTTCTATTAAAACCAAAAACTTTCTTAATTACCCTTATTGTAACAAAACTTGACACGTGACACCCTTAATCTAATACGGATTAATCCAACTCTTCGTTTTATGTATTAAAACTAAATACATAAAAACGTTTTCGTTTTCCAGTATTCCACCCCACCCCCACACACCCTTTTCCCCAAACCTAAAACCCAAGTCACACTATAAACCTAATCAATAGGTACATCTTCTTCAGTAATCACGCCTAGTTGGTGGTAAGATTCAATACTATTGTAATTGTAATCGTCTATTAAAGGTTCATACTTCAACTACAAGGAGGAATTGGTGGGAATTTGTCAAATATTAAGATTGCAAAGTGTATGAGTTTCTTGATGAAGATCTTCCCTCTGAATTACTACAAAGAATTGGTGTTTGGATTCTTTGAAAGGCAGAAACAAATGAGCAACAATCCATATTCTCCACACATGGTTGAGGGTCTTACTATGGAAAAGTCATTGTTGGAAGATGAGATTAAGGCTACAAAGTCCAAGTTGCAATTGTATGATAAGTTGTTTTACATTATGATAGGATGCTTGTGTTTAATTTGTGTTGATACAACCTCCTTGTGGTTGAAGTATGAACCTTTAATAGACGATTACAATTACAATAGTATTGAATCTTACCACCAACTAGGCGTGATTGTGCTGAAGAAGATGTACTCATTGATGGGTTGATGCTTTGGGTTTGATTAGATACCCTTTTAGTTAAGCATATACCATATAATAAAAATATTAATGCTCTGAATGTGCAGATGGGGTAAAACTGCACTTGATGAAGCAAAATTATCTAAGAATGAAAGGTTGATTAAGCTATTGGAAGAACCACTTAACCATTCAGTTATCAGATAATACTTCAACCTCTCAAGAACTATTAGGTATACAAAGTTTTTAATTTCTACTTTAAATTAATAGTTCAGGAAAATGCCAAGCCTACTAACGAGAACATGTTTCATTTAAATTAGTTCCACAAGCATATGTAATTACACTCTGTTTAGAACCTTCAGATTTATTGTTTGGTCTATGCCACCTTTGGTTCAAGTTTTGCTTGCTTTTGATGAAAAGCTAGCTAACTATGAATTTATTGGCGTTGGTGACAGATAAAATGACGCAAAGGAAATGTACGATATACCCTTTTCAGCCGTGGGAACTGCCAAAGGATCAAAACAAGTATGGAGTTGTATTATGGGTTCCAGACACTATTAATGAGCTGATTGAAAAAGCAGCTGATCATTTCAAGTTGGACCTTCCTTCCACTTCCTGTATACTAACAGAAGAAGCGGGTCAAATTCTTGATGTGAATATGATTATAGATGGCCAAAAGCTCTACTTAATCACTACTTAAGCACAATACATGTATGTAACATTTTATCTATTCAATTTGATTCCAATTTCTTCAGCAGTTCCATTCTTTTTATAACAGCTACTACTAAAAATGAGTTTCAGTTCAGTTATCTTTTAGTAAAGTATCTAATCAAGAAGGATTCAGATATCACAGAGTTAGTTCACACTGGCTTATGGTTTGCAAACATAGTTGTTCAAGACAAACTTCTAGCAACCCTATAATTAATCTAAACACTCAACGATCAATTTGTTTGAGTCAACCAGATAGAAACAAGTGAGATCTTCCCTAGCATTTACTTTATCCGTCTATGTTCGAATAAGCAACTTACATAGTCTCTTACAGACTTGCAATATATTGTTTCTGCCTTGAGTTGCTATAATGAACACAATATTTCATGAATCATAGTAACTAAAAAGTAACACTATAAGTGAACATGTATAGATGTGCCACTGAAAATGAATGCTAAATAAGAGGAAATCTGCCTTTGAAGAAGCATCCTCTCTTTCTGGCATTGCATTATAGTATTAAACATCGGTTTACATCTCTAAGCTGCCGACATTTTCCATACCAACTCCAGCGGTTTCAGTTGCACCTAAAAGACCAACATCATAAAGAATCAAAACTGTATGAAACAAAAAGTGTTTTGTCTGTCAGACAACCATGTGACCATGCCGAGACCCATTAGATGGGCTGACAACGATCCTCTACTGGGCTATGGCCAACCAGACATGGGTTTCTGTCTTCTTAGGAATCAAGAATACAGAGGTACGAGCCTATAGAACAGATCCTGTTCAAGTAAGGTCGTGCCTGTCTGTCTGTTAGGGGTCTATATAAACTGCTCATCTTTTGCATTTCCAACCGATGTGGGATAGAACATTGATTTCAGAACTATTGCTTATTATTTCCCTTTGTATTTAGTTGGCTCTTATTTCTACTTACTGAAACAAAACAATTAAATTTATTGTAGCTATTTCGTTTTAAACACCATATGATAGAAAAGAATGGGTGGAAATCATGATTACCAAGTAATGTGAACATATCAAATAATGCTACTTACATTAGCTTTTCGGGATAGTAGTGACTGTGTCCTTATTGCGATGTGTGTGGTCTACGTCTTATGTCATTTCTGTTAGTTTATTTCAAAATGTATCGAGGCGATTATGTCACATATATTAATTTAACCTACATGAAGAGTCTCAGTATTTCTAATTTTATGTACTTATGGAATGGACAATCGTTCTCTGTAAAAGGAGATTACGTGATCAACTAATTTTACACTCTATGTAAGGTTCTTTCTCTGGAAATTTTTCGATCATGCCGTGGTTCAAAGGAGTCTAGAAAGCCCTTCCATAGTATCATTATTGAGTTGATTACTTCCATAGACAAATGAGAGTTGGCATCAATTCAGATGTGTGGTAAGAGTTTATTCATTAGATATACAACCTTTAATTTACATTGGCCTGGCAAGCAAATATCAGTAATAATGAAACTTTTTTTATAAAAAGTTTCAGAATAAAGAATCTTTAATGCTTTATATGTATGTTAATGCAAGTTTGGTATAACGTCATATGGACATTGCTATGAATAACAGAATAAATATTAAAGCACTGTTAATTTACATAATGCTTATGCATAACTACATGATAGTTGTAACAACTCAAAGTTAAATATTCATTTTAGTGAATAATGTTGTAGTTATAAGATAACACAGCTATACTTGACAATAAATTTCTATTTTCTAAATTTTTGAATTGAAAACAGTAGTCTCTCATGGCTTTCTCCTCATTGCCTCCACATCTCTTCCTTAGACAGCAAAGATTATTTCAAGGCTTATGTAATGGTCAGCTTGTCTTGATCACATGTTTGATGTTTAGTCAATAAACGTGATCATAGCGCTCTACAAACATCGTGTTTTATACTGGTAAGAAAATATGAGTGAGATTGAGCAGAATGGTTCTGCTATGGCGGAAAAGGACAAGAGAGAGAGGAGGAGAGCATGAAGCTGGCAGATGGCGACCAAGGTTTCTTCATCCACCCTCGAAGCAGGTTTCATATGCCTTCTTACTTTATCGGTCTCTTGTTAGCCTTTATTTGTTTGTGGAGTTATCCTCATGACACTTTCTATGGCAATTAGTGTATAACTGATTTTGTGTTTATCCAGTTTTATGATAATTCACAAAAACTTGTACAAATATATTGTTAGTAATGCATCAATCATCTCCCATAAAAAAATGTTAAAGTTGGTTACAAGTTATTACAGTAGTATAATCTCCAATTTTATGATGCAGATGGTACGGGCTTGGGATGCATTCATATTGTTATGGGCAGTGTACTCATCTATAGGAACACCCATTGAATTTGGGTTCTTTAGGGGATTGCCCAAACATCTCTATTTATTAGACATACTCAACCAGACAGCTTTCTTCATCGATATTTTCGTTCAATTCTTTGTTGCTTATAGAGACATTGATACTGGGAAGATGATCACTAATCAAAATCTTATTGCTCTACGGTCAGTTTTTTATCCTATAAATGACAACTTTCAATGCTTCAATCCTAATAATATAAAGATATAACCTGTATCTTTATAATTCAAATTTCTTGCTGCAGATATTTAAAATCTCGTTTCACTTTTGATTTACTTGCCTGCATGCATTGGGATCTTCTTTATCGGGTATTATTCTAAACTCCATATAGATGCAAATACTAATATACAGGATAAGAAATTATAACTAAGATGTAACTTATGGTTATCAGGTTTCTGGTAGAAAAGAAGAAGTGAGATACCTTTTACTAATTAGGTTGGTACGGGCACGTAAAGTTCTAGACTTTTTTTCCATGTTGGAAAAGGACATACGTGTCAAATATTTGTTTTCGAGAATCATGAAACTTATTGTTGTTGAGTTCTATTGCACACATACGGCAGCATGTATATTCTACTATTTAGCTACAACTATGCCAGCTTCACAAGAAGAATATACATGGATTGGGAGCTTAAAACTTGGTGATTATAGCTACTCAAATTTCAGAGACATTGATCTTTTGAAAAGATATGTAACTTCATTATATTTTGCAATTATCACGATGACAACAGTGGGTAAGTTTTTTCATTTCAATGGAACCCTTACTGCAATATAATAAACTCTCCATACGAATGATGTATTAATGTGGGGACTTACTTGTTTGTACAGGTTATGGCGACATCCATGCAGTCAATGTGAGAGATGATATTCATTATGGTTTATGTTTCATTTGACATGGTTCTCGCTGCTTATTTGGGTGGTAACATAACAGCTTTAGTTGTAAGAGGATCAAAGACAGAAATATACAGGGAAAGAATAAAAAATCTACTGAAATATATGGACAGAAATAAACTAGGGAAAGACATACATTATCAAATTAGGGATCAACTGCGGTCACCATATGATAGTAGCCACACTGATTCATTTTTCAAGATCTTCCAAGCTCTCTCCGTGCCACGGTATGGAACAGAGAATTTTGCTTAATCCAGATACGTTGAAAATAATTGCAACTATTCTAATGTTCATTTACACATTATCTATGATACTAAACAGCGTGTATTATTTCTTTCAGGTAATTGAAAACCTTTACAAGCCACACATTGAGAAGGTTCCTCTTTTCAAGGGATGCTCTTTGGAGTTCATAAATCAGATCGTAAGTCTTTCAGGGGGATGCACTGTATATGTTGATAATTATATAAGTACCTGAGTGGGCGCTCCTCTTGCAGGTAAGTAGAGTGCACGAGGAGTTTTTTCCTCCAGGGAAAGTAATAATGGAACAAGGAAGTGTGGTTGACCAACTTTATTTCATAAGTGATGGAAAGCTGGTAAGAAATTCGTATTTTATGTTAGATTATGCCATTATATATGAGGTTTTATATAAATTGATACAATAATACTGTTACAGGAAGAGGTTGTTGTCTATGAAGGTGGCCCTAAAGAAGCAGTATCAATCCTAAACCCTCACGACTCGTTTGGAGATGTTTCCATGCTGTGCAACTTAACCATACACTGTTCGAGTTTCTGAGCGCTGTCTGCTTTTACGGATTGATAAGCAATCTTTCTCTAATATCCTTAAGATATATTTTCACGACAAAAGAAAGATTCTAGACAATCTACTCGAGGTCATTACTAAATTTAGCTACTGCTCCCTTGTAAGGTTTATTTTCTTTTGGGCCTTCTAAAGTAGCATATATTAGCAGGGTAAAGAAAGTAATGTTCACATGAAGCATGTGGTGTCAGAAATTAAAGCTCATATCGAGCTACAAGAGGCAGAACTTGCACTAAGGCTTAATAATGCAGCTTATAAGGGAGATTTGTCTCGGCTAAAAAGCTTAATTCGAGCTGGAGCTGATCCAAACAAGAAAAACTATGATGGAAGGTCGCCGCTGGTAATGTATTTCTTTTAAATGATCAGAAAAAAAACGTGAACAGCAGAAGGGATCTTGCTAACTAGTTACTGGATGATCCTACAGCATCTTGCTGCATCAAAAGGACACGAAGATATCACTCTTTTTCTTATTCAAGAAGGTGTTGAAGTTAGCATTTCAGGTAAACTTTCTATCCCTTTGAGCTTAGATTCTGGTGGTCATTTGACCTAATTATATACTTTATTTCATCTTACTGATAGATAACTTTGGGAACACACCCTTATTAGAAGCCATCAAAAGAGGACATGATAACGTTGCTTCTTTACTAATAAAAGAAGGCTGCTCCTTGACAATAACTGATAGTGATACCATATCATCTCCATCTGTCACAAGAGGGGTTTTAAATTCAAAAGACTATGACTTCCGGACACCACTACATGTAGCCACCGCACGAGGATCTTATGTACTTGCAGAGTTGCTAGTCAAAGCGGGGGCTAGTGTTTTGTCCAAAGACAGGTACACTTATGACTATATCAACCAGGTTATAGAGAGCTTATTTATAGTTTTAGAGTTTAAATAAAAAGAGACAAAACATTGCTGGTCATATTTTCTTGAGTCCACAAAGTTGATCATATATTCATATATCACGTAACAACATTTTAAGTTCCAAATTAATGTGCAGATGGGGTAACACTCCACTTGATGAAGCGAGATTATCTGGAAATGAGATGTTGATTAACCTATTGGAAGAAGCCAAATCATCCCAGTTATCAGAATTCCCTTCATCCTCTCAAGAACCATCAGGTATTTAAAATTCTTACTTACTATCATGTCTAATGAACTTAGTTCAAACTAATCATATTTCTCACTTTGACAATATAGAATGCAGAAACAGAAACATGACAAAGCTTTGTAATGTAGTTAGCAATCATTGTTTTGAGACAAGGGAAATAACAGAGAACATAACTGTTCTTAACGAGCCCATAGTTAAATTAACAAGAATGAAACGCAAGCTAACAACAAACTTATGGGTGTTTACTTTGTTGTGACAGATAGAAAGGCCGGAAATGTACCATATACCCGTTTCAGCCATGGGATTTACCAAAGGATCAAAACAAGTATGGAGTTGTATTATGGGTTCCAGACACAATTGATGAGCTCATTGAAACAGCAGTGGATCATTTGAAGTTGGACCTTTCTCCTAATTCTTGTATTATAGTAACAGCAGATGCAGGTAAAATTGTGGATGTCTATATGATTGCAAATGGGCAGAAGCTCTATTTAATCACTACTCAGGAATGACATATATGTACCATCTTATCATTTATTCAAATCACTTCCAAAGATTTATCCATAAACCAAACAGAGAAGCATGCAAATATGGTTTGACCCAATTTACGATAGCTACTAATACAACATCTACTTAAACAAGGCACCCATTTCTGGGTAACCTTAATCTCTTCAAAAGGTTTAAATTGGACCAAAATGATCCATGGTCAAGACACAGAGGTAAATGACCAATCCTTAAACTACACATTGTCATATTACATAACAACTAAAGTTTTGCAAATTGAAAATATACTCGGTCATGAAGAATCACTAGCACCCTTTTTCAAAGGCTCAAAAGCAATCTTTCTTACTCAACCTAATAGACTGTGAAAAGGGAGGACGTTACCTGGTGTGTGGCGGTGGGGTTAAGACGATGTGGATTAGTCCTAACAAACTCGTTCATGCATTTCATTGAACAATGTCTATGCATCATCCATACAAACTTCTCTAACAGTTTCATTTGCACCACCAAATCATGAGTATGCTGCAATCCAACCAAAATACAAAAAAGAAGTGTTTTGTCTGTCAGACAACCATGTGACCATGCCGAGACCCATTGAGATGAGCCGGCAACGATCCTCTACTGAGCTATGGCCGAGACCATAAAGCTCGGTTAATCACGCTCTAGTCACATGGTCATGATGCATCAACCAGACATGGGTTTCTGTCTTCTTAGGTATCAAGAATACAGAGGTACGAGCCTATAGAACAGATCACAGTAAGGTCGTGCCAGTTTGCTTCTTTGTGGTCTATATAAACTGCTTGCCTTTTGCACTTTCAAGCGATGTGGGATGAGACATCATAACAGTACCAGGCCTTGTTTCTTTTCTTTTAATACTTGCTGTAACAAAACTATCTAATTTAATTCAATCTAATTTAGACTCCAAATAAAATACTTATAATCTATTTATTCTAATTCTAGTATTTGATTCTTATCTAAATTTTTAGCTTAAAGTTGTTTCGATTTTTTACTGGTCACTGAAATGATCTTACACGTCAAACTTTCGGTTAAAAACATAACGAACTTAAACCAAATAAAAGAAAAACCCATTGTATTAGTCTTTTAGATGATTTGAGAAAAACTATCAACATCAACTCATTGTCACAAAGTCCTATAGCAATAATAATAGTTGGACAAATGAGAGTGGACAATGAATACCATTGACTTCTTATGTTACCATTTGGTAAACAAATAATCAATTTGAAGCATAAGTAACTAAAAGTTCAAATAAGTAATAGGAGTTTATCTTTTATCCATAGAACATGTAATTAGTTTATTATCTTATTAGATATTAAGTTGTTGGTAAAAAATGTAACTAGGTTTTTAATTAGTTACAAGATATCTACCATCAATGGCCTAGTGGTAACTGGTAAGGCATCTCGTGATGACATTATAGTCTATATCAGGGTCCGCGAACATGAAAGCCCAATCTTGACAAGCCCGGCCTGAAGGCTGGGCTTTCTGACGATAGCGTTTAGGCCTGAAGGCCAAGTACAAATCTATTTACGGAATAGATAGAGGATATCTTTTAATCAAGGAGATAATCATTCCCCTGACGATTTAAGTAGGGATCGCGAAGGTTGAGAACCGGAACCAACAAGAGTTCGATGCATATATAAAGGAATCACATCCCTCGTTAAGGTTCGACTTATAAACTAACTCTCCTTTAACACTAAACCGATTACTTACTCTCCACCTTGGGAGGATAGTGCAGGGAACAATCCCACGGGTAAGCCTAACGATTGTTCTCTACGATCTCTTAGTCGCATGAGGTCTCAAGCAACATCGGCAATTGAGTACGGTAGGAGCCCAAATAGGAAGCGTCAACTTTTGTATCAACAAATTATAGCGCCATCCGTGGGACCATTCACTAAGAACTAAGACTGAATAGCGAAGCATGAAAATGCGTGATATAGCGGATCTTCTGGAAAGAAGCTACAGAATTTCCGACTGGCGGGAACTCACAGGACAACCGATGCACCAAAAACAAAGGGATTAGGCGGAGACTTGGTCTACCCTATGGTGGAGACATCCGGGGACAGCCAGAGGCCACCACAACCACTACGGCCGCAGTGGATCCCCTTTGCGCACCTTTGTTCTTACCACCCCCGCTTTCAGCAGATGCCCAGGGTGACAATGGCTACCGGATGAACCCGGATAAAAAACAAGGACCGCAGTGGCCGAAGCCGAATACCTGCAGCTCTAGAAGGGGTGCATGCAGGAACTAACACCAGGGATTTGGTATCCCAAAATTATGAAACCTTGGTACGCCCTCATGCAAAGAGTAGAAAAAGGTCGAGTCGAAACCACCAAGCTTCATTTCGAGTTTTGTTCGAATCTGAAACCTCACCATATGCCGTCCCGGGGAAAGCCTTGGTAGAGACAACCGCCGACCCCACTGTGTTCAACGAGGTGGGAGGAGAGTTGAGGATGATGAGACATCAACTCGCGACATCACGGAAGGAGGTAGAATGGATGGACTGGCGTACCGGTGTTCACACCCAGGACTTGGTAGTGCATAAAATACGCATGTGAAAAGCGCCGGACTTAGTGATATTCCCCAAGTAAAAAGCCCTTGAGTACAAACTCACGAGGATAGTGGTAGCCAAGCTTAGAAGGAGGAAAAGAAACTTCGTCCTGGGGAAATTCCTGGGACAAGGATAGTGAAACGGACCTTTGGAAGTCAGTGAATATGACCATGAGGGGCGAATATATCTCATTAGCGGCGGAGTCAAAAAGGTGAATCGCGTTCACTAGGCGCGCTCGGTGACCTCTCGAGGACAAAGAAGAAGGCGCATTCCTGCCAGCAGTAAAACCACTATGGCGGAATAGGTGACCACGATGATCACCTCAAAATTTTTGAGATCGGCCGCTGGTGAAAATTGTACTTAACACGTATGGTGCCACGCTGAATTGACTCAGCGCTGGTGGAAGCCTTGAGTTGGTTCGGCAAAGCTTCCTGTAGAAGCATCAATGGCTTTGAGGAGTTAAGAAGGCGTTTAGCTGGTTTACTCAAAGGGGAAAGTGCGCTAAAATCTGTCGAACTAGCGGGGTAAAAGCGGCCGAGGGGAGAATCCTGCGCATTAATGGGCGTTTGAGCGAATGCATGCAAGTTAAAGCATGCCTGAAGTGCTAAAGATCTGGTTTCATAGATAGAGATAAATAACAGAGACTCATGAGGTTGAGCGAAAAGATTCCCGAACCTTTGATGAACTCCTTGAAAGCGTTCTCGGTCCTTTGTCGAGGGAGAAAGCCCGTCATGGCCGGATAGCAAAAAGCTACTCGAACTATAGGTCAGGGAACAACACAGGGGAGACAATCAACGGCAGGGTATTAATCCTTGGCAGGGGAGCTATCGCGGTCGAGGCGGAAGAATGTGTGAGATACACCCGGCCCGACTAAGACTCCCTAAGGAAATACTACTTAGCGAGAAGGTCTTGAACTTTCCAGAGGCTGCCATGAAATCGCCTCACAGAGGATAAATGCCACAGGAAATGAATCTTTGTGACTACAGCACGCCTGAAGGGGCCATACTACTAATGAATGCGTCAGCTAGCGCCCGACTCATTAAAAATGGTTAAAGAGGCTGGATTGGACCATTTGGTTAAAAATATCAAGGAGGGAAAGGATCAGACCGAGAAGAGTGGAAACAAGAAGGACACGGAGACAAGGCGACACCATCCTACATGATACAATCATGCTTAGCGGGTCCTTGGAAGCGAAGGTCGGCCGGGGAGTTCTCGAGGAAGTAAAATCTCTTTTCACACATAGCTGCCGGACAGCGGTGATGGGAACTCCCACTCACCATTGAGATTAGTGCGGGGAGGTGCGACATCGCGCATGTATATTGATGGCGAACATCGGCCGGACATCATGTATGAACAACGCCCAGCTTGGCTAGCGGCACGAAATCTGTGATCAGTTAAGCCCGGTCGAGCGGCGCTAGCGGTTTTCTGGGGTGAAAAGATATGGCCTATGGGGCAAATCACGATTCTTGGTTAGCATTGGAAATGGGGAACACTTTCACTTGGCTTTGGATGGAATTCATGGTGATCAAATCCCCTAAGCCATACAGCGGCATTATCGGAAGACACGGAATACTTGACTATACTTGCATGATCGCAGATCTCGGCGGGATGCTTAAATTCGGTAGAAGGTGGTATTGTTACTCTTTACAATGCCACCATGGCCTTACAGAGAATGTAACGGTTACATGCGAGAAGCGGCAGATTCGAACAGCAGCGCAACCAAAGCTCCAAATCTGCGGTGCAATTCACCACAGGAATACCAGGCAGGTGATATCCATGGAGGTCCTTTGTCGGGACAAGCGGCCGGGAAAATGCGGTAGCTCTGCAAAAGAACTTGGACATTTTGCATGGGGCAAAACACATGGCCCGGGGTACCACACTGATATGAGCATAAGGCGAGAATCGACAAGGATATTACTCACCCATACCACGCCCAGGAAAAGAAGCGAGCCAGGGCTCGAGGAAGCGGCAATCTGGCAATTACGCCCAAGCTAGTAGAAGGAATCATGCTGAGAAGTCTACTATCATGGTAGCTTTCCAACCCACATTCATGGTAAGAAAGGCGATGGTAGGCCGAGGATAAATGAACTCACCGATCTTAACAAAGCATGTCCACAAGACTATGACTAGGGTTCAAACCTCACTAAATACATATTTAGAAGTCTAGGGTTCAAACCTCACTAAATACATATTTAGAAGTCTAGGGTTCAAACCTCACTAAATACATATTTAGAAGTGCTAGGGAAATAGTCGGAGACGGTCACGTGTAATTGGTTAAGCCGCGTACATTTGAGTCAAATACTTGGCGTTCTTGGGTAACCTCAGCACATAAAACGTCATCAGTTTATGTGTTTACGCAAGTGGTTTATCGTCCTAGTAAAGGGAGAACACTACTTTTGACATAATTTTAAACAACCATCAATTTTCATAATGCTAATGCATAGCTAGCTGCTACATGATAATTGTAGCAACCTAAATTTGAAATTTCATATAACATATCAAGAGTGAGCAATTTTGTAGTTATTAGATAGCTAGCTATGATTGACTGCACATATTTAAAACCATTAGTCTCATGGTTCTCTGCTCTTTGGCTTCACATCTTACAAACTCATTTCATGAGTCATCTAGAGGTCACCACATCTTGCTCGAATGTTTGATGTTTAGTCGATATACATAGTCTTGTAAAGAGAGTGTTTGCTACTCATAGAATAAATATGAGGAGTGAGGTTGAGTACAATACTTCCCCCATGGTGGAGGTGCAGGGGAGAGAAAATGAGAGGCGCTGGAAAAACTTCTATATCCATCCTCGACGCAGGTTTGAGATTCCTTCTTAAATTAATTTGTTAACGAACGACATACTTATGGTTAGACACTTAGCATAACATATAAAAGAGAGGTGATTTATACATCAAAAATATACTTTGCACAACATAATCACTTTTGCATAGTTAGTTTTGGTAATGCACATATCATTTCCCATAAAGAATATGTTATAGTACATTATAAACTTTTTATCAATAACTCTGTATCAGGTCTACTGTTTATGATGCAGATTCTACCGGGCATGGTATAAACTCATATTAGTGTGGGCAGTCTACTCTTCTTTTGGCACACCCATTGAATTTGGGTTCTTAAGGGGATTGCCCGAACACCTCTATTTATTGGACATACTCAGTCAAACTGCTTTCTTCATCGATATTTTCCTTCAGTTCTTTCTTGCCTACAGAGACACAGAGACGAAGAAGATGATATCTAACCGAAACCTCATTGCTCTTCGGTCAGTTTTTCTACTTTCAAATGGAACCAAAGTCATGAACTTATAATCATTTTTAACTGTAAAATATACCATTACCAACACTAAAATTATTATTTTGATCCAACTATGTTGTGGCAGGTACTTAAGATCTCATTTTGTCTTCGATTTAATTGCATGTATGCCATCAGATGTTTTATATAGGGTAACACTCTAAACTCTATATATATATATATGCTACTTTAGATTGTTAAATTATGACCAAGATGTTGTCTATCTTGACCAGGTTTCTGGTAGAAAAGAAGTGGTGAGATACCTTTTACTGATTAGGTTGGTGCGGGCTCGTATAGTTCTGGACTTTTTCTCCAAGCTGGAAAAGGACATATGCATCAATTATTTGTTTTCGAGGATTCTAAAACTCATTGTAGTTAATTTCTATTGCACACATACGGCAGCATGTATATTCTACTATTTGGCTACAACTTTGCCAGCTTCAGAAGAAGGATACACATGGATTGGGAGCATAAACTCGGTGAAATTGTTGTTAACAGAGGTACGCACACAAATGCACACAGCAAGCACACTCCACAGAAAGTAAAGAACAAGAATATGCCTGGAACACGCAATTATGTTTATTGAAGAAACTAACTCAAAACTTCAACTCGGTACAAAGGTAATGCCCTACCCTTCTCGGTATATATAGACTAAACTAAACGTATTAGACTATAACTAGGATTACACATTAAACCTATCCTAAACCAATGAGGACTACTCCATATTAGGATAAATATTAGACGAGTTGGACTAGCACTCCAACTAGTATTATCCTGAATTTGGTACACGCCTCAGCCACAACCAAACTCACGAATTCGCCAAGATTATAGTTACTCGAACTTCAGAGACATTGACCTTTGGAAACGATATATAACATCACAATATTTTGCAATTGTTACCATGACAACAGTAGGTGAAGTTCCTTCATTGCAAGTTTTCAACCGTCCTCTTTCTGCATAAAAAAATACATGTGAATGGTGAATTAATTTGGATTTGCTTGGTACAGGTTATGGTGACATACATCCAGTCAATATGAGAGAGATGATATTTGTTATGGTTTGTATTTCATTTAACATGGTTCTAGCTGCTTATTTGGCTGGTAACATAACAGCTTTAGTTGTGAAAGGTTCAAAGACAGTAATATACAGGGAAAGAATAAAAAGTTTACTTAAATATATGGACAAAAATAAACATGGGAAAGACATACGTTATCAAATCAAATATCAACTGATGTCACCGTATGATAGTAGCCACACTGATTCTGCTGTTTTTCAAGACCTACCAAGCTCTCTACATGCCATGGTATGAGAAAGAGAATCATGCAATACAGTGTGTCGAAAATAATTGCAAATCTAACAATGTCAACTTACGTACTATTTAGTATTATGACGATAATGTTATTTCTTGTAGGTAACTGAAAATATTTATAAACCACACATTGCTAGGGTTCTCCTTTTCAGAGGATGCTCTGTAGAATTCATCAATCAGCTTGTAAGACATTTTGAGAATAAGGGAACTTTTGATAACATATGCACCTAAACAAGCAACTCCTCATGCAGGTAAGTAGAGTGCACGAGGAGTTTGTTCCTCCAGGGAAAGTAATAACGGAACAAGGAAGTGTGGTTGATCATCTTTATTTCATTTGCGATGGAAAACTGGTACTAACTTCCTACTTCACATTGTTCTTGTTTATCGAAGTTATATAAAGACTGATGATTTAGTTGTAATAGGAAGAGATTGTTGTCTATGAAGGTGGACCCAAAGAATCCGTATCAATTCTAACCCCTCACGACTCGTTTGGAGATGTTTCCATTCTATGCAACATTCCCCAGCCATCCACAATTCGAGTTCTTGAACGTTCTCTACTTTTACGAATTGATATGCAATCATTCTCTAATATCCTTAAAATATATTTTCACGACAAAAGAAAGATTCTCAACAATTTACTAGAGGTTATTACTGGATTTAACAGTTCCACGCTTTCTAGAAATTTAGTTTCTATGTGGCCTCTTAAACTAATATTACAGGAGCCATCTAAACTAACATATGTTGGCAGGGAAAAGAAAGTGATGTTCATATGAAGCATATGGTGTCAGAAATCAAAGCTCATATTGAAATACAAGAGGCGCAACTAGCACTAAGGCTCAATAATGCAGCTTATAATGGAGATAAGCTTAATTCGAGCTGGAGCTGATCCAAACAAGAAAAACTTTGATGGAAGGTCACCACTGGTATCGTTTTTCTTTTTTATTAAACATCTATAAAACTATAAAGTGCATAAAAAGGGAATCATCTTGTTAACGATTTTTTTTCCTGGATAGCACCTTGCTGCATCTAAAGGACATGAAGATATCGCTCTATTTCTTATTCAAGAAAGTGTTGAAGTCAACATATCAGGTAAGGTTTCATCCCTTTTGTAATATTAGATTATGGTGGTCAGTTGAACTTATCTACTTCATTCATCGTACTTATAGATAGATATGGAAACACGCCGTTGTTAGAAGCCATCAAGAGTGGACATGATGACATTGCTTCCTTACTTGTAAAAGAAGGTGGCTCATTGATGATAAACAATTGTGATAGTTTAGTTACTTCATCTATCACAAAAGGGATTCTAAACTCAAAAGACTATGACTTCCGAACTCCACTGCATGTAGCCACCTCCCGAGGATCTTACAGGCTAGCAAAATTGCTAGTCGAAGCAGGGGCCAGTGTTTTATCCAAAGACAGCTTACACTTTAGAAAATGTGTCAACCATGTTATAGATAACTTAACTAAGGTTTTAAAATTTAAATGAATAAGAGACAGAACTTTAACTAGTCTCCTTATGTCTAAAGTCCACAAAGTCGAGCATATGCCAAAGTAACAAGATTTATGTTTGAAATGTACAGATGGGGTAATACTCCACTTGACGAAGCGATATTATCTGGAAACAATACATTGATCGAGCTATTGGAAGAAGCCAAATCTTCTCAGTTGTCGCAGCAAATCACTTTATCCTCTAAAGAACCATCAGGTATTCAAAATTATGGATTTGCCTAAGTTACTATCTTGGAAACATAAATGAAAAGGGAAAACCATTCGAATTCGGCCCAGTATTCACCTTTTCAAACTTTCTAATATAAAAAATAAACGCTAATAAAATTACTCCCAATCTTGGCCATAATTTGCAAGAATGACTTTTTTTTGGCGAATGACGCTTTTTATCTATGATCACCACTTTTTGCAAGCTCTTGATTTCTCCATTTCGCAAGAACCATGATATATATAGCAATGAAAGGTAATGTTCTATATCTATATAAGAATCAGTAACTCCTTAATTTCATCTTACTGATAGAAAGTTGATGACATGCTTGGTCATATTAGTTTGTTACCTAAAGATATAAAACCTTCAAATCATTTTCTATAAGACTTGGTCTTTGCCACCTTTCAAAATTTTGCTTACTTAAGACAACAAGCTCGCTAACTGTGAATTTATTGGCGTCTAGTGACAGATAATATGATAAGAAAGAAATATAATGCACTATATACCCATTTCAGCCATGGGAATTACCAAAGGATCAAAACAAGTATGGAGTTGTATCATGGGTTCCAGACACCATTGAAGAGCTCATCACAAAAGGAGTTGATCATTTCAAATTAGACCTTCCTCCTAATTCTTGTATCATAATAACAGAAGATGCAGGACAAATTGTCGATGCAGATATGATTACAGATGGGCAGAAGCTCTATTTAATCACTACTCAAGAATGAGTTATACATCATTAACTTAACATATATCCATAAAATGAAAAAGAGATCACCTATGTATGCCCATATATCAAACATCAAATCACTGAGTATGACAAGTACACGTATACTTTGACCACATTCAGATCTTTGAAAGTTGCATTCCTTAGCAGAGTTATATTGAACCAAAAGTCCCCTAATGTCCCGTCCAACTCCAATATGCTATACAAAGAAGGGTGTTAGACTTTCTAGGTCACCTATCTGACCTATGTATCTAGGTCACCTATCTGACCTATGTATGCCCATATATCAAAATAAAACACAGAGCAAGAAGGTGTCCGACTTTTTATGAAGCTACTCAATAGAAGTGAGTAATGTGGCAATATTACGGTAAGGTTTGAACTTTGTTTCAAATGGCAAATAAGCACTCATTTTAATTTGAATATTTATTTCGTTTCAACCATATAGAAACAGGTGTCATCTTCTCCAGTCTATACTTAAATATGTCCAAAGAAGCAACCTAATAAAGCATAAATCATGGTAAAAGTAAGATATATCTGAACCTGAGCATAAATCATGGTAGAAGAAACACAAACTCGCTCAAGCGTTTCATCGAACACTTTGGTATGCATATGTGAGTTACTCGCATAATCCGCATTAGTTTCATTTGCACCTAGAGATCATGAAAAAAAAAGGATTAAATTGTCTGTCAGACAACCATGTGACCATGCCGAGACACAACGAGATGAGCCGACAACGATCTTCTACTGAGCTATGGCCGAGACCATGAAGCTCGGTTAATCACGCTCTAGTCACATGGTCATGATGCATCAACCAGACATGGTTTCCGTCTTCTTAGGTATCAAGAATACAGAGGTACGAGCCTATAGAACAGATCCTATTCAAGTACGGTCGTGCCCTCTTGCTTGTTTTTGGTCTTTATAAATTGTTTGTCTTTTGCACTTTCAACCGATGTGGGACAAACATTTCAGAACTATTGCTTATTATTTCCCTTTATATTTAGTTGGTTCTTATTACTAGCAATTTGTTGACATCTCATATTTACTATTTAGAAATGGTTTTAGTTGATGTCAAAATCCGAAGTTGTTAAAAGACATGGGTTTTGTAATTAGAGTCATGGCCGAAACATAACGGTTAGTTCCCTATTTTGGTCTATGTGTGGTCGTGAGCTCAAATTTTGTGGCAAACACATGGGTTTTGTCACATCTGAAAACTTAGGAGTATATAAAATCAACTTTGTTGTTATCGGCCACCGAGTATCAATTAATCAACTAAAATTAAGGTTAATAAACAAATCTCAGTATGTTGTAGAAACGATATTCATAAATATCTGCATCCAACAATTCCATTGACAAATCATGAAGACATACTTAAAAAAATTGAGTGTTATATAATAGGAAACCTGACCTTTGAAGAAGCATCCTCTCTTTCTGGCATTTCATTTAAGTACTAAACATCGGTTTACATCTCTAAGTCGCCGACATTTTCCATACATAGGTTAGTTATTTATTAGTTGGTCGTTTTAGGCAGTTATTATGGTTGAAATACAGTTTGTGACAGTTAACTATGAAGGGTTGTGTCTTATGGGTCAAAATGAACCATCACACCCATTCATATCATATGCCTGTTCACAAACTATATATAGGCTTTGTATTAACAGTTATAAGCATCATCAATATCATTTATTTTATTGTTACTTTTTCCTCCTTATTCCATATACTCTGCACTAATTCCTACACAGATTACTGCACATAATTTCTGCACTTTATCTCTCACTAACACATTGCACAAAATGGTTCTCTACCACAAACAGTCTGATACCAAATGGCCTAAACTATCTTACCCCTATGAAGGATCTGTTGGCACATCCAAAATGTGGCATCAGAGCCAAAAACGACTCATCAACAACAGACTCCAAAGGGAGTTTATTCAAAGGCAAATTAAGAAAGAAAGCAACACAAGGTTTGGAAGATGCATTAGGCAAATTTCACAAGACTGTAAAGCCATGTTAAAGAAGAGACTACAAGACATTGAAAAATACAACTAGTCACTTCCAACCTCAAAGCAATTTAGAAAGACACAAAAGGTATGTCTGCTATGGGTGTGGGATCAGAGGACACATTGCTGTTAATTGTCCAAGTAAAGGAAAGAAGAAAGAGACTGCAGACTTCAAGGAGGACACAGAAACTTCACAGATTCAAATCACTTATCCTGAATTCATTCATCTGTCCACTGATTTTATGGTGGAAGGAACATATGAGGAGGGTTGGGATAAAATATGGTATATAAGCAACCAAATTAATAGGCATGTTTGCTCTAACTTAAATCTGTTTGCAAGGCTAAAGGAGAAGTTTACAGTGGAGAAAATAGAAGATCAGCACAAACTGATGTTTGTTCATGGTATTGGAGAGGTGCATATGAGAATTGGATCAGAAATCCTGATCATTCCTAGTGTACATTTCACACCAGATGTATCATTCAACATTCTTTCTGCAAAACAATTAGAAGCACAGGGTTTAGAACTGACTTTCAAAGGAAATAGGTGTAAACCTATTCCCATGTTCAAGAACCCATCAGACTGCTATTTTGATCAGAACAAAATGAAGAAAAGGAAAAATAAATACATGGAGGACTTCTACAGACTCCTTGATGAAAGTTCTCTGCAAAAGGAAGAAAGAAATTTGACTGACACCATACCATAACAGGATGATTTCATCTGTGTAAAAGGTGTACATTACCCTACTCAAATTGCTTCCTTTAATGACTATGTTTCATTCCTTGATTTTTTACAAAATGATATAATTATAAGTCAAGAATGGGACTGTTTTAGAACACAATTCAATAAAGTTTTTATTTGGTTTTACACTGTCTATCTTAAAAGGAACATACCAGGACCCATTCCACCCAAAATTCATGGGATAGAGATCCATCTAATGGATCTCTATAAGCTTGTTGAAACACTAGGGGGTACCTAAGTGTGATTTTCTCAGAAGAATTTGGTTACATTGTTGAAATTTTTGGCCTACAAAAGGAACATGGTCAAGAGATAAAAAAAATGCTACAATCTTTACTTAGATGTCTTTAAGTGTAATTACAACACTACTAGGGCCTCACACACTGAAACAGAAGGACTTGTTTCAGGAAGCAAGATGAAATGCTATGGAGGGATTCCAATGAAAGAGCCCATAATCAGACAAAAAGGAAAGAAAATTGAGCACTTTGGTGTGATGCTAGAGGATCTCAATGGCAATGATGAATCAGAACAATTGAATACTCATAATGGAGAAGGGGCAGCAAGCTCAAGAAAAGAAGGGGACTCAGACAATTTTTCAACTGATGATTTTACCAACATCAGTTGAACTTTACCAAGATAGAAGATAAAGCATCAAAAGCCTGAATCAAGATCATTCTGGTCTTAGGGAAGAGAATTGGATTTCATAAGCTCAAATGATCTTCAATACTCTATGTTTATATAAAGACAATTTATTCATTCTATGTATTTATCTTAACTGTCATGTAATCAACCAATAAGGTTGCACAAAAATTAGATTAGGATTGATGACATGTACATAGATTAGTTATTTATTAGTTGGTCGTTTTAGGCAGTTATTATGGTTGTAATACAGTTTGTGATAGTTATCCATGAAGGGTTATGTCTTATGGGTCAAAATGAACCATCACACCCCTTCATATCATGCCTGTTCACAAACTATATATAGGCTTTGTATTAACAGTGTAACACCCCCAATTTTGTGATACGTAGCGGAATTCAAACTGGGTGTTACTTCATGGCACAACAGTCATAACAATAGAAAACGAACTCTAATGGAGTCGTTTTAAAAGATTTATCATTCGATTTATATAAATATCAGAGTTTACAAAAATGAGGTCCCAAATGGTTCCAAGTTTACAAAATACATTAAATTAGTTTTCGAATGATAATAAAATTTATAGTCTTCTTAAGTATCCGTGCTCCTCCGCGCCAGCCTCGTACAATATGGACCTGAAATACATGCTTAAAACTGTCAACACAAAGGTTGAGTGAAATTCATAGAGTTTAGGAAATCAGTTGAACACAATATTCGTAACGTGAGGTAATTAGTCTCACATTCATAGTTTAGAAAACAAAACAGATATTATTGCACTAAGCTCATGACACCAAAACGTTAACATC
The DNA here is from genome assembly GCA_910596185.1 of Chrysanthemum makinoi. Taxonomy (NCBI): domain Eukaryota; kingdom Viridiplantae; phylum Streptophyta; class Magnoliopsida; order Asterales; family Asteraceae; genus Chrysanthemum; species Chrysanthemum makinoi. The sequence goes on along the minus strand of OU343218.1, from coordinate 106,535,763 downwards.
TTTGATAAAATAGTAACAGTTGCCCTAATAGGTAATTTGTCATTAAACCTATGGATTTTCAAATATAGTGCGTTTGTTTACCGAACTTGGTCAAACAAACGGGAATTGTCAATCCCAATAGCTATCCACATTATTCGCGTTCACCAGCAAGTGATTAATGGTTCATGATAATAGGGACTTAAGATTGGCAATAGTGGTACTTAGTGTAATTAATACGTTCAAGTATAATTTCAAAGCAATGTGTTCGATTTAAAATAAAGCATGTATTTCCCCCAAGGGTTTGTAAAACAATTAGGTAGTAAAAGTGGGGCTATGAACTCACAGTAGTGATCAGCAGCGGAGTGTAATGATATAATGTTTATCAATGGTAGAGTGTGAGAAGATCACGATCTTTAACGATTACCTAAGAAAGCATAGTATTCGTGTTTTAGTATATTGTACGATATAAGTGTACAAGTATATGTAGTTTGTTGGCTTATGATGTTGTACATGAATCCTTAAGTTAAAGTATTCCTTAAATGTTGTTTGGCTATCAAAATCAAGAGGTCGTGAAGTAGTTTAACATGTCATATGGTCATTTACCTAGTTTGTCAAAGTCTAGTGAACAAGTTTTAAATAAACAAGTTTCGGTCATTAGACTTATATTAGCCGTGCGGCTAAGTTATGGTTAAGCAATAATAATTAAGAGCCATATTAAGGATGTGTCTAAGTTAGACAACATCAAGACAAAAATATTGAGTTAATATTGGTTTTGTATTAGCCTCAAATGATCAATATATCACTTAAAGTTCTCACTAAGGTTGTTTTCTAGTCAACAACATGTCATCTTAGTTTTTGCCGTTTTTAGGTTTTTTCGTTCATTTTCTGCTTATGTGCTCCCTAGTTTTTGTAGAAAAAGTCATTCTGAGCAACTTTCGTGTTTTACACTTTTGCTGATTCGGACTAGAAAAGGGTCAAAATCGTGATTTAAAATCGTGTCAACAAGCTTTTGTTACAACACTATATTTTCATCTAGTAAAACTTAACTAGGCATAACTTTTTAACCATAAGCCCTTTTTAAGTGATTCAAAAGCTCAAGTTTATATTTTTATATTCTATGACAGCTTCTTAAGCTTAATTAAGTCTAAGGTCCAAAGTTTATTTATAGAGTTAATTACATAAATGGTCACTGTGGTTTGGCCAATTTTTCACTTTCAGTCACTAAAGTTTTTTTTTGACTAGTTCAGTCACTGTGGTTTGTATATGTTACAGATCCAGTCCATATCCGAATACGGATGAAAACGTGTAAAAACGGAAAAACGGTAAATATGATGAACGTAGAAAGAACTAACGACCGTTAGTCCTTTATACTAACGGTCGTTAGTTAATTGTGAAAAGATTTTAAAAAGGACATTTTGGTCATTTTATTCGGATATGGACTCAACCGGTAACATATGCAAACCACAGTGACTGAACCAGTAAAAAAAAAACTTTAGTGACTGAAAGTGAAAAAATTACCAAACCACAATGACCATTTATGTAATTAACTCTTATTTATATCAATAGTCTAATTACAAGTATTTACTTATATTTCATTGCAGAAAGTTTGGTTGCACATTCAGTCCTGCCAAAATGACCATAAGTTGAGTTCTACAACTTGTTTTGACACACGGCTTTCTCCAAAATGTAAGTTTAAGTCTTGGCTACATTGCATAAAACTGAGTCGACTTTCAGCAATGACCAAAACCACGGGCTTTTCCTAAATGAAATCTGGTGTGCAGATTTTGACATGTTTTGCCATTTTGGCTCTCATTTACTCATCGAGAGGAGTTATGAGGTACGCCACCCGGCGAAAAGACCGTAAGACATAGTTCTAAAATCCTATATTATTGAATTAACCTCAAGATTTACTGAGATGATCAGTTTAATCAATCTTTGGGACTGTTGCGGAATTTAGATTCATAGAATTTATCTAGGACTTGTTTTAGCTTGTTTTTATGATCACAACCTCATGTACAACATCAATTAAGCCTTATTACATATACTACTTATATCAAATTATATCAAATGAATATAAATTATTACAACCATATTTAATGAATATGAAGATAAATAATAGCTTACGAGGATTGGAATAACACAAGTATCACAACTACAAATCAACACCTAAACCCTTCCAATCTTTCACCCTTCTTTTTAATGTTTATCCATCTTTATAACACCTTGATAATCACCCCAAAATACCACCTTACTTCAGCCCCTAACCTCTTGTATAACTCCAAATCTAACCATGGAATCACTAAAACAACCCAAGAATCATAACTAGCTACCTAAACCCTTCACTTTTGTAGTATAACTTATTATATGAATCAAAGTGGGTGATGGTGCTATGGTTATGATGATGAACGACCAAGGAGGGGGGGAGGAGAGGGTTTTTGGTCACTTTTGCATGTAAGAAGATGTGTATGTGAAGTTATCATCAAGTGGTGGACAAAAGAGGGTATATGTATTCCAAGTCTAGTCGAGCACTCTCTTCTTTTTTTCTCTCTCTAGGGCGATTTTGGCGATTGCTTTTTCCACTGTACTATTCAATCCACAATCGATTTGTTGATTGAATATCCTACCTTCTACACCTGTAGTTCATCTTGTAATTCATCTAAATCATACCTTTGTCATGCCTATTAAAAATAACAAATCCCCAGATCCAATTATCAAAGAGTTCTGTGATCTTACTGGGATGTCACCGAGTAAGGTCCATCTCGCGAGTTCTGGTATTCCGTTGTCCAATTTGAAGGAGGGAAAAGCTCGTAGGCGCCGTCAGGGTATCAAAATTAAGGTAGCTACTCCTGGATCTGCTTCTGCAGGTGCTGGATCTACAATTAGGAATCTTCGTTCATCTAAATATGCTGGTAAGTCTCAAAAACGAATTGAAACCTCCCCTATTGTTAATAGGGGTGGAAAACATGTAGTTAAGAGTTCTGATGATGAAGTTAGTAAGGTCCTTTTTAACCTAAAGTCTGGTACTATTGATCCTAATCTTAAATTTTCCATGGGTAGTTCTTTTGTTAACAATACTACTCTTAAGCCTGTTGATTCTAATGTTAAGGATAATGGTAATGACGGGTCTTTTAATAAGCTCCCTTTAGATAAAAGCCCATTGGATAGTAACCAGATGAATCCTGTTGCTAAGGTTAAAGGTCTTGAAACTAATTCTGTTGACACTAGTATGGGGGATGTTGGTAATGCTAGTTGTGAACAAACTGGTATTAGAGATGGCAGTGCTATGACTAAGACAAGTAATGTTGGGGATATAGCAGGTTCAGACCCTAAGAGTGAACACACTAGTATGGAGGATGTGGTGAATACTTGTGTTGGATCTTCTAGTGTTTTGAATGGTATTGCTTGTGATAAGGGAGGGAATAATTTTGAGTTTGGAAGGAATGATAAGGCTAAGGCTATTCTCAAAAAATCCCATAGGTCCATTGTTTACTGTTCAGTTTGGTAAGAATAATATCAATAACCCTTTTGTAAAGAAGGTTGCTCATCACAATGGAAATGGTTGGAATACTAGTGGTATAAATGGTTTTGGGAAGTCTGTGCTTTCTAACCAATATACAGTTGATGCTGATAGATTTGCTGAAAAATTGAAGTAGGGTAGTGAGGAAATGGCTTTAAAAATGGAATACACTCCTAATGTTGTGTCTAAACAGGATAATGGTAATAGGAGGATTCAATTCACTGCTGAAGAAGTCTATAAAGGTGGGCAGGCCTGTGCATTGCAATTATATGGTTACTTTGTGGGCACATCAATGGATTATAGGGTGGTTAGAGGTAATTTGATGAAAATGTAGAGAGCTCATGGTATGGAAGAGATTACTAAAACCAGCTCAGGGATCTTCTATTTCAAGTCTAAGAGTGAAGATAGGATGAAAATTGTCCTTGATTGAGGTCCTTGGATGGTTCAGAATGTCCCTCTAGTGTTGAATATTTGGGAACCTGGAATTTGGTTGGATAAAACTGAACCTTCAACAATCCCAATTTGGGTCTGTGTATACAATATTCCTATGGAGTTGTGTAATGGAAACGGGATTGGGAAAATTATGAGTGGAGTTGGGAGGCCTATGGTGATGGATAAAATGACAAAGGAGAGATGCCTTAAGAAAGCAGGTAAGTTGGATTTTGCTAGAGTCCTTGTGGAGGTCTCTACAAATGAAGAACTACCAAGTGTTTTGGAAATTGAATACCCCCCATTGGTAATAGGCCAGCTAAAGTAGGCAAGTTGGATGTGAAGTATCAATGGAAACCTTCGTTGTGCACTCATTGTAAAATGTTTGGCCACACTACTCTTACCTGTAAGGTGAGACCAAGGACAAAGGATGAAGTTGTCATTGCTGACAAGGGGAAAGAAAAGGGTAATACTGAAACTGTCATTAATGGTAATGTTGGTGGCTTGGATAGTGAAGGATTTGTTACTGTGGGTAAAAAGAATAGGCCTATTACTACTTCTTCAACGGTTGACAATGGTACTCAGAAAAGGCGTGGTACGAATGGTAATGGACAAGGGATTTTCATTCAAAAGACTTCTAGTAAACAACATATGGCTACTTGTGGTAATGGGAAGGGAACTATGTCTAATCAACAAAATGGTGGGAGCCAGGTCAGGTTTCAACCTAAAAACAAAGGCAATGGTGAGAGTATTAGGAATGCTTATAAGGGTGATAAGTCTCAAGTTAAAAACCCTGTTTCTAATTCTCATTCTAGTCTGGTGAAGAAGAATATTAACTCTAATAGTAAACATAAATCTTTGCACCAACTGAGCAAAGATCCTAATTATAAGCCTAGTATTCTTGTTAGAGGCCCTGGATCAAAGGATTCTCAGGTTGGTGTTCTCAATGAAGGTGTTCCTGTTAGTAATTCTTTTCAGATGGTGAGCAATGATGACATGGAGCAAAGTACTTTGGGTAAGGATGTGAATGAGCAAGAGAAGTTTTATAGCAGAGTATGGCTTGGTCTTAAAGAAGAAGTTGATATTCTTATGGAGGCTGGCATATATCCATCTAAGTTTGTGAGATTGGATTGGACTGTTCACCAGATGGATTACTTCTATAAAAACTGCCATAAGTTCCATTTAGACCCTTCTTTTGAAGATGAGGATGTGGAATCTGATGTGGAAGGAATTGTAAATGAAATGAAGCCTGAATATGAAGATTGTGCTGCAGATAATAAGGGTAATAATGCAGCTCCTATCTCTAATATTTCTTAATGGGGTTTAAAGCTTTTGCTTGGAATGTTAGGGGGTTAAACAACTCTATTAACCAGATCAAGTTATTAAGTTGATTAAAGAAGATAGATACAATCTCTGTGGTCTCTTGGAAACTCATGTGAAGAAGAGTAAGTTGGTCCGTACTTGTAGGCATGTTTTGGGTAATTGGGAGTGGGTTTCTAATAACGCTTCTTGTGTTGGGGGTACGAGAATTATTGTAGGTTGGGATCTTAATCACATTAATCTCATGGTCATAGAACAAAATGCTCAGGTTATGCACTGCTTTGTTGAATCTCTTAACGATAACCTTCGCTTTCATTGTTCCTTCATTTATGCTCATATCAAAACTGTTGAGAGAAGAAACCTGTGGAAGTCTTTACAGAGGTATAGTAAATCTGTCAAAAACTCCCCTTGGGTGATTTTAGGGGATTTTAATGCTACGCTTGATCCTTCAGAGAAGTCTACTGGGGGATAGAGGATATTTCTATGAGTGTCCTTAACTTTACTTGGAATAAAAGACCTGGAAAACCAGGTGGCCTCTTGAAGAAATTGGATAGGGTGATGGGGAATGCTGCTTTTGTATCATCGTTTCCTTCTTCTTATGCTCACTTTCTCCCCTTTTTCACCTCTGATCACACACCTGCAACTTTTGTCATCCCAGAAGCTATTAAGCCCAAACCTAAACCTTTTAAATTCCAAAACTACCTTTCGGGCAAAGAGGGCTTCTTACCTGCTGTCAACGAAATTTGGAACCAAAAGGTTGATGGGTTTTCCATGTTTTCTGTGGTTTGTAAAATGAAAATGCTTAAGAAGCCATTGAGGAAACTCAATTATGAGCAGGGCAATTTGTTTGAGAAGGTCAAATGCCTAAGGAATGATCTGTCTAGGATTCAAGCCTCCATGGTTGCTGATCCTCATTCAGATAAGTTAAGAGAAGAAGAATTAAGCTGTCTTAAAGCTTATAGGGCAGCTTTAAAATATGAAGAATCCTTTCTGAAACAGAAATCCAAAACTACATGGCTGAATGAGGGTGATAGGAACTCTAAGTATTTTCATAATGTGGTAAAGGGTAAATTGAATAAAGGTAGGATCTATGTGGTTGAAGACTTGAATGGGTTCACTTACTATGGGAATGATGTGGGCAAGCAGTTTGTATCCCATTTTCAAAATGTATTTGGTAGATTTGCTAATGTTAAAGATATTTCAGATCCTGATTCTATTTTCATTAACAAATTGTCCCATGCAGATGCTGAGTTTATGATTAGAAATGTCACTGATGAGGAAGTCAAAGTTGCTTTGTTTGATATTGACGGTAATAAGGCTCCTGGACCGGATGGATATTCTGCCCATTTTTTCAAGTCTGCTTGGAGTTCTGTGGGAGGGGAATTGTGTAAGGATATCAAGGAGTTTTTCATTTCTGGCAAACTGCTCAAAGAGGTAAATTCCACTGTTATCGCTCTTGTTCCTAAGCTTAAGACTCCTAGACTGGTGTCTGATTATAAACCCATTGCCTGTTGCAATGTGGTCTATAAGATTATTAGTAAAATTATTGTTAATAGGATAAAGAATTGTATTGGGGACTTGGTGGACGAGAACCAATGTGCTTTCATCCCTAATAGATACATCAGTGATAATATTCTCCTCTCTCAAGAGTTAATGAGAGGTTATCATAGGAATATAGGTCTTTCTAAATGTGCGTTTAAGGTTGATATCAACAAAGCTTATGATTTTGTTGAATGGAAGTTTTTGAAAAGTTGCCTTATTCATTTTGGGTTTCATAGAGTGATTATTAGTTAGATAATGGAGTGTATGACTACTACTTCTTTCTCAATTAACATCAATGATGATTTACATGGTTTCTTTAAGGGAAATAGAGGGTTAAGACAGGGGGACCTTTATCTCCCTACCTCTTTACTCTGGTTATGGAAGTCCTCAATCTCATGATAAAGAGGCATGTTTCTTTTAGCCCCGAGTTTAAATTTCACTGGTAATGTAAAGAGCTCAACCTCACAAACGTTTGCTTTTCTGATGACCTCATGTTGTTTTGCCATGGGGATAGCAAATCTGTATTTGTCTTGAAAAGAGCGCTTGATGAATTTGGTGAATCTTCTGGCCTTATGCATAGTCTTCCTAAAAGCACCGTGTTTTTTGATAATGTCAAAGATGCCAATAAAGCCAAGATTTAAAATATTATGCCCTTGAATGTTTGTAGTCTTCCTGTATCTGGGGGTTCCACTGATTTCTAAAAGACTTTGCTATAATGACTGTCAGCCCTTTATTGATAAAGTTAAGGGTAGAATTATGGACTGGAAAAATAAATTTCTGTCATTTGCTGGGAGACTTCAATTAATTATGTTTGTGGTTAGTTCCATCAAAATATTCTGGTGCTCTATGTTCATCCTTCCCATTTCTATTGCTAATGAGGTGGAAAGATTAATGAGGGATTTTCTTTGGAACTATGGTGAATTCAAAAAGGGAAAAGCCAAAATCAAGTGGTCTGATGTGTGTAAGCCTAAAGTGGAAGGGGGGCTTGGTATTAGATCCATTGAAGATTGGAACATAGCTTTAATTTCCAAGCATATTTGGAATCTGATTACTTTTAAAAACTCCCTTTGGGTCAAATGGGTGCACATGTATAAGCTCAAAGGCGGGAACTTTTGGTATATCCTTGAAAAACAAGAAGCTTCTTGGAGCTGGAAGAAGAACCTTAGAATTAGGGGGATTATTAGAAGTCATATTGTCCACAAAATTGGAAATGGAGCTAACACTTTCCTATGGTTTGATAATTGGCACCCCTTAAGCCCTCTAAAGCATTTCATTTCCAACAGGAAAATCCTTTGTGCTGGCTTCTTTGGATGCTAAAATTATAGATATAATTAATAAGGGCAGATGGAAATGGCCAAAGGTTCTCACTGATGAATTTGATGGGTTAATTCTTCCTGAGCTTCCAGTTATACATGAAGATAAAAAGGATAAGGTTATGTGGAAGACTAATGCTGGGAGACTTATAGACTTCTCTGTATCCATTGTCTGGAATGATATCAGAGATAGCAATACCTTGGTCCTATGGGCAAGTTTAGTGTGGTTCAACCAATGTATTCCTAGGCACTCCTTCATGGTATGGATTGCCATTCATGGTAGTCTTAATACTCATGACAGAATGGGTGTTTGGGATAAGACCAGGGATCTGAAATGTGTGTTTTTCAAGAAGGTTCCTGATAGCCATGATCACTTGTTTTTTGACTTAGTCTCTACCCCTTAAGGGAATTCCGTCCCGGAATTCAGTGTGTGTCATCCGATGTTGAAGTGTTCTAGGAAAACGTGAGTGTATGCGCCGAATTCTAATCTTTGCGTTCTCAAGTTTCTGGTCATAGAATGTGTTATGTACCATTCTAAGTTTTTGGCGGTGGCTTAATTTGATAATCTAAAGGGTTTTGTTAAAATCTTATAGAGTCCAATATACCTCAAGTTTGGCTTTTTCCGATTCTCAAAACGAATCATATCTTATTGTATCGAGGTTTTCAACAAAACCTTAATTTCTAACATGGAGTTTTTGGTAAATTTTAACGCCTTACATCTACGAAAATTTTGTTTTAGGCGATAGTGTGCGGCATGCAGCCTAATTTGTATTTGTATGGTTTCATTAGTTGTTTCGTGTGTGATCTCTGAACACCTTAGTCTAGCAAATGGTTTACTGACACTTTCTTCTATATAGTGCCTTAAATGGAATAGTTTTGTTGTTGTTACAGTAACTGTTGTTAATCAATGGTGTAAGATATTGTTGATGTGAAATGGTTTATAATGATTTGATAGTTGTCGTTGTAGGAAAGTCTTGATAGTGGCAAGTGGTTGTCCAAACCACTTCCAAAATCGATCATGTATTAGGTGGTTTTGAGATGAAGGCTATATCGTATAGTTTTTATGTCTACTAGTGTTTGAAAGAAACGTGATACTGTGAAGTTTTACATACTGACTTATAATGGGGTTCAGATAATGAAGTTATATGTTGATTATTAGGGGAGTGTAGTGTATGTTTACCATTATTCTTCGGTAGAGATGTCAAGTTTTCTTTAAAATCATAAGTGAATTTTAAAGGATTAAGGCGGAATGATATCCTTGAAACCTAAACAGGCTAGTACTTCTAAGAAACGACGAGAAGATTTGATGACTATCCCAAGATAGTAGTTAGGATTATTTCATAAATGAAAACTTTCAAGAATGAAATTAGGTAGTATAAATAAGTATTAAGATTTCGTTGAGTGGTAAGACACTATCATGTCTCTAGATCTTTTTAATGAATTCTAGTGGTTTATCGAGTTTAAGTAGGAAATTAACCTGAATATAACCCTTGTATAACTATTCTTAGTGTTTGAAAATTTTAAGTCGAACATAGTTAATCAGACTATGTTCCACTCTCCCTAGGTTAAATATAGGTGATTAGGATATATTTAGCCGAGGTTCGATAAATTTTCCAAATACCTAAATTAGGTATACTTGTGATATGTCCATAGCTTTTAAGAAATTGTCCACTAAGCAAAGGCGATATCAAACCATTCAGTTGCAAGTCCAAGCCATAAAAGACTTGTAACCTATGTTTTCACATTCCATTCCATAGAAGATAGTATGGGTAGATACGTGTGGAAAGGAAATCTTAAGTAATTCTAAAATAGTCCATACTTGGCTAGCCTCACGGACATTTAACAATGAAGGTTTCAAAAGAGAATTTTGATGAATGTAGAGAAAGTTGCTGAACTTCAGCTTTTGTAGATGATGAGTCAGTTTGTCCTTTAGAAATCCTATTTCTTGTATTTCCATTAGGGAAATCGCTAGATTGTGACGGGTTTCGTGTAAAACTATATTACATAAGGTTTTATAAGATAATTTCTAGAGTCTATAGTATAATTTACAATGTTTGCGAAGTAAATTAGACCGTTGTGTAACTCACATTGTCTGAGAAGTAGTTGAGAATATTGTGCAACTCACAATGTCTGAGAAATAGTTGAGACCATTGTGCAACTCACAATGTCTGAGAAATAGTTGAGACCATTGTGTAACTCACAATGTCTAGGAAATAATAGAGACCATTGTGCAATTCACAATGTCTGGAAAGTAAATGAAACCACTGTTTCATTCACAGTGTCTGAGGATGAAATAGAGACAACTGTAGGATTTACAGTGTCTGAGAGTGTAAGCGAGACCACTGTATCTCACAGTGTCTTGAAAAATGAATGAGACCATTGTATCTCACAATGTCTGAGAAGTAGGAAAGACCATTGTAATCAGTTACAATGTCTTGGATAAAGTTTCGTAATCCTAAAATGCACGAGTAGATGCATGATTGTGAGATTAGGAAAATATGATTGTGCCGTAATGCCTTAGAATAGGCATACGCAGGTATGTTTAGTACATCGTTTATGAATGAAATTATGTCGAGTGTATATATCAATATACTAGTATGTTTGTATAGCTTAAAATGCCTAAAAGTCACATAATCGTCTGGAGGATGGAAGGCACGGTGAACGGAAGGCTATAAAATGTTTTTGTTTGTAAAAGTAGTTATAGTTTAAGTCTCAATTTAGAATCGTTTATCTATAATTAAGGATCTGATACCAATCTGTAACACCTCCAATTTCGTGATACGCAGTGGAATTCAAACTGGGTGTTACTTCACGGCACAACAGTTATAACAATAGAAAACGAACTCTAATGGAGTCGTTTTAAAATATTTATCATTCGATTTATATAAACTATCTAAATACCATTTTCACAAGTCTTAACTCTTATTTAAACCTATGAACGTATATTAACTTAAAAACTATTTTTGAAACCTTTGTATTTCACGACATCATCATATGATACGCCGTAATTATTTCCATGACAACACTCATTGAGTGAATAACATTTATACATGATAAATGTTATGCTAAACTACTTCACGACCTCTTGATTTTGATAGCCAAACAACATTTAAGGAATACTTTAACTTAAGGATTCATGTACAACATCATAAGCCAACAAACTACATATACTTGTACAATTATATTGTACAATATACTAAAACACGAATACTATACTTCCGTAGATAATCGTTAAAGATCGTGGTCTTGCCATACTCTATTGTTGACAAACATTATATCGTTACACTCCGCTGCTGATCATTATCGTGAGTTCATAGCCCCACTTTTTATTACTTAAATGTTTTATAAACCCTTGGGGGAAATACATACTTTATTTTAAATCGAACACATGGCTTTGAAATTATACTTGAATGTATTATTTGCACTAAGTACCACTATTGCCAATCTTAAGTCCCTATTATCATGAACAATTAATCACTTGCGGGTGAACGCAAATAATGTGGATAGCTATTGGGATTGACAATTCCCGTTTGTTTGACCAAGTTCGGTAAAAAAACGCACTATATTTGAAGATCCATAGGTTTAATGGAAAATTACCTATTAGGGCAACTGTTACTATTATATCAATTGCGTTTGACAAGCTGTTAACATTTAGGTGTCATGAGCTTAGTGCAATAATCTCTGTTTTGTTTTCTAAACTATGAATGTGAGACTAATTACCTCACGTTACGAATATTGTTTTCAACTGATTTCCTAATCTCTATGAATTTCACTCAACCTTTGTGTTGATAGTTTCAAGCATGTATTTCAGGTCCATATTGTACGAGGCTAGTACGGAGAAGCACGGATACTCAAGAAGGCTATAAATTTTATTATCATTCGAAAACCAATTTAGTGTATTTTGTAAACTGTGAAACTACTGGGACCTCATTTTTGTAAACTCTGACATTTATATAAATCGAATGATAAATCTTTTAAAACGACTCCATTAGAGTTCATTTTCTATTGTTATGACTGTTGTGCCATGAAGTAACACCCAGTTTGAATTCCGCTGCGTATCACGAAATTGGGGGTGTTACAAATAGTTATAAGCATCATTAATATCAGTTATTTTATTGTTACTTTTGCCTCCTTATTCCATACACTCTGCACAAATTCCTACACAAATTACTACACATAATTTCTGCACTTTATCTCTCACTAACACAGTGGACAAAATGGTTCTCTACCACAAACAGTCTGATACCAAATGGCCTAAACTATCTTACCCCTATGAAGGATCTGTTGGCACATCCAAAACAAGAATCCTCTGTCATTGTTAACAGGTTCCAGAAAATAAACAACAATAGTATAGATGGCTATGCCCCCCCATTTTTGGGGTAGGGAAGACTGCACTTATATTGCATTATAACATATTTTTTGACTAATAATAACTGATTTTTATGTATAATCATAGCATAAAAGACTATGAAGAAAAATTGGGGGTGGGAAGACTAGGCTTATATTGCAATATTATAACTTTAATCATGCCATCCAAGTAGCACGACAAGCATCACCAATAATGTAAGGAATAATGGTCCAGGATGTAAGCAACTTGACATGTACCTTCCTTTTATATGTACCTAGGAGTGGGAAGACTAGACTTATGTTGCATTATAACTTTAAGGGATAATGGTCCTACTACTTTTAGAAAAGTTTTAAAATTGATTTGAAAAATAAAAACTGGTTTACAAAGTTTTAAAATATTAAAAAAAACATATGATTAAAATTTGGGACGACAATGTCGTCCCTGAGTGTTTTTATTTTTGTGAAAATCTAATAAATTGATTTAAAAGTTTTTCTTTTAAAAAAAAATAATATTTAACACTTTGGGACGACATTGACGTCCCAAAAATAGTGGGGCCAAGTAGATAGTTTGACTGCTATTTTTGTTGAAAAGAAGTGGGACCATGACGACAAAAAGGGACGACAATGTCAACCCAAAATATTGGGCATCCCCAAACCCACATTTTGGTGTAGTGAGTCTTATATAAAAAGAATGCACAAATGTACTGCTATACTGTAAACACCAACCGCGACACAAACAATTTGCTATACTACATGTATATTGTATCAAATGAGAGATAATCATATACAGAGTAGATCATAAGTCAACAATACTAATACATGTCCCATTTATCCCAACTTTATGCAAATACGCAAAAGAACATGAGACATTATACTCAAAGAGCACTAATTATCGTACCCATACAAAAATTAAGTTTTTGATTAACCAAAACCAAGTAAGTGAATTGAAATATGAGAGAAAAATGATAAGTAACTTAATGCTTGTTGTGACTTCATTTTTGGAAATTTAATTAAAGTCATAAGAATAAGTATTGGCTTTTTTATCATTAGTTTTGCATGTTAAGAGTTTGTGATTGACATGCAAATAGTGAAATGAATGGCTTCCACAAATTCCTTATCATCTTGACCAAAACTTTTAAGAGATTATGATATTTTCAAATATTAATGTTTAACGTCCGTGACATGTAAATTGTGAAGAAAATGCCATCCCAAATTCCTTATCGACTTGATCTATTTTCTATGTATACTCAGAGAAGACTTTTAAGAAGACTTGAGATTGGGAAGACGACATTTAGACTTTTAAGAAGACAAGTAACTAACGAGTAACAAGTGTACTTTGTAGCCGCACTTCGTTGCGTACTTCTAAACTTCGTCTACATAATTGTAAGTGAAATAGATTGAATAACATCATAAAATAACACTCAAAACTCTAAACATTTTATGAAGAAGGATTAATATATTTAAATGAAGAATATGGGAACTTTTCATATTTTGTAAGAAAGTTGCTTAGTTTTATTATATATCTCTTAAAAGGTCAAGGAGAAAAATTATTAAAAATTATGAATATGTGGCATATTTATACAAAGTATAACTTTAAATTTTGTATTAAATTGTGTTTAAATAAAAGACGACTTAATGCAGATACTCTCAGTTTTATCACTTTATATTTTCAGTCATCTCTATTAAGTCATAAACAAACAATTTTCATATGACCTTTTTAAATAATTTTTTTTATATTAAGTCAATTAAAGCAAATTCAAACAACATCTTATACTTAGATTTAATCATTATATTATTTACCTGATATGATACAAAAAATATATATATAATCAAGTTCATTTTGGGGCTGAAACAAACATTTTTATTTGGAGTGATGATGGGTTGGGACAACTATATGTTGTGGCCTATTATATCATTTTAGAAAACATCTATGTCTTTTCCCATGTTACATACTTACATACTTAGTCAGCTTTCATTTGTTGATCAAATGACACTTGATCTCATATAAGAATGACACTTGATCTCATATAACAAGGATGCACAGATGTAGTACTATACTCTAAACACCAACCGCGACACAAACAATTTGCTATACTACATGATGTGGGATTATCATACATGTCATATAATAACAACACTGCCAAAGCCAACACATGATCCGGTTTGCAACTGCATAATACAAATAAACAACTAATTGATTTATTTCCTTATATATTTGCCACGTTGGCAATCCCATCCAAACACACTTGACTCTGATTCATCTCCGCCATCCAATCCTTCCACCCTTTGAGAATAAATACTTTTTCACTTTCAATAAAAAATAGTTTTTACATTATATGTAGTTAAGATAAGAGAAAAATAAACACTTCTTAAGTCTAGTTGATCAACTTTTTGAGGAGCTATGTACATTTTTACAACAAATTAATGTGTCAAAGATTAAAAAAAATAAATAAATAAATAAAAATGAACTTTTAAAAAAAAAATACAGTAGTTGCCACGCTGGCAATCCCATCCAAACACACTCAACTCTAATCTCCACCATTCACCAAAACCATCACTCTCCAATTTATCAATATTTATTATTCCTTATACATATTAGTGTTACATACATCGAGATGGTGATTAGAACTATGGACTAATTGTGTTTTGCCAATTATATTAATCGGAGGTTATTTAGGTGAAACTTTGAACTTAGGGGTCGTTTTTGAAGCCTATTTTGGGCTTATGATCTTAGTTGGTTCAGCTTATATCTCATAAGCTCATCTTTATCCGTCTTTCTTCTACCTTATGAGCTTATGTTTCATCTTTAAGTCATAATAAGCTCACAAGTCTGTAAATAAGCTGGAAAATATGGGCGTATGAGATTTAAGCATTGTCAAATAAGCTCATAAACCAAAAAATAAGCTTAAACAAACATCCCCGTTATTTAGTCCTAGTTTTAGTTTCTATTTATTTGAGCTCCAAAATACACCCAAAAGCTAAAGTGTTGGGTCTATTAAAGATTTGATGATACAAAAAAAGAAGAATGAAACATGAAGGACTAAAAGTGACAAGAAGAGAAACTACAAAAAGATGAAGGATTTGGAAGATTCTAGAAGATATGCTTAAAAGAATATTTAGTTTCCTAATTGTATTATGATTCCTGTTGTAAACCCTAGATGTCTCTAGTATATAAAGAGACATAGGGTCATTAGTTTCATTGTATGTACAAGATGTAGATGTCTAAAGGTGTGTGTGTGTGGGAACCTAGGTGTAGGGATTTGGGAAAACGCCTAGGGATAGTTAGTTAGTGTTAGATCAAGTCTTTTATCTTTATTATAGTTAGTTAGTTTATAATAATGAAAAACCTTGTTCATAATAATGTTGATTCTATGTTTGAATATTCCACTTTCATTATTATGTGTTCCTAGATATAATATTAGACCTCGTCTAAGAGCTTTCAACGATCTTCACATAAAGCCTTTAAATAGTTGTGCATAAAATTTGTTTTCTTGTGACTTTAGATAGGGACCCATAAATATATTTTTTATGAGATGGCACTTACTCTTTACTCCTTAGACGTATTTATTCTTGCATGTCACAACAAAGTATGGAATTGTATTATGTGGAATTAATTTCTGGTGATTATGATTTAGGTGGTCGTAGAGAAGACGACGGACTGTCCTAGTGGGAATGTCAACTTTTCTTTTCGACAACTTGCAATATGCGCCTTGTACAGCCAAGACCGGTGATCATAACTCGAAGTTGCACACATATCGCAGTAGCTATCGTTTTTGGCTTTAAGAAATTAGGCGTTTACAAGATCGGTCTCCCTCTCGTTTTTACGAAATCGCTCCAAGGCAAATGCCGACCCCACAAGGCTACTCCTCGTCTTCTCCTTACGCGGTTCCGTGCACCCTCTTCAATGTATATGGGTGTAACACCTTATGTTGCATCTCCGTTTAATGGAACATCTATGCCTCCTTATGATGGTTCTGCTTATCATTAAACTACAATGCACGTCGCCTGGAGGGAACCCTTTTGTCCTGTCCTTTGCAACTCTCTGCCACACCTGCTTATTCATGTGGGCCCATGATAGGAACTGGTATGTGTTTTTATTTGGGTTGATTTTGGCCTTTTTATTGTTTACCATGTGTTGTTTAGAAGTTATGGTATTCTGATACTTATTTTGTTCAATAATCGTATTCGGGTTGTTTGGGTCAACCCGGGTGCTAAATAGGGTTGGGTATCGGGTAAGATATTTTTGGCTAACTCGGATTTTTTAACATGGTTTTTTTTATAAATTATCTATGTAAATTAGAACAAATAGGCAATTTTATGACCATTTTACTCGTATTCGGGTTGGCCCAAACCCGAATAGCACCGAACCGAGTGGACCCGAACCCAACTAACCCGAGTTCCAATAGGGCCGGGTTCGGGTATGTTATTTTTAGCCTCGACCCAGTTTGACCCGCCCGAGTAACACCGCTACCTGCTACTATGTGACATCTTGCTTGGAATTACATCTTTTTGCGGTGTATGTTGTATGGTTTACCTCAGCTGATGGAACAATTCGGTTTGCGGTTGCCCATTGCTCAGGCTGCCATGGTATGTCTGAATTTTGTTATATCAATCAACTAAGGGGGGTGTTTGTTTCGCTTATATAGTCGGCTTATGACTTATTTATGTTTCATATTATGGTTGATCATCATCTCTGTCTTTTTAGATATGTTTTGATTCTAACCCACAACAGTGGGTCTAAATGAGCATTCAGTATGAGGATGATAAATTTCTACAGTTATTTTGATCTAACTGAAAATAAAGAGGCAGCAAGGATAAGTATAAAACATATGACTTAAACATAGACAAGGCAAAGCTAAAAGGATTGTGTGAGAATTATGTAGCTGTAAATGCAGTAAGTACGCATGACTAATTATAACTTATAAAGAGATCATTTCCTTAAGTTTAGTACTTGCATACGCAAATTTTTCTCGACATAATGGAACTCCCCACAAACATTCTTGGTATCCTTAAAGCTATAGTTGTTGCACTTTTTTTCATTTCTTGGCCTTTTATATTCTGGTACCGGAACCAGGACTTCCCGTTTTTCTCCCATACTGATTTTGAATGGTACCGAATTTTTTTGGGCTTGTTTTGTGGTACCAGTACCGTACCGTGTATTGTAAGCCGGTACTGATTCGGGTTGGTACCGGTACGGTTCCGGTGCCGTACCGTTTTTCCAGTACCCATGTTCATCTCTATAAGCCAAAAAGTTTCAAAATAATCCACAAAAAGTGAGGTTATGAAATATAAGCCTAAAACCAAATAAGCTAGAATCCGGCAATATAACCCGCAACAAACACCCCCTAATTTCAACGAGTAAATTTGATTATTCGTTCACCTACTCCCTATGTTAACAACATGTATATAAACATGTGATGCTATATTGATCGATCATTTGGTTTTCGAATTTTTATAGGGACCTCGGCCTGATTTTTCCCGAAGAGCCATCTCAAAAGAAAGGTATGTTATATCTAACTTATTCATACACTGCTACATAGACTAGCATATGATTGTTATTTATGATCTATTTTTCATTGTTTCACTTGCTTCTTACAGATGGAACACGAGAAAATGACTGGGAATGCCCAAAATGTGGAAATGTCAATTTCTCCTTCAGACAGCAGTAACATGAGGAAATGCAACACACCTAAACCAGGATCTCGTGTCCGAGACGCCATCTTTATACCAGCTCTATTTTTGACACATTGAAGCTTTTAGCTATGTTTAATATAACGTGTCATTCTAATTTATTTTATGACGCTAATATGCAGGTTGCAAAGCCAGCCAAGAGTTCCAGTAAGTACTTCATGTATATATTTGGTTACCTATATATAATGTTCGATTCTAGAACTTATGTATGTATCTTATTTTGTTTCAGGACCGGATATGCCAGAAGGGAGCGGGAAGTGTGACAAATGTAACAACATAAACTATCCTTTTAGGACCAAATGTTGTTGAAATTATATAACATGACAATCATATATAAAACACATAAAACATCAAAGAAACATGCGGAAGCGTAAAGGAACGTATAATGAATAATTAATTAACTAAAACATAAAGTATGCGTACCTTTCTTGATTCTAGCCGAACAAGAATCAAATCCATAAAACTAGAAATTGGATGAACCCTAATTAGGGTTTATAGGATTATGTGAATTACCCCTTACCTTTTTGTAATTCAATCCAAGAATACTAACAATAATGTGTTAGTACCACTTTCTTGTACACACGTACTATACCGAATTAAAGAAATGCTAGTTTTAATCAAACAAAATAACTTGAGTAAGGAAATTCTTTGGATCGACTCCCAATGGTGTTAGTCGACCAGTTTTAGCAAGAAAAAAACACAAACAATTTTAGGTTTAGCTTATGAGTACAAGAGATGCAAAACACAAGACCCCTAGCCTTGCATATATATACTAAACTAAACTTGGTGAACAAGTTTGATTTTGATATGGGTTGGGTTTGGTCTTCCCTTGGCCGATCGGTTACAACATCCCTAAGGGGATTCCAGAACCTTCCCAATATTTGCAATCTAGTCCTTTTCCAATTCCATTTAACGACCGTTAGTCCATTACAACTAATTACTTAACGTCCGTTATAATTATTTCGTTTAATTAACAAATAAATATAACATTTATATTTAATTTATTAACTTTAATTCTCATACGCAAAGTGTGCAATCCCGTGGTCTCGAGTTCGATCCTAACACACGTCTATTAATTTATTGTCCATTAAACCAACAGCTCCCACTTGGACATATATTAATAGAGTGATCACATCGGTTAGCGTCTAGCAACACTTCGATGCCTCTAGAGTAAGGCTCCTGGAAAACCTTTTAATGATTTCTCATTTTTATTATCCTTTTGTTTCTAATACCATGTTAAATAAAGATATGGAATTAAGTCATTCTTTATTCAACCATTCCGTTTCTCGTTATAAGTGATTGAGCAAGATTACCAAATCTTCGAACATTTTCGGGGAGAACTTTGGCCACGCAAACATCTTGTCAACCCTACGAGGGCCCCATCAGTATTAAACTCCAAAATAAATTTGAAGGAACAAATTCTATCTTGACTACGAGACTAACCCACAAACTTTGCAACACTTCTGAAAACAACCCTTATGACTACCGTTATAGCGTTAAGTTGTTCCACAAAAGTGCACTACATTCATGACACTTATCTGGTATCTCAAGTCTGAGGATAACTATTTTGATTTACTTAATAACAATATCCATAAAGTAAAATCATGTAGTTGGGATAAGTCCTATATTCAATTCATTGAATATCATCTGAAATTGGTATGCATTCTCATTAATATACTTTCAAGTATATTCTACCATATCTCTCAGATTTGTCTTAGTTTAATGATACTCCCATATCATTAATTGACAACGGACGATTTAGAATAAATAAATTTATTCACGGATTAAACATGCAAATATAGGATACAATATATTATAAAATCAAACATGCCAAGTATTTGATTTATTATAACAATTGTTTAACATCCCTTATCCAAATACTAAATAGATTTATACATGAAAATTCCAGTTGATGAATTATGCCTCAAGTAATGACAATCATACTTGTTGACAAGGCATAAATCAACCAACTTGATCTATCGTAATTTTGAGAATACTTATTTCAAGAATTCAATTAGTGAAGTCCTTGTATGTGTGCATTCACCAATCCACATAATAATTCATAAAGTGTGTGACATCCTCTATCATCAATTTATGAAAATTTAAACTTTCAAACATTTTAAAGTTTAAAGTATTCTTATTCTTTTAATGTATAATGCAACTGCGCTCTTAGTAGCACAACTAGTTCTCATGGCCATTAACAAGGATGAAATCCTACCATGACTAGTATTGAGTGTCATCTCAATTAAACCAGCATCATTGTATACAAACAACAATATGCTCATTAAAACTCTGTAAACTTTAATATCTTATTTTGTGTAATGGTTGATGTCTTCCAAACTTTCAAGTTTGAAGCTAATGACAATTTGCACAACAATTGACATATTGTTCATCCATAGAATCTAGGAGCAATTCTAGGCTGATGATGTAATTCTATTAGAATATTCATTACACAAGTTATCTAATAACTTTTAGTTATTTATCAATGTTGTCAAATCACTTCTTATTCAAGAATAATACAAAATTTTAATACACAACACGATGTACATGATGGATCTACAGGTCAAACTTAGATTTCATTCATGTTCTATCTTGTCAAAAGATATTTATCCATTTCCCAAATGATATATCATGTTTTATTAGAATCATTTATTTACTGCACATGTTTATTGATAATAAACATATATTCCAAGGTTGTATGTTTTAATTCTTAAATCTTACAAGTAAAGTTTTATTCCAATCTAAAACTTAACATTTTAGCTTACAAGGAATGTTACTTCCTATATGTTATACAACATATGAGATTTAAAACCTTAACATAATACTCCCACTAGCTTTCAGGAATACTTAAAATTTATCTTATTTCAATTATAAATCAAAACTAGGATTTAATAATTAAACATAAGAATAATTTCATAGATGCATGCATTTATCCATTCATGAATTATTGCACTTCGTACACTTCCAAAGATTATATGAATTCAAAAAACCTTTTTTACTTACCGTCCTCGCTCAAGTAATTTCTCAAGAAAGAGTTTTGATATTCCATTGTCATATTTCATATTAATGAAAACAAGTATGACCATTATCATCTTTATATATTTAATGTGTCTAGAAAAGAATATTCAATCATAATTAATTGCTTAAGTATGATTAATAATCTTGTCATAAAACATGCATTAAATATGTGTACAATATTGTCCATATGATTTCTACATAGAAATTCAAACCACTAGTGTTTTTCATCTCTTTGAAGAAACTCATTTCCATTCTCTAGTCTAACTATTAAGATAAACCAAATTTTCAAAATTGATTATCTTTATGGACAACATCTTTAACATTCATAGTATGAGTAATTTACCCAATTCAATATTTGGTAATCCATCATAATGATTATCAGGTTTACTATAATCCTGTAACTCATGTTCTTCTCAGCATATAAATCAAATATCTGAGATATCCTTGCAGATCTATGAATGAAAATTCCATCATCTTGAGGTCTATCATTTACATGTCTAACCTCATCATGATATTTACTAGTGTGTTTTAGAAGATTATGTATCTTGTAATTTTATCTTTCAAAAAAACTCCCACTTGCCTTTTGTAATATATAGACTATCTATATATACTTAGCAGTTAGAGCAAAACTACATTGTTCTCTTTTTGGGACATTACAAATACACATTGATAATTCCTGACTTTAGTTTGTTAATAACCTATTCATAAGTAGTTTAACAAATTTAGAATCTTCAATTTTAAAACTTAATGTGATTCATCACATTCCATAATGAAATGGTGTTTTATCAATCTTCTAGGTTGGAGTCATATGAAGTATATTCAATACATACTCAATTTTCTAACCTTGTTACTTTTTAAGAAAGAAGTTATGGTTATCTTGAATCAAACAAATCAAATAGAGTTTGATTCTCCGAACATACCATCAACTTGTGGTATTCATTAGAATTAATATTGTAAGACAATCTAACAATATATAAGATAAACATATTCCTTTTGGCTTACATATTTACCAACTAAATCAACTTAATGGTAAAATAGACTTTCCAAGCCAATTGCATGCTTTATAACACAAGTACCTTTTAACCAAGTCACTTCATATCCATGTCTCATCAAGAAACATAAACTGTTATAATCTCATTATACGTTATAAATCATTGATCAACTCAATGACTTCTTGTATATGTCTTAATTAAAAAACATAACAAGTTAACGTCTTACTTTATTATAAGTCTTAAAAGACTTTATGTTTATGTCTTTACAATGAATCATAAACATGTTTAACTAAAGTAATTATGAACACAACTCTTGGTTTTAATAGTAATTTCAAGTTAATTTATTTACTTCACAATAATGTAGGACTACATTATCTTTCATTATGTCATTCCAAAATACATAAATAAACAAATTGAAGTAGTATTAGATTATTACTTCATTTATGTCATTCTAATAATACATAAATATCTAATTTGAAGTAGTCTTATATATCATTTTGACACATGTTCTAAATACTTGTCTAATTTATAAACTACAAATATGTCCATGCAAGGTCTGACTTCACATGGAGATTTACTTTGTTGTTGCAATCTCGCCAAGTTCTGACATGACGTAAATTGCAACACCAAGTGTTTCTTGAATTAGATATGTACAAGTTATATTAGAATGTTAGTCTCTTACCTTGCAGTCAAGAGAATCCATTAAATCATATACCTATATGTTGTACCTTGCACACAATATAGATTTCTCCCACTTGTGCATGGAACAACATCATGTAGCAGATAAACAACACGACATATGTTTGTTTATGTGACTAATATGATTGTGTCATTGATATTAGCATAACTAGTAGATGTAGAACCACTTCATTGTCTAATAAGGAAACGTACATGACTATCCTTGAAAACATAAGTGTCTACAAGTGGAAAGTAATTATCTTAAGACATTCTAGAGATAATTTGGGTTGCTACCAAGATGACAAAGCTTGTAACTCCCACTGAATTAGAGATCATTACATTAATTCCTTATTCAGTAATAAGAACACAATACTCCCACTGGATTTGATAACATTGCAAGTGTTTCCTTAACCAATGAATGAAAGTAGTGTTCTATTTACTTCCCTACACTTTTGAGAAAGTCCATACATAACAATTACTTATGTACTAAAAGAGTGTATTCTACTATGTAGATGATGAACTATCCATCAATGCTATTAACTTGAAAAATTGGGCATGCAATTTCTTTCTTAATAGTTCTACTATTCCAACAATTGTAAGTAGTACTTTTAAATGGTCAAAACAAAACAACTAGATAACATATGCTAATTTGTCTTTTACCAATTATACAGTAATTAGTCTAGCTTCTAATTTAATAACTCAGAAATATGCAATTTTCTTAACTATTAAAATTTGCTTACGAGTTATGTATTTAGAATTTAGACAATTCTAATTGTCCTATCATACCTTTCTTCATTCATGAAAAGGAATATGATTGAATCTCACTATTTCTTATGAAAAGAGGACTAGGTTTATTCTTTTAGCAAAGTTGACTCTACCAAAAACCCTTACAGGTGTAGATCAATTTACCAATACAGGAATAACCTATGTTTACGGTTTAATGTTGCATTAATACATTTAAAGAATTTTCAAAATTCAATTTTAGTATTTTCGATAATTAAACTTTTCAAGAAAATAAAATACCCAAGGTAATATTCATATAACCATAGAATTTTCTCTAAAACTAGGATCCAAATTATCATAGTTCCATTACATCAGTTGATCTGCTAGTAACGAAAGCATATAATAAGGTAATCTGTCGAACAATAATTGGCAAACAATTTCCAATTCCTAGATCATTATGGGATTTATATTTTCCAACGCTATTGCAAATATAAACATGTTTCATCCCATCTTATGCCTTGAGTCCAGTTCTCACTTCCTACTCAACTTAAGTGTCTAACTTAAAGAACTGCAAATATGTTCATGTAAGGCCTGACTTTACATAAAGATTTACCTCTGCATCACAATCTCGCCAAAATCTTGTCATGACGTAAATTGCAACTTCAAGTGTCCCTTTAATTAGATGGCATATTACTTAATTTATAAAAGGGTACTAGTTTTGATTTTATGTGGTCAAATCAAATATGTACAAAGATGTCATGCATTCATCTTGTAGCATAAATTTAATAAAAAACTTTTATTACCAATTCATAAAGATCAAATTATCAAAGTTTTGATTGAGGTATTGGGTTCACCAATCAAGGAATTTAGCGTTAACTATCGTCCATTATACCGTACTTTTGCATAAGTGTAAACACTTAGTGTTTCGGTTAATTACCACCAAAGTGGTAGCATGGAATTAAAACTAATTTGCCCTTAAGATGATTTTGTACGCATAGCCTACTTGGTAACTCCAATTTGACTCGCAAGCAAGCGGAGAGTTGGTCAGCGCTGAAGCAATAACCTCCCTCTTTAAGGTCACAATTTAATGCGCTCCCCTCCTAGTACTTCCCACACAGTCCGTCAAATTGGGTGAGCCGTTCTCACTTTTTGTACCAAAATCATCAATCAATTAAACTATTGAAAACTTAACTCTTCAAAAACAAATCAAATTTCACCATTGTTTAGTCAGTATTATTTTTCTATTCAAAATTACCCTTTGCTTAAAACTGTCTAACATAATAAACAAACAAGTAAACCAATAAAAAATAAACAACTAAAAACAATGCGCACATAATTAACAATTAATACGTGTAAACAAGTAGCCACATGCAATTTATTCGATAAACCCTATTAATAATCAATGTCTAGGTTAATTAATGTATATATTAATTAGGACTTTCACTCTCTCAATTGAAAGTGAGCCACATACATCGATGAATCGATTGCATAAACCCCAATTAAAAATATACCAAATTGTACATAATTGATTCATTAATATATATAATTGGAGTCTTCCCTAATTCAAGATTTATCAAAAATAAAAATGCGATAAAAATATCTTAACAATTAAACAATAATTCAAGCAACTATCCATGACAAACATGCATGTGTCATCATGGATTATCATAACAATTATTCAAATAGCCACAAGATCGCATATAATAATTCCATGTCACATAACAATTTATTCATGAATATATCATGTAACAAATATATTAATTCTAGGTTTCGATATTGATAACATAACAATTATAATAAACCCTAAAACAATTTAAAAAAAACACAATCGACTAAAAAAAATTAGGGTTTCGACCCATAATTTTTTTTTAATTCGATCCATATAAAATTTAAAACCAAATTAGGGAAAAAGCCCTAACCCTAAAATTAGGGTTTACATAATCATAACCAAAACCCTAGAATAATCATATCAAACAATATACAATATTCGTTTTTTACGCGTTTAGTAATTAATTACTCATTAAACCAAGCTCATGATGCCATTGTTGAAATTATATAACATGACAATCATATATAAAACACATAAAACATCAAAGAAACATGCGGAAGCGTAAAGGAACGTATAATGAATAATTAATTAACTAAAACATAAATTATGCGTACCTTGATTCTAGCCGAACAAGAATCGAATCCATAAAACTAGCAATTGGATGAACCCTAATTAGGGTTTATAGGATTATGTGAATTACCCTTTACCTTTTTGTAATTCAATCCAAGAATACTAACAATAATATGTTAGTACCACTTTCTTGTATACTATACCGAATTAAAGAAAAATGCTAGTTTTAATCAAACAAAATAACTTGAGTTAGGAAAAGCTTTGGATCGACTCCCAATGGTGTTAGTCGACCAGTTTTAGCAAGAAAAACACACAAACAATTTTAGGTTTAGCTTATGAGTACAAGAGATGCAAAACACAAGACCCCTAGCCTTGTATATATACTAAACTAAACTTGGTGAACAAGTTTGAGTTTGATATGGGTTGGGCTTGGCCGATCGGTTACAACATCCCCAAGGGGATTCCGGAACCTTCCTAATATTTGCAATCTAGTCCTTTTCCAATTCCATTTAACGACCGTTAGTCCGATGCAACTAATAACTTAACGTCCGTTATAATTATTTCGTTTAATTAATAAATAAATATAACATTTATACTTAATTTATTAACCTTAATTCTCATACGCAAAGTGTGCAATCCCGTGGTCTCGAGTTCGATCCTAACACACGTCTATTAATTTATTGTCCCTTAAACCAACAAATGTAACCACAAAACTGCGGTGCAGACAAACCATTAGAATCACAGAATTCCCCTACAGAAGAAGAAAACAATGATCAGGTCTGTATTGTTTTTGTTGAATGTTTTATTAAGTTATGTTTTTGCATGCTTACAGTCCGCATGAATGTAAAGCGGAAATACTTTCTAGTCAATTTCTTTCTTTACCGATTTACTTTCTCGTTTGTTTATAATCTTGCTGTGAATTATGCAATAATGAAGCACATGGTCATCTGTCTATTTTTTATTAGTATGTGTTTATGTATCTACTGTTCCAGTGAGTTCTAGGACATGTTTAAGAAGGTCCAGAGTTGTCCAGCAGTTGCTCAGTATGGGTCTGAAAGTCAGTATGTGCGTCGTTTCAGTCGTCTTCCTGTTGCTGCGGTTATCGAGTTACCTTGCTTTGTGATTTGTGTTGTCATATTGTAGCATATAAAAATCGCGATTTGTGGTTTTTAAGAGATTTTTTACATTTACATGCATGTGTCACCCAGTGAGTTGCTGGGCTAAGTCTTCTTAGAAGGTGCTGTACCTTTTCAACTGCGTGTCGTCTTATTTATTAGATACTTATCATTGAGTTGCATGAACAAATAGGATTGTATTAATATGATTTGAAGTCAATTGCCTATCTTAAATAGGTGTTGTTTGTTTGTGTGTGCTTGTTGGACCAGGATGAGATCCTGCAACGGTTGACTAGTCTTGAATTCATCAGCAGTCCCCATTTATGGATTCTACTTTTTTACTTAGCAGTTTTTTAAATAGATCGGAGTACTCTCTCCCAAGTCAGCGACTTTCTTTTTTCTACTTATTGACTAATGCTGATACTATGAGAGAAAATCCATTTGGTTCAGAGCCTATTTGTTTTGGTCTAGTCCAGTGAACCATGCTCATTTAGGCCATACACGAGTCTTAAATGAGAATAGATTACAGTCCTATACACCCAATACACTTGAACGAACTCTGACCGGGTGCGGTATAACTTTTCTTATATGTACTTTTAGTGAGAATGTCTGGCTGAGGTAAAGCCGACATTTTATGCAACTGGTTTAAGCATGTATTTGGTTTTATACGAATGAATCTTTTCCTATATTTGCAACATTTTACACTATAACAACAAAAAAATGAATTGGAAAAATGGATGGTAGAAATATGTATGGTAAGAAGCCAAAACAAACTGATAATATTACTCAAAATGATGAGCCTACAGTAATGAATCCACATACACCATATTCTTGAGTGTCCAGTTTCAACCACTACTAAAAGTGATACATTTTGAACCTGATCCTGTTTTGACCCATTTCCCAACCCGTCCATGTTTCCATGCATTATGTTGTACAATCCTTTTCGTTGTACGATATCAGTATCTTTCTCGTACGTCATATAATTTGCATGAACTTGAATTACCTTTTTATACAAACCATTAAGTTATTGCACAAAGAAATTTACTCTTCCAGTCCTTTTGCATCTATTTGGGCCAAATGAAGCAATATTTCAAACTATAGGACAGTCCAGATTCAACATATGAATTGTTCTCAGCTTATGAAGTATGAAGCTAAAATGAATATCAGATTAATAAAGTTAAAATCTTAATAACTGTTTTATTCCCAAAACCAAAACATTACTTTTGCCACCGTTACGAAAATGTTCTCGTTTTGACCCGTTACACCAGCGCTAGACCCGCCCATTTTCCCACTCTTACGAATATTTATTCAAAGAGCAGCCATACCATCCAAGATGTTGCAACATAAAGCTGAGGTCCGGTGCATATGGCACGGCATCCGGTTCCTAATACTTATGTATCATGATCCCTTTACGTTTTGCAGCGTTATGGAAGTAACTGAGCATATCGCTTTTCTGATGACGTTCCAATTCGACCCACATGATGTCAGCCGGATCATGAGCTTTTTCAAGATGTCGAGTAACTGATAACTCACATCCTGAGCCTTTCGTAGAGCTTTCACTTGTTCCAATATCCATAGTTGATACATGTAGTTAAGAATGTTAAGTTTAGGTGGCGGGTCCATGAACTCGAAATCAAGTAAATTTTTCGATTTTTGACGACTTCAGAAGCAAAAGAACGTTCCCTAGATTCACCCTCCAGATTTCTGTGATGGGGTTGTCGAAGCATTTCTTTTTTTGTACTCGTTTTCGGAAAAAAGACAGTAAATTTAGCTTAGTGTAATCTGACTACAACTATCAACAATATTCACTATGCAGATACACTAAAATGTCAAGGGTCAGATCTACTTGAACTTTGTTTGTAAAAATAGTTTAAACACGAACGCCTAACGAAATACCAATAAAATCAAAAGTAAAGTGTACTTGCAAGTAATAAAAGAAACAAACTTTGCCCCCATGAAAGGATCCAGTGATGTAACCACAAACTTTGCTTCCAATCAAAAGAGGGGAAAGCTCTAAGCTTTCTCATTCAAATAAACACACTTAATCATAACCAATTAACCATGTTTGAAAAGAAAATTAAAACACGCTTACAAACATATTTGAAAAAGTAACGTTTACATAACTACAACATGCACCGCTCCTTGTTGCATTTAGACCTGAAATAGCTCAAAAATAAAACAAAGTTAGTGATTATTTATTAACAAACTCATGTGAAATCATATTCTGCTAAAGGAGATAACAGAGCACCTTATATATTTTGAAGCACATCCAGAATATGCTGCAACTCACTGACAACAATTTCTATTTTCATCCGTTGTGGTGGGGAATCCACAGAGCACGATACTCCAATCTTGATAGTTGCAACCAAACTTTCTTCCACTTTCTTTGCATTCGCTTCCGTACTTTGCAACACGATTGAATCACCATCAATAACGTCATTCACATGATTTGGTAATGCCATGTAAGCAAATTTATGAAGGCTAAGACCATCGTTGAACATGTCATCTGTCGGCTTTTTCCCGGTCATCACCTCTAGTAATAATATTCCAAAACTGTAGACGTCCCCACAACTTGTCATCTCACTCCCGATACCATACTCTACTAATTAAAAACAATTAATTAATTTACAAACTTTAACCTGTAAATAAATAGAAGCATCGTGGAATAAAAGTGGAATTACCCGAGGTGCATAACCAATTGTTCCTTTAACCACGGATGAGCTATTTTGTTTTAATTATGTACCAAGTAGTCAAGCTAAACCAAAGTCTCCAACATGAGCCACCATATCATCATCAAGTAGAATGTTACTTGGCTTCAAGTCACCGTGAACACTTGTTGTTTGGCAGCGACTGAAGATAATCAATGCAATGGCAACATCTCTAAGAATATTTATTCTTTGAAGAAGGTTGAGTTTCGATGTATATGCACTTGAATGAAGCCAATCGTGTACACTTCCATTGGGCATAAACTCGTAAACCAGCGCTTTAAAATCATTGCCTTGGAAATCGGTAATTTAACATGAAGTTATTATCTTCAACAGGTTTCAGTCGAATATTCTGCCATGCTTCACATTCCGCTATAAAACTTTGTGAGCTCCTTTACTTTGAAGATGAACTTGATTGCAACAATTTTCATCATCGGGATCGAGGATCCCTTTATAAACAGAACTGAACCCACCCTCTCCAATCAAATTTGTTGTAGAGAACCCATCGGTAGCCTAGAGAAGTTGATGGTATGAAACTTTCATGAACCTTTCACTTCTCGATGATTGAGATGTTGGATGTTGCGTCTTATTACACAAAAGATACACACAACATAATACGACGAGCAACGTGATTGCAATCACGATGACTAATATGAAGAAAGGAAACCTTTTTTTCATACTACCCATCTCCTTGCATTTGGGTAACTCAAGTGTAACCAAACCACCACAAAGCTTATCGTTCCCCAAAACTGAAAATGCGCTTGCATTGGCAAACACTCCTACATTCAGTACTTCACCTTCAAAATCATTAAAGGATAGGTTCAAATATCCTAAGGATTTCCATTTTTCTAAAAATTGTGGAATTTTGCCAGATAAATTATTTTCAGAAATGTCAAGTACCTCCAATCCTCCCAAGGAACTTAATGAAGATGGTATTATGCCTTCAAATCTATTGCCACTAAGGTATAACTCTGTAAGGCTAATACACTCACCAAGGCTACTAGTAATGGGGCCTGATAAATTATTATAAGATAAAGCAAGACTGCTCAACATCTTGAGGTCTTTAATCTCTGATGGAATGGAACCGACAAGTTGTTGTTGAAAGATCTAAACCAATAGTTTGTGATGGAAGTTGAAGAAGTTGCTTGGGTATGTTTCCACTAAGTCTATTGACCGCAAGGTCTAAAAAGTTAACTTCTTTACAACTCCCAAGACTTGATGGAATATGGCCTTCTAATTCGTTGGAAAATAAAAAAAGTTTAGTCAATAGTGATAAGTTCCCAATGGCATCAGGGATAGGCCCTGAAAATTGATTTCTCGATAGACTAAGAACTTGTAGCTTTTGTATTTTACCGATGGTAGTGGGGATTTTTCCTTTGAATCGATTAGCTCCTAAACCTAAAGTGGTCAAACCAACTAGACTACCTATACTTGAAGGGAGGCTTCCAAATAATTTATTGCCTTCTAAAGTCGAGAATGAGTTGATTATGAGAGAGATTACCTGTTGACATAGGAAGCACTCCTACAAAGTCGCAATTTGAAAGATCCAAAGTTACTAATTTGGAGCAGTTTTTCAAAGAATCAACAAACCTCATGTCATCAGCTTCTCCACGGCCATGGAAGTTGTTATTCTGTAATCTAATTAAATAAATATCTCTTAGTTTTGAAAAATCAATTGTCAACTTCCCACTAAAATTGTTCTCAGCAATTTCAAGATATCCTAATTTAGAACAATTAGAAAGAGAAGGTGGAAGAACTCCGGCCAGTTTGTTACCCCATAACTCAAGGAACTCAAGATTAGGGAGCTGATTACCAATTTGTGAAGGAAGACTACCAGTGAGGTGATTTTCAGCTAAGGATAAATTAACTAGGATTGAGAGGTTGAAAATGAAATGAGGGATGCTTCCATATAAGTTGCACTCACCAGAGTAAAATCCCGTCAAGCTTTTCCAATGACCCAAGGTATCTGGAATGCTCCCACCCAACGGGTCCCGAATAGAAAACTCTTCCATTGATGTGATATTCCCAAGAAAGGGATTCCACCAGTTAACTTATTGTCATAAATTACAAGACCAGTAAGTTTCGAGAGTAAACTCATCTCCTTGGGTATGCTTCCAGTTAGCTTATTTTGGCCCCCAAAGGTCTTCGAGGTTAGAACAATGAGACAAGTTTGTTGGAATGACTCCACTGAATTTGTTATCATGAAGATAAAGAATACGTAGCCTAGATAGATGACTAAGTTCATGTGGAATGGTTCCTTGAAAGTTGTTGTACGGGAGAGAAAGCTTACGGAGGAAGCTGAGGTTTTCTGCATGAGGAGACAACGAGCCTTCTAAGCCTTTCGAAGGCAGTCGTAAAACCGGCACTCGTTTGTGCCGCTTTCCACATGAAATACCACTCCAGTCACAGAAATGAAAGGAATGGTTCCACGAGGTAAGGATTTCGTATGGATCATGGGTGATCCTTGACTTGAATGACAACAATGCGTGATAATCAGTCTCATTACCGGCATAGGAAGCAGAGACTCGTGAAAGAGGAGACATGTTATCGCAAGACCTTAAAAAGAAAAGAAATAATGAGAGAGGATGACAAGTGAATTATTTCTTGTGGTGACTTCATTTATGGAAATTTACTTAAAATTATAAGAACATGCATTGGCTTTTTATACTTAGTTTTGCATGTTAACGTACGTGACATGCAACCTGAAATGAATGGATTCCACAAATTCCTTATCATCTTATGCCAAGACTTTTAAGAAATTATGATATTTTCAAATATTAATGTTTAACGTTCGCGACACGTAAATTGTGAAGAGAATGCCATCCACAAATCCCTTATCGGCTTGAACAAAACAATATTTTATTGATAATATCTATTTTCTATGTAAGAGAAGACTTTTAAGAAGACTGGGATTCGAAAGACGACATTAAGATGGGTGAAGACTGAATACGTAACAAACTTCTCAAATATACCGATATAATGAACATACTTATTTTATTACTTTGTGCGTAATATACTTACAAATTTGGCTCATTATGCAATGTGACCGGTAACTAACAAGTTACCAGGGTCAAAGTTTGAAAAATGACATAAATGGTCCCTGTGGCTTGCATTGACTTTCACAGGTCATCCATTGACTTTATTTTCGTCTGTTTTTCTTACGTTTGTCGTTTTGTTCCGTTTTTGTCCGTTTTCTTACGTTTTGTCGTTTTATCGGTTTTCATCCGTTTTCTTACATTTCTTAATTTTTTGTCCGTTTTCTTCGTTTTGTCGAGTTTTTAAATGTTTTTATCCGTTGTTACGGCGTTTGTCCGTTTCCTATGTTTTATGGATTTTTGCCGATTTTCATCCGTTTTTGTCCGTTGTTCTTACGTTTTGTCCGTTTCCTTATGTTTTTATCAGTTTTTGTCTGTTTTTCTTACGTTTTGTCCGTTTTTCTTACGTTTTGTCTGTTTTCTTTCGTTTTTGCCAGTTTTCATCCGTTTTTATCCGTTGTTCTTACGTTTTGTCCGTTTCCTTATGTTTTATCGATTTTTGCTGTTTTCATCCGTTTTTGTCCGTTGTTCTTACGTTTTGTCCTTTTTTTTTACGTTTTGTCGGTTTCATCCGTTTTTGCCAGTTTTCATCCGTTTTTGCCAGTTTTCATCCGTTTTTGTCCATTTTTCTTACGCTTTATGCATTTTCTTTCGTTTTTGCAGTTTTCATCCGTTTTATCCGTTGTTCTTACGTTTTGTCCGTTTCCTTATGTTTTTATCGAGTTTTTGCTGTTTTCATCCGTTTGTCCAAGATTGTTCTTACGTTTTGTCCGATTTTCCTTATGTTTTTATCGGTTTTTACTGTTTTCATCCGTTTTGTCCGTTGTTCTTACGTTTTGTCCGTTTTCCTTATGTTTTTATCAGTTTTTATGCATTTTTCGTTTTGTTAGTTTTCTTTACGTTTTATACTATTTAAACAATATTTTGAAAAAAAATTTCGAAAAAATAAAAAATTTCAAAATTTCAAAAAAATTTGAATAAAAAATTTCAAAAATAATGAATAAAAAAATTATTTTCAAATATATTTTTAAAAATTTGAAAATTTCAATTTTTAAGATTTAAAAAATATGTTTTTAAAAAATATTTTTGAAGATTTTTTATAAGAATTTGAAAAATATTTTTCAAGATTTTTAAAATTTTTAAAAATTTTCAATTTTTAAAAATTTTTGGGAATTGTTTTTTCAAATTTGAGAAAAATTCAATTTTTTGGAAAATTTTTCCATTTTTTGGAAAAATTTTCAATATGTTTAAAGAGTACAAAAACGTAAGAAAACGGACAAAACGTAAAAAAATAAACGATATATGGAAACGGACAAAACTGCTCAAACTTCCAAAAACTGATAAACATAAGCGGACAAAACGTAGAACAACGGATAAAATGATAAAAACATAAGGAAAACGGACAAACGTAAGAAACGGCGAAAACGGATGAAACCGATAAACGGACAAACGTAAGAAAAGCGGACAAAACGGAACAAAAACGGACAAAGCGTAAAGCGGTGAAAATAAATCAATGGATGACCTTGTGAAAGTCAACGCAAGCCACGAGGGACCATTTATGTCATTTTTAAACTTTTGACTGGTAACTTGTTATTTTTAGGTCACATTGTCTAATGAGCCAAATTTGTAAGTATATGCATTTACAAAGTAATAAAATAAGTATGTTACGTACATCGGTATATTTGAGAAAGTTTGTTACGTATTCTCAGCCTTCACCCCATTAAGATTTCATTGTAACATATCAATCATGCAACCCAAGTAGCATGACTAGCGTCACCTATGGTCTATCATCCATACATTCCTTCTCAGCTTGACCAAGACAATTTAACTTTTAAGAAGACTTGGGCTATGGAAGACTACACTTATATTGGATATATCGTAGACAAGTAACTAACGAGTGTCGTTTAAGTAGGCACGCCGTTGCATACTTCTAATGTTTGTTTACATAATTGTAAGTGAAATAGATCATATAACATCATCACATAAAAATTGGCCCTTTAATTTAAGCAGCATAAAAAATAATATGTATGTAGAAAATTGATCGGTACTATAAAAATTGTTATAGAAATGTATGAAAAAACGAATAGAAGAAGTATGTTATTG
Source organism: Chrysanthemum makinoi (assembly GCA_910596185.1). Lineage (NCBI taxonomy): Eukaryota > Viridiplantae > Streptophyta > Magnoliopsida > Asterales > Asteraceae > Chrysanthemum > Chrysanthemum makinoi. The sequence goes on along the minus strand of OU343218.1, from coordinate 106,501,137 downwards.
ATTAACCATTAATCATATATTTAGCATTTTGTGTGTTTAATTGTTGATCATCTCCTCGTAATAATTTTTTAGAACAAAACTTGCAACATATAATTAAATAGCTTCATAGCCATGATTAGGTGGGCTAGCTTCTTAAGATTACTTGACGAAGATTAGATGGACGTAAATAAATATTTAATGACGGCAAATATCTTAGACACAAATTATAATAAAGAGAGTTCATATTTTATATGTAAAAAGAAGAATGAAAAGTATAAGAAAATGTAAATTACATGGTACTTATTCATAGACGAAATAAAACTTCTTTGTAAACGATTGTTGTATACTTTATGTATTCGCCGTCTTTGTCTAAAGAAAGAACCTTCAAACATACAAACTATAAGTAACAAAATTTTTAGCGTAAATGTATGTAAAGTAGTCGTAAAATGATAGGAAGAACATAATAAAACTACCAAATGAAAGTTGCTAAGTTTGTCGCAACATAAAATCTTTAATCCTTTTAAGCTTTTGACGGGTGAAACGATGAAACAGAAATATCTGCGGGAAAAGACCAGCCATTGTTGAAACAATCCTTTACTTTTCATTATATTGTTTGTAAAATATAGCTGCATGTGTAATCTTGATTAAAAACATATAATATGAATTAATTGGGTAATAGTTATGTGCATATCTTGAAATCCGGTGCCATATCATGGTCAAAAATTACATGCAAGGATGAATAAAACTAAACAATATGTATGTGTTTTACAAGTTAAAAGTTCTGATATCGCGCATCTTATGCATCGACCATGATAAACATTACTTAGGTTTGTAAATTGTTGCAAGATACCATAAAATTATTTAATCATACAACTAATTAAACGGCAAAATTATCTATACTAACCGCATATATGTCTTTTCTTTTGGAGGCGTTCATGGTTAGTCTCCTTGACAATATTCATATCCAATTCCTATACAGTTGAAATATAATAAAATAAATTAACACCAACCAAATTTCATATGCTATCTCAAATTCTAAACTGAATTCTAAAGAAAATATTTTCATACCATGTAGTCACTACTAACTTAGCCTAATCCACGGTAACAATGAAACACTAACCTCATTTACATCATCCACGGTACATTACAGTACGGAAATAAACAACGGCGAAAATCGGTCGTTATAGGTAGCCAAATGAGCCGCACACAACAGGCTAAGTAAGCATATTTGGCCGATCTCGCATCTACTCCGATCAACGGGGTACCTTAAAATGATAGCAACATTAAACGTATGATAAAGAGTTTGCAAAAAAGGCATGAGTGTTATTAAGTGTATGCGTATCAAAGGTGTGAAACTACGTGCGCGGATTTGAGTAGTGATCTCATTGGTTGTACTTGTGCTCTGCTCACTGGCGGTACTATAGAAATATTCAGGTTATACACAAAAAGACGGGAACCAATAAAAAACAACAATGATGTGTCACGAGAGATGCATTTTTACCGACCGTGATCCTATTTGTTTTGATTGTTTCACGGATGTGACTCATCAATTGCTTCACATTGCATTGTTGCAATCAAAATTGAGAATGGTTACCGCATGGGTTTGATTTAAATCGTAACAATGAAGTTTTGACATAAAAATAATATATTTTATTACATTAGGAGCTCTAATAAAAAAATAAAAAATAAAACATTATACGCCAACCTAATAGAATCCTCATATATGATTTGGACATTTCTGATCGATATCTTCAAATTTCCTAAAGACGGTGAAAACAACTTATATAAAAGAAATTTCCTAAAAGTCTAGGTATAATTATTTTAATTTGTTTAAAAAGCATATTCAGAAGTCAACAAAGGAAGCAATGCAAGCTATTTTAACCCTTGATATAAAAGAAATAGACATGGAATAGTGTCTTTAAAAGCACTCGATTACAATCCTAAAGACGGTGAAAACAACTTATATGTTTGAATGAGGCCCAAAAAAAACGATTTCCAATAATATATTTGTTATTTGTTCTAGAGCAAGGATGAATAGGCCTTGAGTAAGACAAAAAGTTGGTTATTGTGGGCTCAAATTTAAAGACAACCATCACTTCCCTCCTCTTCGGTCACTAAGTCTGGCCACGAAATGTAGGCCATTCTGATAAAAAAAAAAAAAAGGTTCCAAATTTTTTCATACTTTTTATTCTATAGTATCTAATAAAAAATCATACCTTTTCGAAGCCACCTTTGGCAGCGGGATAAATATGTAAAATCAGTCTGAACTTATATGCGTTCAAAAGCGATCACCTACTTAGTTTATATCTTATCTTTCTTAAATTGAGATGAAAATTTAACAATTCAAACATCCTAAAACTAATACGGCTATTCAGTTCAAGCTAGACAATCACTAATCAATCTAAAACTATTTACAGCAATAATGGTCTATACTTCACATTTATCCATCTTCTTCAAGTGTGTCACAATTTTTTTACCAAGCAATGTTGATTTAGTGGTGTTGTTATGTTCCAACATGCATTGTGCTAGATAATAAACATACTCTTACTGATAAATGTATTAAAGGGTTCAGGATTTAAGTTATAAACTTAACGGTTAGTTACACTGACTTCATAACCAAAAATTTGTTGATTAACCATTGTGCTTTTTAGCGGGGCGATCTTCATCCACTGCGTGTAGTCATGTTAGGTTTCCAGCAGTACCACTTAGAAGCTTTAGGTGTCCCTTTACACTAAAAAATGACCAATGTCTATAAGAGGCAAAATGATTTTCTGGGGACATGTCAGTAGCGTGTAACAGGTTTCTGGTAAATGAGTAGGTCGAACGGTACTGTGTGAGCATGGGTGTAAACAGTGTCGGATCATATTGAGTTTCAAAAAAAAAAAAAATAGTATCATAAAGGGTTCAAAAAAGAAAAAAGAGTACCATATTTAGTGGAAGTACCTTCAGTAATCGTCACAATTATTCGCTTCAGCACACTAAGAACCGTAGAAAAAGTTGATACTTATTAGTCACTAGAGAAGAAAGTATGCTACATGAAATGTGAGGAGCTGTCACGATACCCTTTCTGCAGAAAGATGCTGTTTTTCTTTCATGTTAAGGAAGCTGTTGTAAGTCAAAGTTTTTCTTCTTTGGAAGCGTGTATTCAGCAACCATTTTCATACCAATCTTCTTTAGCATGTTTTTTGTGTTTCTTATTTTCAGGGTTGACTTGAATTTATAATCCTCCTGAAACAAAAGGGAAATCTTATACCTATAGCTGCTCGTTGATAATGAAAATCACATGAAAGCTTAATAAACCAAATGTCACACTCAGGGACGGGATACTTTTGAATGATATCCACTGTACCCTGAAACAAAAAAGTTAATATATGAAAAGCCATATGATTGTTAAGCCACAAATACAAATGGCTTCACTTTACCAGAAAAAGTTGTAACATAGCATATCTATCTATATATATAATAAAAGAATGTTTTTTTGAAACCTTGCCATGTCATTTAAGCCATGCTGGAATCTCTGCCACGTCATATAAGCCACGTCATCTAAGCTTACTAATTCACAATAAAAACAGTGTGCTAACTTTGGAATGTGCTTTAATCTCCCGTAAATTAAGCTTTCATTGACACGCAGTTATCATGGTTCAAAATTCAAAGGATTACTCATCAAGAGTATCTTCATTGCTATTGGCATTCTCTCTTTTTTTTTTTTTAAATTCACAATAAACGTTTTGATATTCTTTTTGATTAATACCTTTATGTTTTGACAGGTTGATTTGGAGTTGTTGAGATAAACCCAATTGAAGAGTGAATTTCAAGATATCTCTTTTTTTATTCTATCTGAGGTTTGGTTTGGTTCATTCGAGTAACATCTATATCTTTTGTTGCTTAATTATATGTTAAATAAACAATTTCTTTATTGTTTAAAGGTTCAGATCTTGAATTTTTGATAGTATTATTTTGATTATTTGATTTCTAATATAAGGATATATAGTAAATCAAGTAATTTTAAAGAGTGACTGAAAGGTGTTCACTGAAATGTCTTAATAGAAATATTTGTATGACTATGATGCCTTAAAAATCATTTGTTAGAATTGTGGTTTTCTATAATATTATAATTGTTTTCTATAGTGTAGTTACATATAATACACATAGTCATCAAATTATCTTTCTTCAGTTAGAGTCCCAAGCAAACATGAGCTCTTATGAGAGTGGAACTATCACTCATACTTGGAAGTAGTTAGCACTTCGTTGACCAATATGTGTTATGATATACAAGTATTGATTTTTTCCTCACTATAATAGTTTCATGCCTTTGAATTTCCACATAGCTTCAAGCTAAATGCAAATTTATTTTTTCCTCAAGTGCAAATTCATACATTATAAGTATGATGCTAATGCTAAAAGTACTTTATGATGGTTGCAATTTATTTTTCTCGAGCCGGACAAGTCCAAACTTTACAATTTCTATAAATCAGAGACAACACTAAATATATAGTCTTAGAACAAGAAAGTGGAAGGGGAAAAGTAAGCCTAAGATGAAAATAAATATTAATGAAAGTGGATTCGTAGTGGCAGGGATAAAGGGTCTTCTACAGAACTTCACGGTTAAATGCATCTTTTGAAAGATGACACTTTAGTTAGAGGTGAGTTTGGTTAGTTAAGATTTGATCACCTAAGGATATTATTATAAGTATAGACATCTTAGTATTTTAGTAAATGAAATCGGTTTAAACATGAATTTTGGGAACCGTTTATATGTTATGATTGTTACTATAATCACTATGTTAATATTTTGGCGTTTGCTATGATATGTACATGATGTATGTTCAGGTTATGATTAATTCACGTTGTTAAAATCAAGAAGCATTAGGATATAATTTAGTAAAGTCGTCGTTTTATCAACACTATTTCACTTTGTGTGTATTGTATTTTGTGATTGTGGGTATAGTCTATATGTAACATACTAATATTTTCAGTGCGGTTTTAGGATATCATATGGTTGTAATACTTTTCAAACTCAGACGCTCCTAAGTTGTTTTGCATTACCTATTGTAATTTCATTTGGAATCTCCCCTGTCATTCGTGTTTATTTGGATACACATTTGGTAACATTTTTTGGTTATAGAGGTTAGTTCTATATATTTGATTTTAGATTGTGTGCCTAACTATATTATCTAATCATGATGTTTCCTGTAGGATGTTGCTCCTCAAGCGGATGTATAGAATTTAATGTGAAGGCCATTTTTTAAAAGTACGTTAATTCCGGCCCTCTTACTATTAAATGGTCGAATGGGTCAACTTGGATTGTGTTTTATCTTGAACGGGTTAAAGGGACATAATGATGTCTTTAAAACATTTTGAGCATGTTAAGAGATGTCAAGATGCATTTTTAAGGTATTATAAATTATAAAATACCCTAACATTTAAATAATGTCAAGCTGATGGAATACACCATTGTTGACTTGTACCCGATTCATTTGATATGTTTGCTTTATGCTAAGTTATGTTTTTAGTTGACAATATCCACTTGGGCCGTTTTAATATGCAAACTCAAACACCAACTAATTGTACTTTATTTTGAATGTGCAGGAACAATGTTTCATTTCATAAGTTGAGGTGCATTATTAGACTAATAGAGACTATATCAATATTTGTTTTATCTGAAGATGATGCTCATGTAAATTGTCAAACACGAGAAACAAGATAATGAAAGTAGTGAGGGTAAGATTTTTGACGGTTGCATTATATTATTTGTAACTTTTTTGGTCAATTAACTGTCGTTTTATTTACCCGCTCTTTGGATGTGCTTGCTTCCTATAAGATAGTTTTTTTAACCCTGCAAATTTTATGGGTCTATCGTATGTCTTATTATAATAGCGTGTCTTTTCAAGATTTGTTCTAAAAGACATTGTAGTTGTAGCCTATTTGATCTTGCCATTATTTATTAACAAAGTATGCTTATTTGTACCCTCTCACGCAACCTTTTGTTTCATGTTATTGCGTTTCCCTTCATTTGTAAGGTTAAGTAGTTGTCGTAGTTGTTCAATGTTTTTTAATCATTTTGCGAAAATAACATTCAATAATGATCTACAAGTTTATTTATTTGCAAGGTTAACTTTAGTTTTTGTTCATGTTATCACTTAATGTTCAAGAATTAACTAACATTTTCTACTTTGACTATTTGAATTATTAGTTCAAACCTTTTTATAAGCCACCCGTGATTTATCACGGGTTTATAAGCTAGTCTATATATATATATGGGACTAAGTATGACACATGTATAATGCTTACTAGGCATTTTAATGATGACATGGCGCCTCTATGATGAGGTGGAAATGCCACCATGGCACATTTATCCGGTTACTTAATTAAAAAAAATTTATGATGCAACCAAGAATCGAACTTGGGTTGCTCCATTTAAACCCAAACGCCCCAACCAATGAGGCTCAGCACACACTTGAGTTTTATCTTCTACTTCCAAAACAATATACTCAGCAACCGCGCATATTCTACTTCCAACCAAAGATCAGATCCAGCTTTTATTGGAGCAAATCAAGGGCAGTCAAATCTTATTCATAACCTCTCCCTTTTCAATCGCTTAAACATTAAATCTTATCAAAACATCAAATCAATGCCATCTTTATTAACCATTTTTCCGGGGTTTGATTGTATGATTTTCAAAATCATGACACAAAATTTTAAAACCATCTGATATTATTCTTAGTTTTGATGGTGTTGATATCGCCAATGATGGAACAGGTAATCATTTTTTTGATGACATAAATTATTATGAACACATTTACTTTGTTGTTAAAATATATAAGCCATAGATTCATATTATGACTTATATCCTTTTCTGTTTATAGTTATTTTTTGATTTTCTCTTATTGCAACTGTCAAGTTATATGCTATTGGCATCTCTATTGACTGATATATGCTCTTTGGATATGTATTCTATACTTTTATGTTTTCTTTTTCAAAATTTCTATGGAATCAGATTCTTGGTGCTTTCCCTGACTAGGTTTTTTAACGATTTTTTTTGGTGAGTTTGAGTTCCTTTTAGGCATGGAGAGCGGATAGGTTTTAGCTATCTTGTATCACATAAATATACCAGAGATACAACTCAAATCAAAGTACTTCGTGAATCTAAGATTTTGAAATTTAATATCAAATTTGAGAGTCACAGAAAGCTAATTCCATAACACAACAAGGGTAGACCTCCCTCGTATTACATTGTTGCAGGGTTGGTTTTCACAACTGTTTCGGTTCCTTATCTACGTTCTGAGGTGCGTACTTTTAAATTTTTATGAATGTATATATATTTTTATGTCATAGAAAGATGGTTTTTGCCACGTATCACATACATGTAACTTGTCTGGATTATTTCATACTAATATGATAACTTAGAATTGACATTTAAGTTTATAGGAAGAAGTAAACTACATTCAACACACATGTCAAAATTAAGCAATTTACACAAGTTAACACAACTTATAAACTGACCATGGGATCAACAAATTATTGCGCAAACAAATTATCTAACTGAGCATATGTAATAATTCAGGGCATTGCGTGTATGTTGTTAACTCAATTCCACATACGTTACTATAACATATAGTATGTACCAGCTGTAACTATCGGATCGTCTTTACTAGCAACAGATTTAAACGCACATGCAAAATCAGTTAATTACACATACAATACTTAATACATGTCATACAAACAAGATTGCATTCTATTACATTGATATATACTACGTAGTATACAAGAGTCATATAGTATTTGTTTCAAGTAACTTACACGTAACATGTACATCACATAATCACGTATTATGTCATAATGTACATACCATACCTATACCATACCTTTGCTTCTATCCTTTTGAAAAAAAATTTACACCTCTATATGATTTTATGGGTAATCATACCTAAAATCATTCTCCTCTCTTTTAGAATTAAAACTGATAAAAGATATATAACTGTGTTGAAACTATAAATTACATGTGTTGAAGGTTACAAGGATGCGAGGGATTAAGTAGGTGTTTTGACGAATAAACATTAGGTATTGAAAGAATGAACAAATAATAATCTATGGAGTAAGCTTTGGGTATATAATGCTTATATCGAGGTTTTTGAAAGTGTGTATCATATTTGTATGTGTGTCGGCTCATTTGACATGTATAGTTAAAGTTTGGTGAATAGTTGAGACGATCGAATGTTTGTGTGATGCATACTATGTATTTTAATATCATTCATCGTATCGAGCTAACCAAATATATCAACGCCTGAATTTTTATATGTAATCGTTTTGATATAACTTTTTTATGTATAGACTAGAGTATGTGTAGACTCGTGTGTTGTTGAGGAAGTAACCATCTATAAAGCTGCGTAAATTAATTTCTCTATATATGTATGCGATTATAACGTACATGTTTTTTAATGATATGGAACAAAAATCGAGCCCCTCCCCTTCCTGTAACAATGTGTTCATATGATCATTTATAGGCCACAAGCGTCAGAATAATCAGAATGGGGGTTGCTTATGGCTATCTCAGAAGATAATGGCGAGGAAACACCATTACTGAGTTCGTTTAAATTTAAGGTTCTCCAATTGGATAATAAATCATATCTTTTAAAGCTATAATAGTTTCTTTGATTTTGACTTTTATTAGGTGTGCTTAAACGGGATGGCGACATTTGTTGGTATTGTTGGGCTTGTGGTAGTTGTATTTGTTCTTGTGGTCCTTTTTGCTAGGTAATGTAAAGTTGCATCATTACCATACTACCCAATCTTTCAAATCGAGAGATGTGACTATAAAATCTTTTATATAGGTTCTTTCTCGGACATTCGAGGAATCTGATAAACCAAATGCAATTGATTCATGTCAATATCTGCAAGTTATGTACAAGTTAGTTTGCATGGATGCCATATTGTCATGGCGTGCTTAACGAGGCCAAGAACTTATCTTTACATCTAGCAAGGTATGATTTTTTCTGTAAATTTATGGTTTTCGATAATAAGTGGTTCACGAGTTCAAAGATTAAATCGATATCGATTGCTTAATGGTTATCGAGATCATGATACATCGACACACCTTATCATCGTTGTATTATTTTGAAATGAAAATAGGCAGACCGGTAAGTGGTCCAAGTTATGTTAAATATTTTAAATTGGTATGGCAATGCGGGTTCCTTCTACTCGGCGGCCCGAAAACATGATTAGTGGAACAAAGATGGTTTAAGACATCCTTGAATGGAATGACTATTAGGTACTTCCCATGCTTACTTATCTTGCTAACTGATAAATAAATTGGTATCCGAGTACGAAGTGATTTTTGCTACTGACAAATGGAAACCTTGGATGCACTAGAACAACTTGATAGAATTGTCATTGATTAAGCACATTACGTAAGCCAGTGGGAGCATGATTTTAAGCTGGATTAGATTATGCACATTACATCAAACTTTGAAAATATTATAGAATATAGTGATACATACATGTTCTTGGTATATTGAAGAAAAAGTTTCATAAAACACCAGATATTGGCTTTAACGCCCTTTACTACAATAGTGTTAAGGAAGATGTTGTGCGCTCTTGTGCGGTTATTTGTAATTTTTCGCCAAAGTTTTAACCGACCAAACATCGGTATGTGTTAAGTCGGATAGTGTGCCTCTAGACTTTATAATGTGTTAAACTTCTAAATTTATGCATGTTTATCAGTTGTCCCTAACATAGAATACATGTCTGGAAGACATTGACAAATTTATATAGTAGGGTCTGGGAAATGATGTTAGTAGAAAGTTTTATCTAGCAAACTTTAGGATATGATTTTTGGGCTCGAAATTCTTAAACCTCTAACTTGAACTCAATTCATGGTTCAACCCTTAACATTTGTATGTTTGATCTAACCAAACATCTTTCTTTATTCAGTTGATTATTTGCTCTAAAATAAGTAGATAAAGAGTTTCTGAATATGTAACATCTGATAAAATGCTGCAATAAGGTCGGTAAGATATAGTGTCTTTGTGTTTAGAAGTTGCCATAATCAAATTAGCATTAGTACATGTTATGTTTTTGGCAATTCAGATTCTGCAAGGAATACATACAGTAACCAATGGTACTCAAAAGGTTCTTACTATATATTTGGATGGAATTATTTGTTAATTAAAATTTAAAACTTTTCAGGCCAATTGACAAAAAATCATCAACCTCCTTAAACATGCCGAAGATGATGTTCTTTAAGCGAATAATTCTCTTGAGCCCTTGGATGTACGATTGTTTTCTTTCTTTTGAAGAACAAATATTGCGTATGTGCTTTTTATGTGATAAATACTAAAAAGATTTGATGTTATAGGTGCAAAAGAGGCGGATACATGATATAACACATGTTCTAGAAGGGAGTTGTCTAATTGAAGAAAAAAGAAGCCTGGTTAAATGTATCTAAAATATGTAATTACTTATATATATGTATTTGTTCAAGATTAATTTGACCCTTCTTATTATATTGTCTTGCAATTTCGTAAACCTCCTTCACATTTCTATTAAGTCATTTTTGAAGTGGTTTTAAGTTAATTGGATGGGATATGAATTGATACCTATTTATCTATGTTCGCGGTTTTAGATTTATATCTTCTTTTTTGGCATATTTTATAACAAGGCTTAATCATACATGTGTCATCTATTTTATATGATAAAAAATTAGACATTTTTTATTCATTTAATATTCATTTGTTGGTTTACGAATGTTTACATTATCGGTTATCATTATCAAGTAAACTTATGAAACTAGCCGCCCATTCGGTGACTATGAAGCTAGTATATATATATATGGGACTAAGCATGACATATGTATAATGCTTGGCATTTTAATCATGACATGGCGCCTCTATGATGAGGTGGAAATGCCACCATGGCACTTGTCCCGTATACATTATAAAAAAAAACACGGTAAAGATCGAACATGGGTCTCTACTACCCACGCCTCAACCACTGAGGCAATACACATATTTGTTTATCATCTTATACTTCCAAACTAATATACTTCACCATCTACTCATAACCTCCCCATTAATACTTCCTGTCAACACTTCTTCATAACCTCCCCATTTTATTCTAACATTCCAAAATTTTTCATAATACAGAAGAATCATCAAATCTAACTTTATTGCATGATTTCATGTTTGATGGATTTTTTTAAATCTAACTTTATTGCATGATTCGGTGTCTATGCAATGAGAGTGCCAAAGCATTGAAAGATTACACAAACAAATGCCCCATGTCGATCAACCTATCGAGGAGCTAATGGAGATCAAAGTTAATACAAATGATCGGTGATATATCCTTTTCTTCTTACTTAATCTAAAAATCATGATACTGAGTATATTCTTTCCTTCTTATTCAGTCTTGTGATGTAGTTTATATTATCTACGTGTTATATGTTAAAGGATGAATAATCATGTCAATGAATCCGACCATGTAAGTCGAGAAGCCATATTGCACATGGCTCGGCCTTTGCTAGTAAAAAGAGTGGTATGTTGTGTTTAGTATCAGATCTTGGATTTGCACTATAACAAACACCATCCTTTTCATTTGCAAGCTTGGAATGTAATATTTGCTTTATCTCGCTTCTTTACCCAGGGTCGTATTTGCTATGGGCAATGTCTACGGCTGACGAGTGTCAACGCCTTTCCTGCTACCATTCATTGAAATGCGTTCGCAGTGCCATGCGCTATGCTTTTGCTACTGTCAACAGCCAAAGTAGTAACTATATATGTGAGTATACATTCACTGCATTGTCCAACTCTGTGTGTATTAAGTAGTAGTGATTTTTGATTTTTTTGGGTTGCAGCGAGTGACCAGATGCCTATCGGTTTCTGCTCGACATCGGTGTTATGAAATGTTGTTGCTCAACAACGTCCGCTTGAGCAGTCAACTGATGCATTAATCCTATTAGACGCCAAACTGAATTTGAAAAAACGCGTTCCGCTAATAGTTCTGAGATAAGGGTGGTACTACCTTTGTGAGTGATGTGTGGCAATCACGACTATGTCCTGACAGCGGCAGTAAAAGATTGATGTGACACGGCACACCATTTGATCCCACCACTGTTGGCGGAGAAAGTTGTAACTACATACGTAAGTATACATCCATTTCATTATTCAGCTCTGTGTATGTATTTAGAAGTTTTGGATGTCGTTTTTTTGTGTTAGAGCAAGCCGTTTGGTGCCTAATGTAGTTGCTGCTAATATCAGTGTCTGCCACAAGGTAACGATTATGTGTTGAATGGGAATAAGCAACATGTTTACCCATATTAATCTTTCTATTTGTTTGCAAAAAAGGCATGAGTATATTCCGTTTTTCACGCTATTGTACCTGTTCATACGGTCGGTGCCAGAAAAGAAATGTTGAGACTGTACAACTTTAGTAGTATGACCACTATTTTTACATGTTCTTTCATAAACAGGAGGTCGGGTAAGCTACTAAACTACAGCTATCCGAACAGCCCTTGATAACATGGTTTGACCGCCAAATGACTGCTGAAATGGTTTGTACAGGATTCAATTGGAGGTATAGCATATCTTTTAGGAATCATGTAAGTATTCACACTGGGCATTATAATCTTTGTATAAAAGGATGACTTATCTTCCTGCTTCTACAGGTCCCGTGACTCCTTTTTTCACTTTTCTTTGGTGTTGGTACGTGCCTATTGTTGCGTCGGCTGCGTTTTTTGACAAACAAATTGGTATATTCGTGTTTTGTGCTGATATTGTTCTCACTTAGTGCCATTGAGCTTCTTGCAGAATTTTGACGGGTATTTTTACATGGGAGTCTTTTCACAATTTATTCTAATATGTGCAGTTCCAGTTAGCATATTTTTTCTCTTTTTTCTCTGTGAATGTCCTTTGCTTTTCATCAAGTGGGCATTTGTTCTTATACTAATCTTAACTCAACTTTTTCAGGTCTTACTTGCTTCAATCCATACAAATTATGTCGACTGCAATAGGTGGCTTGGCAATTTCATGCTATCTAAGGTGAATAATGAGGGTTTAGTAATTATTCGAAGCTTGAGTTTACACTCCTCCTCAACTTCCATTTGTTTTTGTATTCCACTGTTTCCACATTTCCACCCTTTATCTTTTATTGCATAAGGTCCTCATTGAGATTTTGGCTACTATGCTTGGTCGATTTATTTATTTATTTATTTAATTTCTTATAAAACTTCTTTAAGCTGCTATGTTGCTCTTATCTTCATATTTTGCAAATATTTATTGTTTTCATATAACCTTACTTTTTATTGTAGCTAGCCTTATTTGATGTTTATGTTTTTATCTCTCTTTATAAAAACTTTCTGCTTTGTAGAAAAAGAAGGTACCATGTGTCATGATTATTTTCAACTAATAAGGAAATAAGAATTTGATCCATACAGAAAACCCTAGAGTCCTAAACAGTTTTAGTTGCATTAAGCTGAATCTGACAGTACTATTAAGCTTATTTTAAATTTACTTCCGAAGAGCGTTAATAAGGAGCTCATATTATGGGAGCCAAAGATGAAAGAGCACTCCCCAGGAGAGGTTTGATATTTCTTCTTCGTGACTCTTTTTGAAAAGTTAATTGAGAAAACCAATTATCGTTATATACAAAGACTAGCTTCATAGCCCGCCCGAATGGGCGGGCTAGTTTCATAAGTTTACTTGATAATGATAACCGATAATGTAAACATTCGTAAACCAACAAATGAATATTAAATGAATAAAAAATGTCTAATTTTTTATCATATAAAATAGATGACACATGTATGATTAAGCCTTGTTATAAAACATGCCTAAAAAGAAGATATAAATCTAAAACCTTAACATAGATAAATATGAATCGAGATCATATCCCATCCAATTAACTTAAAACCACTTCAAAAAATACTTAATAGAAATGTGAAGGAGGTTCTTAAATTGCAAGACAATATAATAAGAAGGGTCAAATTAATCTTGAACAAATACATATATATAAGTAATTACATATTTTAGATACATTTAACCAGGCTTCTTTTTTCTTCAATTAGACAACTCCCTTCTAGAACATGTGTTATATCATGTATCCGCCTCTTTTGCACCTATAACATCAAATCTTTTTAGTATTTATCACATAAAAAGCACATACGCAATATTTGTTCTTCAAAAAGAAAGAAAACAACTGTACATCCAAGGGCTCAGTAGAATTATTCAGTTAAAGAACATCATCTTCGGCATGTTTAAGGACGTTGATGATTTTTTGTCAATTGGCCTAAAAAGTTTTAAATTTTAATTAACAAATAATTCCATCCAAATATATAGTAAGAACCTTTTGAGTACCATTGGTTACTGTATGTATTCCTTGCAGAATCTGAATTGCCAAAAACATAACATGTACTAATGCTAATTTGATTATGGCAACTTCTAAACACAAAGACACTATATCTTACCGACCTTATTGCAGCATTTTATCAGATGTTACATATTCAGAAACTCTTTATCTACTTATTTTAGAGCAAATAATCAACTGAATAAAGAAAGATGTTTGGTTAGATCAAACATACAAATGTTAAGGGTTGAACCATGAATTGAGTTCAAGTTAGAGGTTTAAGAATTCTGAGCCCAAAAAATCATATCCTAAAGTTTGCTAGATAAAACTTTCTACTAACATCATTTCCCAGACCCTACTATATAAATTTGTCAATGTCTTCCAGACATGTATTCTATGTTAGGGACAACTGATAAACATGCATAAATTTAGAAGTTTAACACATTATAAAGTCTAGAGGCACACTATCTGACTTAACACATACCTGATGTTTGGTCGGTTAAAACTTTGGCTTAAAAATTACAGTCAACCAGACCAAGAGCCTGCACAACATCTTCCTTAACACTATTGTAGCAGTGGCAGTTAAAGCCAATACTGGTGTTTTATGAAACTTTTTCTTCAATATACCAAGAACATGTATGTATCACTATATTCTATAATATTTTCAAAGTTTGATGTAATGTGCATAATCTAATCCAGCTTAAAATCATGCTCCCACTGGCTTACGTAATGTGCTTAATCAATGACAATTCTATCAAGTTGTTCTAGTGCATCCAAGGTTTCCATTTGTCGTAGCAAAAAATCACTTCTGTACTCAGATACCAATTTATTTATCAGTTAGCAAGATAAGTAAGCATGGGAAGTACCTAATAGTCATTCCATTCAAGGATGTCTTAAACCATCTTTGTTCCACTAATCATGTTTTCGGAAGCCGCCGAGTAGAAGGAACCGCAATTGCCATACCAATTTAAAATATTTAACATAACTTGGACCACTTACCGTTACGCCTATTTTCATTTCAAAATAATACAACGATGATAAGGTGTGTGATGTATCATGATCGATAACCATTAAGCAATCGATATCGATTTAATCTTTGAACTCGTGAACCACTTATTATCGAAAACCATAAATTTACGAAAAATCATACCTTGCTAGATGTAAAGATAAGTTCTTGGCCTCGTTACACTTCGCCATGACAATATGGCATCCATGCAAACTAACTTGTACATAACTTGCAGATATTGACATGAATCAATTGTAATGGTTTATCGAGATTCCTCGAATGTCCAAGAAAGAACCTATATAAAAGATTTTATAGTCACATCTCAAGATTTGAAAGATTTGGTAGTATGGTAATGATGCAACTTTACATTACCTAGCAAGAAGGACCACAAGAACAAATACTGACTACCACAAGCCCAACAATACCAACAAATGTCGCCACCCGCTTAAGCTCACCTAATAAAAGTCGAAATCATTCAAAGAAACTATTATAGCTTTAAAAGATATGATTTATTATCCAATTGGAGAACCTTAAATTTAAACGAACTCAGTAATGGTGTTTCCTCGCCATTATCTTCGGAGATGCTAGCCATAAGCAACCCCCATTCTGATTATTCTGACGCTTGTGGCCTATAAATGATCATATGAACACATTGTTACAGGAAGGGGGAGGGGGCTCAGATTTTTGTTCCATATCATTAAAAAACATGTACGTTATAATCGCATACATATATAGAGAAATTAATTTACGCAGCTTTATAGATGGTTACCTCAGACCAACACACGAGTCTACACATACTCTAGTCTATACATAAAAAAGTTATATCAAAACGATTACATATAAAAATTCAGGCGTTGATATATTTGGTTAGCTCGATACGATGAATGATATTAAAATACATAGTATGCATCAGCGACAACATTCAGATCGTCTCAACTATTCACCAAACTTTAACTATACATGTCAAATGAGCCGATTACACATACAAATATGATACACACTTTCAAAAAACCTCAGATTATATAAGCATTATATACCCAAAGCTTACTCCATAGATTATTATTTGTTCATTCTTTCAATACCTAATGTTTATTCGTCAAAACACCTACTTAATCCCTCGCATCCTTGTAACCTTCAACACATGTAATTTATAGTTTCAACACAGTTATATATCTTTTATCAGTTTTAATTCTAAAAGAGAGGAGAATGATTTTAGGTATGATTACCCATAAAATCATATAGAGGTGTAAATTTTTTTTCAAAAGGATAGAAGCAAAGGTATGGTATAGGTATGGTATGTACATTATGACATAATACGTGATTATGTGATGTACATGTTACGTGTAAGTTACTTGAAACAAATACTATATGACTCTTGTATACTACGTAGTATATATCAATGTAATAGAATGCAATCTTGTTTGTATGACATGTATTAAGTATTGTATGTGTAATTAACTGATTTTGCATGTGCGTTTAAATCTGTTGCTAGTAAAGACGATCCGATAGTTACAGCTGGTACATACTATATGTTATAGTAACGTATGTGGAATTGAGTTAACAACATACACGCAATGCCCTGAATTATTACATATGCTCAGTTAGATAATTTGTTTGCGCAATAATTTGTTGATCCCATGGTCAGTTTATAAGTTGTGTTAACTTGTGTAAATTGCTTAATTTTGACATGTGTGTTGAATGTAGTTTACTTCTTCCTATAAACTTAAATGTCAATTCTAAGTTATCATATTAGTATGAAATAATCCAGACAAGTTACATGTATGTGATACGTGGCAAAAACCATCTTTCTATGACATAAAAATATATATACATTCATAAAAATTTAAAAGTACGCACCTCAGAACGTAGATAAGGAACCGAAACAGTTGTGAAAACCAACCCTGCAACAATGTAATACGAGGGAGGTCTACCCTTGTTGTGTTATGGAATTAGCTTTCTGTGACTCTCAAATTTGATATTAAATTTCAAAATCTTAGATTCAATGGCACTTTGATTTGAGCTGTATCTCTGGTATATTTATGTGATACAAGATAGCTAAAACCTATCCGCTCTCCATGCCTAAAAGGAACTCAAACTCACCAAAAAAAATCGTTAAAAAACCTAGTCAGGGAAAGCACCAAGAATCTGATTCCATAGAAATTTTGAAAAAGAAAACATAAAAGTATAGAATACATATCCAAAGAGCATATATCAGTCAATAGAGATGCCAATAGCATATAACTTGACAGTTGCAATAAGAGAAAATCAAAAAATAACTATAAACAGAAAAGGATATAAGTCATAATATGAATCTATGGCTTATATATTTTAACAACAAAGTAAATGTGTTCATAATAATTTATGTCATCAAAAAAATGATTACCTGTTCCATCATTGGCGATATCAACACCATCAAAACTAAGAATAATATCAGATGGTTTTAAAATTTTGTGTCATGATTTTGAAAATCATACAATCAAACCCCGGAAAAATGGTTAATAAAGATGGCATTGATTTGATGTTTTGATAAGATTTAATGTTTAAGCGATTGAAAAGGGAGAGGTTATGAATAAGATTTGACTGCCCTTGATTTGCTCCAATAAAAGCTGGATCTGATCTTTGGTTGGAAGTAGAATATGCGCGGTTGCTGAGTATATTGTTTTGGAAGTAGAAGATAAAACTCAAGTGTGTGCTGAGCCTCATTGGTTGGGGCGTTTGGGTTTAAATGGAGCAACCCAAGTTCGATTCTTGGTTGCATCATAAATTTTTTTTAATTAAGTAACCGGATAAATGTGCCATGGTGGCATTTCCACCTCATCATAGAGGCGCCATGTCATCATTAAAATGCCTAGTAAGCATTATACATGTGTCATACTTAGTCCCATATATATAGATAGATAGATAGATATGATTCAATTTTTAGAAAAAAAAAAAACATTTACATTCATGAGAAAAGTCCATTATAAAACTTATATTTGTCATAGAACCAATGAACCAATCCTAGCCACTCATTTCTTTTATTAAAAATATATTCACCTTTTTTTTTTTAAATTAAATATCTCACAAACCGTTAATCGTTACGCCAAATTAATCATACCATCTCGGCGAATTAAATTATCTTTCTATAGATATGCATTGTTATATACTTTCATCTAACTTTTTTAAAAAATTTCGTCCAGAAAAATCACGTGTGATTTGTAAAAATCACATGTGATTTGTTAAAATCATATGTGATTTGATTTTTACGAATCACATGTGATTTTTAAAAATCACATGTGATTTTTTTGGGCGAAATTAAAAAAAAACTTCGTCGAAAGTATATAACAATGCATATCTATAGAAAGATAATTTAATTCTCACAATATGGTGTATTTTTGTAGCTTGAAGATTTGCCGTTTGCAAGATATGTTTTTTTTTTTTTTAAAGATGAAAAATGATTTTTTATTAATTTAGATAAAAAATGGATGGCTATGATTGGTGGTTCTATGACAAATATGAGTTTTATATGGATCTCAACTCAGTTGTAAACTAATCATAACCTGATTCACAACTACGTTCAATAACTCCACGGGAGCCTCAAAATAATACAAAACTAAGTATTGATAATTACAATAGTTTGTTATCTAAAATGAATTTTATTAAGCAGTGGGTAGTTGAGTAAGGATCAAATGAAAAGTAAAATTAAAACGAGAAGGGTGAGAAGAAACCACAGCCGCACATTTGAGATGCACCTAAAGAAATAGATGCATCTCCCCCAAATTTCTCCTCCTTATTTGAAATGTGTGGCTCAAATTTCTTCTCATTCTTCTTATTTCAATTTCTCTTCTCACTAGATCTCTTCCCGTGGGTAGTTAAATAAATACAGATTAGTAGTTTGCACTATGCACATCAACCTTCTTGAGTCTCGGCCAAAAATTCAGAAAAGGTATGGGTTGTGAAAAGGCTTGGTATGTACTGTATATATTATCTATATATTTGGACTTCAAAAAATTTGGTGCCCTTAATAAATATTGGCCCTGTGCTGTCAATAACGCTCAAAACTAAACATTATATGAAGAAGAACTAAAATATGGAAAGTTTGCTTAATTTTATTATGTGCAACATCTAAAATTGTAGCTTTTATATATCCTAGATCAATGCAAACATGATCTGCAACTCAACAGGTAGTTACATGATATTAATCTACACCAATGATTTAGCTTAGGCATAAGTGTGAAAATGGCATTAAGTGTATGCATCATCAAAACGACATGAGGTGATTCACCAACAAAAACTTGTTCAAGTTTGCGAGGTGTATAAAAACATCCTTGTAAGGTCAGTATGCATAGTGTGACATTAAACTATCCCATCAGATCTCAAACAATGTCTTGTTATTCTGGGTGTTGGATGTTCTTGTCAAGTGGATCTAACAATCTTGTAATCGAAGAAAAAGAAACATTCGCTCATTGTACCGTATAATTTCTACTTTCTGTTAACATTTATCTCAACTGGTTCATCTCAGTCTCGGGTGGAGCTTCGATATCATTGTGTTCATGGAGCCATCTACTATGAACTTTCAAGTTTCAAACTAATCATATTTCTCACTTTTGACAATATAGAATGCAGACACAGAAACAAAACCGTGACAAAGCTTTGTAATGTAGTTAGCAATCATTGTTTTGAGACAAGGGAACGAGCGGATAGTTAAATTAACAAGAATGAAACGCAAGCTAACAACAAACTTATGGGTGTCTACTTTGTTGTGACAGATAGAAAGGCACGAAGGAAATGTACCATATACCCGTTTCAGCCATGGGAATTACCAGAGGATCAAAACAAGTATGGAGTTGTACTATGGGTTCCAGACACAATCGATGAGCTCATTGAAACAGCAGTGGATCATATGAAGTTGAACCTTTCTCCTAATTCTTGTATTATAGTAACAGCAGATGCAGGTAAAATTGTGGATGTCGATATGATTGCAAATGGGCAGAAGCTCTATTTAATCACTACTAAGGAATGACATGTATGTACCATCTTATCATTTATTCAAATCACTTCCAAAGATTTATCCATAAACCAGACAGAGAAGCATGCAAATATAGTTTGACCCACTTTTATAGCATACTAATACATAGTGAATAATACAACATCTACTTAAACAAGGCATCCATTTCTGGTTACCCTTATTCTCGTCAAAAGGTTTAAATTGGATGAGAAACCCCAACCCCTTACACCCATGGGTGTCGACTCCCATGGACCAAAATGATCCATGGTCAAGACACAGAGGTAAATGACCAATCCTTAAACTTATACATTGTCATATTACATGACAACAACTTAAGTTTTGCAAACTGAAAATATACTCAGTCATGAAGAATCACTAGCACCCATTTTTAAAGGCTTAAAAGCAATCTTTTTTACTCAACTAATTCTTGCTAGGTGCTAACAACCTTGAAGTGACCACACCAACCTCTTGAAAAGAGAGGACGTTACATGTTGTGTCGCGGTGGGGTCAGACGTTGTAAAAGGTCAGAAACCATGATTACTCAAAATAGAACAAGAAATTAAAAAACAAGTGAAAATTATCTAATCTCTACTCTATACTTATATGTTCAAATAAGCAGCCTGAATATTTCACAACCTGGCTATAGAAGAAACCCAAACTCGTTCAGGCGTCTCATCGAACACTTTCTACGCATCATCCATACAACTAACAGTTTAATTTGCACTACCAAATCATGAGTATGCTGCTGCAATCCTACCAAAAGACAAAAAAAAGTGTTTTTGTCTGTCAGACAACCATGTGACCATGCCGAGACCCATCGAGATGAGCCGACAACGATCCTCTACTGAGCTATGGCCGAGACCATGAAGCTCGGTTAATCACGCTCTAGTCACATGGTCATGATGCATCAACCGCACATGGGTTTTGTCTTCTTAGGTATCAAGAATACAGAGGCTGTGAGGAGCCTATAGAACAGATCCTGTTCAAGTAAGGTCGTGCCTGCTTTTTTGTTTGTGGTCTTTATAAACTGCTTGTCTTTTGCATTTTCAAGCGATGTGGGATGACACATAATAAGTTAATAAAAGTACTAGGCCTTATTTCTTTTCTTAGTTTTAGTTTTACTTCTTGTAACAAAACTATCTAATTTATTTCAATCTAATTTACTTAATGAAACGTAGACACCAAATAAAATACTTCTAATTTATTTTAATTCTAGTATTTGATTCTTATTTAAATTTCCCGCTACTGGTCACTGACAGGGCCGTTCGATTGATTTCGGTGGCCCGTCTGCGAGACTACGAATGAGGCCCCGTAAATCACGAAAAGCTTAACTATCATGGAAAAACATAATATACTTAGACATGTATAAATAATAATTGACATATACTAAATCGAAGGCCCCCTCATATCTATACTACTTATAATGGAGGAAGACACTTCCCTCCTATTTATTCAAAATTATTTATTTGTCTATCTTATCTCTGCTATAATTTATATAAGGTTTCTAAATGCACTAATAGTCATTCTTGCATAAATAAAAAAGGCAAACCATTCAAATTTCTTTGGAATTTTATACTAATAACAATTATATATAAAACAAATAACATCATCAAAGCATGCAGCGGAAGCAAATAGGAATAATATATATAATTAATTAACCAAACAAGAAAGTTCGTACCTTTTAGCAATTCAAGAATCAAACAATGATTGAACAAGAACCAATAACCCAAAACCCTAACTTTAGGGTTTATATAATTCGACCCTAAGGAAATCGACCACCAAGGATTCACAAGCTCAAGCGTGCTTGTCCTTCGTTCTTGTACACACGTACTAATAGCGATTTGATGTGGAAAAGCTAGTTCCTTGAATCACAAATAAACCAACACTTGTATCTTTGGGTTAAGCAAAATCGAAAACCCTTGGGTGAGGGAGTTTCGACCGGCCACACAAAGAGGGAGAGAGGAGAGGAGAAATTAGGTTATTTGATGATCCAAGATTAGTTTAAGAATGAATACAAGGGTTTGTATATATACATTCTCAAAACTTGGTAACCAAGAAAAGCCTCCCTTGGGCTTTTGAGAAGCCACGACCGGCCACCCCAACCCAAGAGGGGTTCTAGACTTTTCTTGTCATCTAATTTCATCTCTAGTCCTCGTAGTTTATATTTAACGACCGTTAGTCAAAACCTCGTTAAATATTAACTATCGTTATGTTTTATTTCGTGACTAACAATTAATAATAATAACGTTTTATTTATATTACTTGTTTACATCAATTCTCATACGTAATGTGTGCAATCCCGAAGTCTCGAGTTCAATCGGACATACTATTATTTAAATATCCATAAAACCTTTCAGCTTCCACTTGGATATTACTAAATATAGTAATGACATTGGTTAGTCTAGCTTTCACACAACGTCCCCATCAAATCGAGTATGGTTTCCTGGAAAAACCATTTAATGATTCATCATTTTTACTTATCTTTTTGTTACTAATATTACATTAACTATGAATATGGATCAAGTCATTTCATAAGTTAATATTTTGTTTCTCGTTGTATATGATTGAACAAGATTACCAAATCATCTGAACGTATTCCAGATAGATCTTGGGTATGGCCATACAAACATCTTGTCAACCCTACGAGGGGCCCAAATATAGTATTATGCTTTGAAACAAATTCAAAGGAACAAATTCTCTTGACTACAAACATAACTCATGAACTTTGTAACACTTCCGAAAATAGCCCTTATAACTACCAGTTACGGATAGCATTAGACTATCTTACACAAATGCACTACATTCATATCAGTTATCTGATATCTCAAGTCTGAGGATAAACACTGCATGATATACTTAATGATAAAGATCCATAAAGTATCATCATGTAAAGTTGGGATGAGTCCTATATTCAATTCATTGAATATCATGTGAATCTGGTATGTCCCACGCATCAATATACTTTAAAAATATATTCTACCAAAACTCAGATTTGTCTTAATTCAATGACATTCCCACATCATTGATTGACAACGGACTATTTAGAATAACATAAGTTATTCACAGATTAAACATGCAAATATAGGATATAATATTAAGAAAATGAAAAATAAACATAAACAACTATTTTATTTCATTAAAGTAATATTTGTTCATAACATCCTTTATCCAAATACTAATCACAGATCTGCATGAAACTACTAGCTAAACGAAGTCCTTTCCCATCAGCATGGTCAGTAAGTTTTTCTTTTGGCAAAGGCTTCGTAAAGGGATCAACTAGATTATCATCTGTATGAACTTTGAGTAGATTGATTTCACCTATGTCGACTTGTTCTCGAACATAGTGATATCGACGAGGAAAATGTCTGGTGCCCTTCATGACTCCAGGCTCATTGGCAAATGTTATTGCAGCAGAGTTGTCATAATACACATTTAAAGGTAATTCGATTGAGGGCATTACTCCGAGTCCCGAAATGAATTTCCTAATCCAAACAACTTCCATCGCAGCTTCTGAAGCAGCTATGTACTCAACTTCTGTAATAGACATCGCAACCGTTGTTTGCTTCTTGCTCTTCCAGTCAACTGCTCCTCCATTAATGACAAAGACATAACCAGTTTGAGACTTCGTATCATCTTTATCAGTTTGGAAAGACGAATCGCAAAAACCTGTAACATCAAGTTCTGCATCTGGATTTCCTCCATACACTAGAAACATTTCTTTAGTAGCCCTTAGATACTTAAGAATGTTCTTAACAGCTTGCTAGTGTTTCACACCTGGGTTCTGTTGATATCGACTGGTGATATTTTGTGCAAACGCCACATCAGGCCTTGTACATCTTACAGCATACATGATAGATCCTACAGCCGAAGCATAAGGAACTTTCTTCATGTAAGCCACCTCTTCAGGTGTTGACGCACATAGTTTATTACTTAAGCCATTTTCAACTTGCATCGGCAAATATCCCTTCTTGGAATTTTGCATACTGAATCTCTTCAATATTTTATCAATGTAAGCACTTTGGCTTAGTCCAATTAACCGCCTTGATCTATCTCGGTAGATCTTGATTCCCAGAATAAATGCTGCTTCCCCTAAGTCCTTCATAGAAAAGCACTCTCCAAGATAAGACTTTACATCTTGCATACTTAGAATGTCTTTTCCCATGATCAATATGTCATCGACATATAAGACAAGAAAAATAACATTACTCCCGCTAGCTTTGTGATACACACATGGCTCATCAAGATTTTGAGTGAAACCAAATTTCTTGATTTCTTCATCAAACTTCTTGTTCCATTGCCTTGATGCTTGCTTCAATCCATAAATGGATCTTTGAAGTTTGCATACACGCTTCGGATACTTTGGATTCACAAACCCTTCAGGCTGCGCCATATAGATGTCCTCATCTAGGCGACCGTTTAAGAAGGCAGTTTTGACATCCATTTGCCATATCTCATAGTCATAGTACGCAGCTATGGCTATAAGAATCCTAATAGCTCTAATGTCTACTACAGGAGAAAATGTCTCCTCGTAGTCTACCCCATAGGTTTGTGTATAACCTTGGGCTACAAGACGAGCTTTATAGGTATGTGCATTGCCATCCATGTCAGTCTTTATCTTAAAGAGCCACTTACTTCCAACTACCTTAGCATTTGGAGGTAAGTCAACCTCTATCCAGACTTCGTTATCTTTCATGGATTGCATTTCCCCATTCATTGCAACTCGCCATTTTTCCTTTTCAGGACTCATCATGGCAGCTTTATAGTTAGCAGGTTCACCAAGATCCCCTAACATATATTCCTCAGCTTCTACGTTGAGACATAGATGCTCAGGTGCACGCGTAGCCCTTGCGGATCTACGAATGGGAACCACTTCAATCTCAGGTGGAACGCCCAAACTTTCAGGTTCTACTTGAGATTGGCTAGTGTTTTCAGAAGGTGTTGTATCTTCTAGATCATCTTCCAGATCATAAACTCTCCCACTGAATTCATGAGATATGAGATCCCTTTCAAGGAATTCTCCATACCTAGCAACAATTACTTTGTTTTCAGGTGGAAAGTAAAAGTAGTAACCCATAGTTTCCTTTGGGTATCCTACGAAGATACACTTAATAGATCTAGGTTGCAGCTTATCAGCAGAGTCACGTTTAACAAACGCCTCACAACCCCAAACCTTTAAGTAAGACAAGTTGGGAGCTTTCCCATACCACACTTCATAAGGAGTCTTATCAACCTTCTTAGTTGGAACCATATTCAATATGCGAACAGCAGTTTCCAAAGCATAATCCCAAAAGTATAAGGGAAGAGTTGTAAGATTAAACATTGATCGCACCATGTCTAGCAATGTACGATTCCTTCTCTCAGATACACCATTTTGTTGTGGAGTATATGGAGATGTGAGTTGCTGGACGATACCACACTCAGCTAGATAATCTTTAAACTCTTGGCTTAAATATTCACCACCTCTATCGGATCGAAGAGCTTTAATCTTCTTTCCTTGTTGCAGTTCTACTTCACTCTTAAAAACCTTAAATGTTTCAAAGACTTCATGTTTATGTTTAAGTAAATAAACATAACCATAACGACTGAAATCATCAGTAAAGGTTAAGAAGTAGCTAGCACCCTTTCTTGACACATGCCTTAGTGGTCCACATACGTTAGTATGTATCACACCAAGAAGATCAGAAGCCCTTTCTAAACTATTTGTAAAAGGTTTCTTGGTCATCTTCTCAGATATGCAAGATTCGCATTTATCAAATGATTCATCATTGATATCTTGCAAAAGCCCATCGTGTTGCAGCTGTTGCATGCGTTTCTTGCCTATATGAGCAAGTCTACAATGCCAAAGAAATGAAGAATCCAAATCACCTTTGATTCTTTTATTATTGATGCTAAAGACAGAATTATTTTTATCAATTACATTATCATGCAAATCAATTTCAAACACACCATTTACTGGAATAACATTAAAGTAAAAAACACCATTTAAAGAAACCGAAATTCCATAATCAGTAAATGTATGAACGAAACCAATATCTTTTAACAAGGAAACAGAAACGACACCCCTAACAATGGAAGGTGCGTAATGACAATCTTTTAATGACAGTACTAAACCCGAAGGTAAAACTAAATCAAACGTGCCTATAGCTTCAACGACTACATGTGCTCCATTACCCACGTGCAGGTATTGCTGTCCATAGGCAAGCTTCCTTGCTCCTCTAAGTCCCTATAGTGTATTACAAATGTGAATACCACATCCAGTATCATATACCCAGGAATTTATTTTATGAGGAAAAGCAAATAATTCTATCATCAAAAGAGTACCTGAAGTACTGGCCACAGCGCCAGTATTTTTATACCTCTTATTGCGCAACTCATCAAGGTACAGTGGACAATTCCTCTTCCAGTGTCCAACCTCGGTGCAGTGATGACAAGCCATATCCTTCTTCGGATTCTCACGCTTCTTGGGAGGGTACTTTTTGGGTTCTTGCTGATAAGTCTTAACTTGTTTTCCCTTATCAACTTTACCCTTACCTTTCCCTTTCTTGTTCGCTAGCGGCTTATTAGGCTTAGAAATTCTACCCTTCTGGATGGTCAAAACCGCAGGTGTAGAGGCCTTCTTGGGCAAACCTTTTTCGTAATCAATGAGCATTGCATGTACCTCACTGACTGTCTTCCCCGTGCAATGCATATTATAATTGCGCACAAAACCATCAAACTCCTTATTAAGGGATCTGTTGATAAGGCCAATTTGTATGTCATTGGGGTAGACATAGTTAAGACGCCCCAACTGGTCCATGTAACTCATCATTTCCAGGCAGTGGGCGCTTACAGGTTTCCCATCTCCTTGCTTGCAACTATGAAGAGCATCAATCAAGTCATACAGCTCTACAGTCACAGGCTTTTCAAACAACCTTTGCAATTCTTCAAGCATGAGATTAGGGAAGTAATTCTCAAATTTCTTTTGCAAGCTTGAGTTCATACTCCCGAGCATAATGCAGGCGCCCTCATTATACTTGTCATACTCATATTGCCATGCAGCTCGTGCTTCAGCAGTAGCATCAGCTGCAGGTTCAGGAGGACAAGGCGTAGTCAAATAATTGAGTCTTTTGGCAACCCTCAAGACAATTCTTAGTTACCGATACCAATCATTGAAATTCGCGCTACCAGTCAATTTCTCTCGATCAAACATAGATTTGAACGACGAGGCTAGTGCAGTAGATTCAGCTTGAGCCATTTCTACAGAAATAAAAGTTCAAAAGTTAGTACTTTCGATAAGTAATCATTCAAGAAAATAAAATACCCTTTGGTCAATATTCATATTAACCATAGAATTTTCCTTGAATTTTGGATCCTCATTATCATAGTTTCACCACATCAGTTGATCTGCTAGTGGTGAAAGTATAGAATAGGTAATCGTTGAAAACGATAATTGACAAACAAGTTTTCACTTCCAAAAATTATGGGATTTACAATTTTGCCAAAACAATTAATGCAAAACGTAAGCATGTTTCATCCCATCTTATGCCTTAAGTCTTAGGTCTCACTAACAACTTAATTAAGTTGTCTAATTTAGAAACTGCAAATCATAAAGCTGAGGTCTCACACAACTAAATAATTCACCTCGTTATTGTAATCTAGATCAAGGTCTCACATAACTAAATTACAACTTCAAGTGTTTCATATCATAAGATGGCATAAACTTAAATTTAAAGGGTACAATTTTTGACGTGTAATCAAAACTTATGTATAAAGTAGCATGCATACAACTTTATAACATAAAATTTTCGAAAAAAACTTACATTCAGATTTTAATTGCTAAGATTGAATTCTACAATGTTTTAATCGATTCGTTGAGAAACTTA
This sequence comes from Chrysanthemum makinoi, assembly GCA_910596185.1. NCBI lineage: Eukaryota > Viridiplantae > Streptophyta > Magnoliopsida > Asterales > Asteraceae > Chrysanthemum > Chrysanthemum makinoi. Next base: position 106,472,969 of record OU343218.1, on the reverse strand, counting down.
CAACTTTGCACTAAGATGCTTCGTACATAAAATGGTTATACTAGGTAGCTCCAATCGAACTCACAGGGGGCAGAGGACCAGGTAAGCGCATAGCATAACCTTAGACATCAATTCAGTGAGACTGTGCTCACTTCTTACATAACCCCTTTATAGTTTGTTCTAGTGGGTGAGCCGTTCTAACCATTTAGTACAGTCGCATCAATCGATTAAAAGTTCAAGAATAATTCTTAGATAACAAATCAGTTTCGCCATTATTTAGTCTATTTAATTTTTTATTCCAAAAAAACCCTTTTTGCTTACTAACATGTCAAACAATTTATATAAACAAAAGGCACTTTAATAAAAAATTAAACACACTCAAATAATATAAACATATAACTAAACAATTTAACATATGTAAAACAATTAGCCACATGCATAATTATTTCAATAAACTCTAATAAACAATTCTAGGCGTAAATAATGCATATATTAACTAGGGCTTTCACCTACAAGGTAGATGAGCCACATACATCGACAAGTCGATTGCGTAAGCCAAAGTTAATAATATACCAATTAGCACGTAACGAATTTTTATTAGTTATAATTGAGGTCTTCCCCAATTTGATAATTATTAAATAAAACATGTGTGTATCAACTAAACAATTTATAACATAACAATAAATAATATTCCATGGCAAAACATGCATGTTCCACCATGGATTCCGCATAACAATTATCACCCAAGATACGCATATTACATGTCACATAACAATTATTCATTAATTAACCACATAAAATTAGCATGCAATCCTAGGGTTTCTACAAGTTTTACAAAATTAAAACCTAATTAAATAAATAAAGGGTAATCGACCCATACATTAAAAAATTAGGGTTTCGAATTCAAAACCCTAGAAACCATAAAAAGCATGCAAATAATCATAAAGATTCAATTTTTATGTGTTTCGGTAATTAATTACATCATATTAACGGCTCGTGATGCCACTGTTGGAATTTTATACTCATAACAATTATATATAAAACAAATAACATCATCAAAGCATGCAGCGGAAGCAAATAGGAATAATATATATAATTAATTAACCAAACAAGAAAGTGCGTACCTTTTAGCAATTCAAGAATCAAACAATGATTGAACAAGAACCAATAACCCAAAACCCTAACTTTAGGGTTTATATAATTCGAACCTAAGAAAATCAACCACCAAGGATTCACAAGCTCAAGCGTGCTTGTCCTTCGTTCTTGTACACACGTACTAATAGCGATTTGATGTGGAAAAGCTAGTTCCTTGAATCACAAATAAACCAACACTTGTATCTTTGGGTTAAGCAAAATCGAAAACCCTTGGGTGAGGGAGTTTCGACTGGCCACACAAAGAGGGAGAGAGGAGAGGAGAAATTAGGTTATTTGATGATCCAAGATTAGTTTAAGAATGAATACAAGGGTTTGTATATATACATTCTCAAAACTTGGAAACCAAGAAAAGCCTCCCTTGGGCTTTTGAGAAGCCACGACCGGCCACCCCAACCCAAGAGGGGTTCTAGACTTTTCTTGTCATATAATTTCATCTCTAGTCCTCGTAGTTTATATTTAACGACCGTTAGTCAAAACCTCGTTAAATATTAACTATCGTTATGTTTTATTTCGTGACTAACAATTAATAATAATAACGTTTTATTTATATTAATTGTTTACATCAATTCTCATACGTAATGTGTGCAATCCCGAAGTCTCGAGTTCGAATCTGGACATACTATTATTTAAATATCCATAAAACCTTTCAATTTCTGCCTAGTAATCACATTTTCAAAATTTTCTTATATAAAAAAAATAATAAAAGGCTACCAAAAGTGCTCCCATTTGAGACCATAGTTTGCAAGAGGGACTTTTTTTATGACACCACTTTTTGCAAGCTCTTAGACTTCTCCATGAAATGTCATACTCAATAACTATATAGGAATCAGTAACTCCGCAATCTCATTTTACTGATAGAAAGTTGATCCTTAATACACATAACATGATTGCTCATATTAATTTCTTACCTAAAGATGCGAAGTCACTTTCTGCATAGAACCTTCAAATCGTTTCTATAGACTTGGTGTTTGCGAACCTTCAAATTTTGCTTACTTAAGAAAATGACATATAGAATGACACGAAGGAAATGTACGATATACCCTTTTCAGCCATGGGAATTACCAAAGGATCAAAACAAGTATGGAGTTGTATTATGGGTTCGAGACACGATTGAAGAGCTCATCAAAAAAGGAGTTGATCGTTTCAAGTTAGACCTTCCTCCTAATTCTTGTATCATAATAACAGAATATGCAGGACAAATTGTCGATGCAGATATGATTACAGATGGGCAGAAGCTCTATTTAATCACTACTCAAGAATGAGTTATAAATCATTAACTTAACATTTATCAAAAGTAAAGTGTACTTGCAAGTAATAAAACAAACAAACTTTGCCCCCATGAAAGGATCCAGTGATGTAACAACAAACTTTGCTTCCAATCAAAAGAGGGGAAAGCGCTAAGCTTTCTCATTCAAATAAACACACTTAATCATAACCAATTAACCATGTTTGAAAAAGAAAATTAAAACACACTTACAAACATATTTGAAAAAGTAACGTTTACATAACTACAACATGCACCGCTCCTTGTTGCATTTAGACCTGAAATAGCTCAAAAATAAAACAAAGTTAGTGATTATTTATTAACAAACTCATGTAAAATCATATTCTGCTAAAGGAGATAACAGAGCACCTTATATATTTTGAAGCACATCCAGAATATGCTGCAACTCACTGACAACAATTTCTATTTTCATCCGTTGTGGTGGGGAATCCACAGAGCACGATACTCCAATCTTGATACTTGCAACCAAACTTTCTTCCACTTTCTTTGCATTCGCTTCCGTACTTTGTAACACGATTGAATCACCATCAATAACGTCATTCACATGATATGGTAATGCCATGTAAGCAAATTTATGAAGGCTAAGACCATCGTTGAACATGTCATCTGTCGGATTTTTCCCAGTCATCACCTCTAGTAATAATATTCCAAAACTGTAGACGTCCCCACAACTTGTCATCTCACTCCCGATACCATACTCTACTAATTAAAAACAATTAATTAATTTACAAACTTTAACCTGTAAATAAATAGAAGCAACGTGGAATAAAAGTGGAATTACCCGGAGGTGCATAACCAATTGTTCCTTTAACCCCGGATGATCTGTTATGTTTTAAGTCTGTACCAAGTAGTCGAGCTAAACCAAAGTCTCCAACATGAACCACCATATCATCATCAAGTAGAATGTTACTTGGCTTCAAGTCACCGTGAATAATCGTTGTAAATGCAGCGATTGTGAATAATCGTTGTTTGGCAGCGATTGTGAAGATAATCAAGTGCAATGGCAACATCTCTAAGAATATTTATTCTTTGAAAAAGGTTGAGTTTCGATGTATATGCACTGGAATGAAGCCAATCGTGTACACTTCCATTGGGCATAAACTCGTAAACCAGCGCTTTAAAAACATTGCCTTGGAAATCGGTACTCGAACATGAAGTTATTATCTTCAACAGGTTTCAGTGCCGAATATTCTGCCATGCTTCACATTCTGCTATAAAACTTTTGTGAGCTCCTTTACTTTGAAGATGTAGAACTTTGATTGCAACAAATTTCTCATCATCGGGATCGAGGATCCCTTTATAAACAGAACTGAACCCACCCCTCTCCAATCAAATTTGTTGTAGAGAACCCATCAGTAGCCTTGAGAAGTTGATGGTATGAAACTTTCATGAACCTTTCACTCCCTGATGATTGAGATGGTTGACTGTTGCGTGTCTTATTACACAAAAGATACACACAACATAATACGACGAGCAACGTGACTGCAATCACGATGACTAATATGAAGAAAGGAAACCTTTTTTTCATTGTAATACCTGAATTTCTAAAATTCACAAAAAGACCAAAATACCCTTATGATCAAAAGTAAGAATAACTAAATAAACAGAATACCAAATGAGCTATGTAAATTCAGAAAACTTATAAGAAATATCACATATGATCCAAATAAATTTTGAATGACTTTGTAAAGTTAATTTTTATAGATGATAATTTTATAAAATCAATTATGTATTTTAAATATTTAGCCGAATATATTTAATAGTTTTAATAAAAGAATTTAATTAATAAGAGCCCAATATAAATTTATATTATTAAGAGTCCATTTATTTTAAGTCCAATACATTATGAAGCCCACAAGAAAAATAGTAAATCAAGTATATATACAAAATTCGGTTCCCATAAAATCCCTTATTGCCGATTAACCATAAACCGACTTCAAAACCCTCAACAAATCGATTTCCAGTTTCCAGAGCTTGAGACCATTTTTCTTGGAGAATATTTAAGGTAAAGAAGGTGGGAAAAATAGTGTTCGAGTTCCTAGGTTGCTGTTTTAGTCGTGGTTAGTTTTTGGAACAATTAGGGTTTCGACAAGTGAGGTTTTTGTGCTTCTTTTGTTCTAACGATTCAAGCTCATCAAGGGTAAGTTCCTAATGTTGATTTCAGTCCTATAAGTCATATGGAACACATAAAAATTGGCCATGCATGTTTAAGATGTCGTATGAAATTATTTGGAATCTAAAACCCTAGAAATCGTATATTAATAACGAATGGGTGTATAATATTTTTAGAGATCATGAATTGATTTTTCCAGAAGCTATTACATGTTATAAGACCTAAATAAAATACATATTTATTAATTCGAAGCTTGTATGAATTGTTTTGAGTTTTAGGGTTCGGTTAAACATGGAAAAAGGAAGGTTTTTAAAAGGACCGATTAGGGTTTTGCATGAACTAGGGTTTTCTTGTAATCATTAAAGGTAATTAATGAAGTGGTAATGATGAGATAATGATTGGTTAAACTTAGGTTTAGGATTTGTACTTGAATTATGTCTTTTCGGTCCTCAATAAAAGTTTTGGGTTGGTTTTGTTAATTATGAAACTTAAAGGTTATTTTTGGGAACAGTAAAATACTTGTACTAAACGTATAAAAATAAGTGTGGGGGTTAAACATGTAATTTTGGATATTTAAAGGGCTATTCGAGTTGTATTTAAATTATTAGGGTACGTTTTGTAAATTCTAAAACCTTTGGGTTAAAAGTGTAAAATCTGATAACGTAAGGTGAGATTGTGAACTTAGAGATGTCAAGGGTGTAATTTGTAATTCTGAGTAATTATGGGTTCAACAAGTGTAAGTTGATTTTGTAGAGACACGCATGAGTTTAAGTTAATTTCGGTTTGTTATCATTTACGTTCTAGGTTAAATTGGGAAATCATTAAAAGAAGTAATATGTGAATTTAATGCGTATTTAGTAATATTTAAAGAGTATGGGAAACCCTAGAACCTAAATAGGAAGTTGGTGAATTAATGAGGAATACCCTAAAATGTTGTGATTTCGTCTGTCACTAAAAATGAGAATATTCTGACAACTCTAAAAGTATTAATGCGATAAATCCGTTATAATATTAATGATGCTAATAAATATTAAATAAATCATAATCCGTGTAGATTCGTTGAAGGAGACACGACGTTACATCTTCGTATTCGTTCATTCGTTGCTTTTCTCTCACTTGCTTTAAGGTACGGATATTCTGTCTTACTTTAAGACACTTAGGTTATCGTACAGATATTCTGACCTTTTTAGTAAAGGTTCCTTATGATGTTCTTTTCGTTCGCTTTTCTATTTCACTTATTAGGACTCCCAATGCCATTGCTATGAACCCTTTTTCTTGAATGTTTGATCTGTTACTTATCTGAATTTATGTTCTAGTGAACTATGCAATATCTGATGTGAACTTATGTTAGGAAGATTTTGATATGCACATCTGTTCAACTTTGCTATGGTTGATTATGAACTTCTGAATATGAACTTCTGCTTATGAATATATGACATGCCACTATGACATGAACTTATGATTTCTGAATATCTGAATATGAACCTTATGATATGAACTATCTGATAAGTTATCTGTGACCTTTATGATGAATTATGATCTGTGTCATTTATGACAACCTGTTTGACCTAAGTTTAGTTTGACACCCGAGCCAAATATTTAACTAGTCATGGGGGTTCCATGTCCGTGTCAGTGATGCACCTCTGACATGACTCTAGGGCAGTAGAGTGATGTTCTGCCACGTCCCTTTTTGTTATCTGTTTATGAGCTCGCTATATATTATATGGCCACTATCTGTCTGTGGGGCGTATGGATGCATCCTAGATCTGTTATCTGTTATCTGATATGTTTTCTGGTGAATGATGTCGTGTGCAATACGCGTCTTCACAAATTCTGGGAGCTAGCTACTCCATTTGTTATTGAGGTCTCCCCTCATATTATATATGGTATTCCGAGGTCACCCCTCCGAATACAATGGTTACTTATGATATGTTATGATCTGATATGTTTCTGGGCTCGTGGTAGTTGACTAAATCTTTATCTGTTACTTCTGTGTTAAGTATTCTGTATGATTCGGTATTTCGAGTGTTTATATTATGTATTCTGAGATGATATGTTAGAGAATGTGCTTATGACGTATTTGTTTAAGTGATTATTAGTTGCCATGCTAGGACAGGATTAATACGTTAAAATATGATTCGTATATCTGATATTATGATTTGTTATCGTTACGTGAATGTGTTGATCTGCGAGATTAATGTGCTAGTGTATAATTGAGTATTTTGAAGGTTAATTATCTGTCTGCATATGTGACCTGCCATGTTAAAACTCTGCTAAGGTTAGGATTTGATATGAGAACTGGTTTAGCTATATTGTCTGCCATGACTTGTCTGCCATTTCCGCTGCTACAATATTGCATTAAGTGTATTAAATGTTGATTAATTGATTTGTATGAATGTCATGATTATCTTCTAGGACTGTTTCCGTTAGTCTCTAGACATTTCCGTTTGGCTTATATGTAATTTGTTATTCTTGGTATGTTATGTGTTTGGTTGTTCTGATGTGTTCGTGTTTGTGTCATTAATGTGCTATGTGATGTCTAAACTGTTATGGTTGTTTGGATTTTTGTATATTTGTGCTTCCGCAGAATCCTAAAAGATCCTTCGTCATTATTTCATTTTATTTTCGTTATTCGTATATTAGTTTTGTTTTAGCTTTTGTTTCTGTTATATCCGTTCACGGGCTTTGTAAGCTCAGCCGCACTTTTCTTTTCATGCGGCAGGTATTAAGCATTCAAGATGAGCTTATGGGATAGCTGATCTGGGTTTGAGAGTAGAGACGAGAGCAAGATTTGACCATAGAGATCTTAGATTTATTTGAATATTAAGTTATTTATACTATCTTTTGTAAGTTTTTGTAAAGGCTTCCGCTTTTGTACATTAGTTAAAGTTCTGATATGAAACCGTATTGTGATATCTTTACCCTTGTCGGGTCGGGGTGTTACAATTTATGGTATCAGAGCCAGGTTTTAGGACCCTTAGAGCTTAGGCTATGACCTGTGAGAAGTGGGTAGACATTAGGTTTCCGTCTGTTCAGATATTTTTCGATTCCTTTTGATGGTCGTTCAGATTTGACTTCGATATCCTTTTTGCCTTCACTGAATTGGCCCTCCTTTGTTCGCATCGAATTTTGTTATTTTGTTTTCGCTCGTCCGTTTGTCGATCGTTAGATGGAGACTACCCGTGGAGCCGAAGAAGATGGTGCCGACCCTGTGTTGCTGCGACGGTTCCTGTGCTGGAGAGGTTCGTGAAGCAGAAGCCACACTCGACTGCCGTGCTGTCGGAGACATCTGGATGTTGTTGGAGGAAGTTGGATGGACCAACCAAAGGCGCAAGAGACGGAGACAAGATTCAACCGGTGGCTGAGAAGATTCATCTACTTCATATGATTTGGGCGCGACTTATGTCACTCTGATTCGTTTGTCATGCGTTTCAAGACGGTTTGATATTCTGATAAGTGATTCTGATCTGTATTGCTTTTCTCTGATTTGTTCGGAACTCGGTGTGAATCGTGAAGTTTTATCGTTTAGCATTCTGGTATATCTCAGCTTTTCTTCCTGGATCGTCAGTAATAAGTCATGAGGAAGAATACGAGGTGGACTCGGATTTAGAATCTACGGCTACTGGTAGGTTTAATCCGACACAAGAATAGGAATTTCGCTTCTGATTAGTTGCCCTCCTTATGAGAAATTTCTGACATTTGATTTTGAGTTAGGTTCTTTTGTTTTCATTTTGACGTTTGAATCTCGGATTATTAAATTTCATTTTGGGAATTCATCTTATGTCGACTTTGCAAATTTTGTTTGATGGATGGAAATAAAACAAAATTTTGAAAGTATAATTCCTGTCTGTGGTTTCTTTCTGATAGATCCGTTAAGTTTCCGTTAGTCCTTATAAGTTTTGTCAGCTATTTTATTTTCGTAATGTAATTGTTTCATTTTACTGTTTGAATGAAGTATGGCCATCATGATGGTATACTCATGAGTATCTGGTTTGTTATAGTATGTTACTTGCTATTTGAGTGTTATCTGTATGTGGTATGTTATTAGCTATGTGTTTTGTCATGACCCGAGACCGAATATAATGACAATAAGAACTTGTTATGTGATGCAAGTATTATGACGCCTGATCAACGTAATAATACCGAGATCATATAATCTGAACTTATTGAAGGTATACGACGTCTGGGAAATGCCTGTAGTTGATATGTGATAGACTTTGACTTGTATCTGTTATTTGGTGCTTCTCATGTTCGTTTGAAATTCCGTACCTAATTGTGAGATCTGTAGTAGATATCTGTTACGTGTAAGTTTTGTACGTTTGGAATCCGAAGTTGTTATGACCTGTACGAACCTATAGATTGCTATGACCACCTTAACCTTATATGTCTCCCCATATTTCTGCGACTATTGAAGCCGATAGGATTTATTTCGTCTATGCATATGATGTCCTCATCATTAGATATCTGGATAAGTCAGAATTTGTCGTTTGATTTTCTGCGTCTCATCTGTTCTCCGCCATTATTTTGATAAGTATATAATTATCTATTATAAGTATTTGACTATCGATTTGATTTCTGAATAAGTTTGAGTTTGAATATTCCGATAAGAAATTCATTTGTTCCGAGATAAGATTAACGTTTGTTATATTCCTAGAAATTCCGAAATCCGAATCGTTTTCTGTTCTGTTCCGCCTTGTTCAATTTCGAGGACGAAATTTCTTTTTAGAGGGGAAGAAATTGTAATACCTGAATTTCTAAAATTCACAAAAAGACCAAAATACCCTTATGATCAAAAGTAAGAATAACTAAATAAACAGAATACCAAATGAGCTATGTAAATTCAGAAAACTTATAAGAAATATCACATATGATCCAAATAAATTTTGAATGACTTTGTAAAGTTAATTTTTATAGATGATAATTTTATAAAATCAATTATGTATTTTAAATATTTAGCCGAATATATTTAATAGTTTTAATAAAAGAATTTAATTAATAAGAGCCCAATATAAATTTATATTATTAAGAGTCCATTTATTTTAAGTCCAATACATTATAAAGCCCACAAGAAAAATAATAGCTCAAGTATATATACAAAAATCCCTTATTGCCGATTAAACACAAACCGACTCCAAAACCCTCAACAAATCGATTTCCAGTTTCCAGAGCTTGAGACCATTTTTCTTGGAGAATATTTAAGGTAAAGAAGGTGGGAAAAATAGTGTTCGAGTTCCTAGGTTGCTGTTTTAGTCGTGGTTAGTTTTTGGAACAATTAGGGTTTCGACAAGTGAGGTTTTGTGCTTCTTTTGTTCTAACGATTCAAGCTCATCAAGGGTAAGTTCCTAATGTTGATTTCAGTCCTATAAGTCATATGGAACACATAAAAATTGGCCATGCATGTTTAATATGTCGTATGGAATTATTTGGAACCTAAAACCCTAAAATCGTATATTAATAACGAATGGGCGTATAATATTTTTAGAGATCATGAATTGATTTTTCCAGAAGCTATTATATGTTATAAGACCTGAATAAAATACATATTTATGAATTCGAAGCTTGTATGAATTGTTTTGAGTTTTAGGGTTCGGTTAAACATGGAAAAAGGAAGGTTTTTAAAAGGACCGATTAGGGTTTTGCATAAACTAGGGTTTTCTTGTAATCATTAAAGGTAATTAATGAAGTGGTAATGATGAGATAATGATTGGTTAAACTTAGGTTTAGGATTTGTACTTGAATTATGTCTTTTCGGTCCTCAATAAAAGTTTTGGGTTGGTTTTGTTAATTATGAAACTTAAAGGTTATTTTTGGGAACAGTAAAATACTTGTACTAAACGTATAAAAATAAGTGTGGGGGTTAAACATGTAATTTTGGATATTTAAAGGGCTATTCGAGTTGTATTTAAATTATTAGGGTACGTTTTGTAAATTCTAAAACCTTTGGGTTAAAAGTGTAAAATCTGATAAAGTAAGGTGAGATTGTGAACTTAGAGATGTCAAGGGTGTAATTTGTAATTCTGAGTAATTATGGGTTCAACAAGTGTAAGTTGATTTTGTAGAGACACGCATGAGTTTAAGTTAATTTCGGTTTGTTATCATTTACGTTCTAGGTTAAATTGGGAAATCATTAAAAGAAGTAATATGTGAATTTAATGCGTATTTAGTAATATTTAAAGAGTATGGGAAACCCTAGAACCTAAATAGGAAGTTGGTGAATTAATGAGGAATACCCTAAAGTGTTGTAATTTCGTCTGTCACTAAAATAAGAATATTCTGACAACTCTAAAAGTATTAATGCGATAAATCCGTTATAATATTAATGATGCTAATAAATATTAAATAAATCATAATCCGTGTAGATTCGTTGAAGGAGACGCGACGTTACATCTTCGTATTCGTTCATTCGTTGCTTTTCTCTCACTTGCTTTAAGGTACGGATATTCTGTCTTACTTTAAGACACTTAGGTTATCGTACAGATATTCTGACCTTTTTAGTAAAGGTTCCTTATGATGTTCTTTTCGTTCGCTTTTCTATTTCACTTATTAGGACTCCCAATGCCATTGCTATGATCCCTTTTTCTTGAATGTTTGATCTGTTACTTATCTGAATTTATGTTCTAGTGAACTATGCAATATCTGATGTGAACTTATGTTAGGAAGATTTTGATATGCACATCTGTTCAACTTTGCTATGGTTGATTATGAACTTCTGAATATGAACTTCTGCTTATGAATATATGACATGCCACTATGACATGAACTTATGATTTCTGAATATCTGAATATGAACCTTATGATATGAACTATCTGATAAGTTATCTGTGACCTTTATGATGAATTATGATCTGTGTCATTTATGACAACCTGTTTGACCTAAGTTTAGTTTGACACCCGAGCCAAATATTTAACTAGTCATGGGGGTTCCATGTCCGTGTCAGTGATGCACCTCTGACATGACTCTAGGGCAGTAGAGTGATGTTCTGCCACGTCCCTTTTTGTTATCTGTTTATGAGCTCGCTATATATTATATGGCCACTATCTGTCTGTGGGGCGTATGGATGCATCCTAGATCTGTTATCTGTTATCTGATATGTTTTCTGGTGAATGATGTCGTGTGCAATACGCGTCTTCACAAATTCTGGGAGCTAGCTACTCCATTTGTTATTGAGGTCTCCCCTCATATTATATATGGTATTCCGAGGTCACCCCTCCGAATACAATGGTTACTTATGATATGTTATGATCTGATATGTTTCTGGGCTCGTGGTAGTTGACTAAATCTTTATCTGTTACTTCTGTGTTAAGTATTCTGTATGATTCGGTATTTCGAGTGTTTATATTATGTATTCTGAGATGATATGTTAGAGAATGTGCTTATGACGTATTTGTTTAAGTGATTATTAGTTGCCATGCTAGGACAGGATTAATACGTTAAAATATGATTCGTATATCTGATATTATGATTTGTTATCGTTACGTGAATGTGTTGATCTGCGAGATTAATGTGCTAGTGTATAATTGAGTATTTTGAAGGTTAATTATCTGTCTGCATATGTGACCTGCCATGTTAAAACTCTGCTAAGGTTAGGATTTGATATGAGAACTGGTTTAGCTATATTGTCTGCCATGACTTGTCTGCCATTTCCGCTGCTACAATATTGCATTAAGTGTATTAAATGTTGATTAATTGATTTGTATGAATGTCATGATTATCTTCTAGGACTGTTTCCGTTAGTCTCTAGACATTTCCGTTTGGCTTATATGTAATTTGTTATTCTTGGTATGTTATGTGTTTGGTTGTTCTGATGTGTTCGTGTTTGTGTCATTAATGTGCTATGTGATGTCTAAACTGTTATGGTTGTTTGGATTTCTGTATATTTGTGCTTCCGCAGAATCCTAAAAGATCCTTCGTCATTATTTCATTTTATTTTCGTTATTCGTATATTAGTTTTGTTTTAGCTTTTGTTTCTGTTATATCCGTTCACTGGGCTTTGTAAGCTCAGCCGCACTTTTCTTTTCATGCGGCAGGTATTAAGCATTCAAGATGAGCTTATGGGATAGCTGATCTGGGTTTGAGAGTAGAGACGAGAGCAAGATTTGACCATAGAGATCTTAGATTTATTTGAATATTAAGTTATTTATACTATCTTTTGTAAGTTTTTGTAAAGGCTTCCGCTTTTGTACATTAGTTAAAGTTCTGATATGAAACCGTATTGTGATATCTTTACCCTTGTCGGGTCGGGGTGTTACATTCATACTACCCATCTCCTTGCATTTGGGTAACTCAAGTGTAACCAAACCACCACAAAGCTTATCGTTCCCCAAAACTGAAAATGCGCTTGCATTGGCAAACACTCCTACAGTCAGTACTTCACCTTCAAAATCATTAAAGGATAGGTTCAAATATCCTAAGGATTTCCATTTTTCTAAAAATTGTGGAATTTTGCCAGATAAATTATTTTCAGAAATGTCAAGTACCTCCAATCCTCCCAAGGAACTTAATGAAGATGGTATTATGCCTTCAAATCTATTGCCACTAAGGTATAACTTTGTAAGGCTAATACACTCACCAAGGCTACTAGTAATGGGGCCTGATAAATTATTATAAGATAAAGCAAGACTGCTCAACATCTTGAGGTCTTTGATCTCTGATGGAATGGAACCAGACAAGTTGTTGTATGAAAGATCTAAACCAATAGTTAGTGATGGAAGTTGAAGAAGTTGCTTGGGTATGTTTCCACTAAGTCTATTGACCGCAAGGTCTAAAAAGTTAAGTTCTTTACAATTCCCAAGACTTGATGGAATATGGCCTTCTAATTCGTTGGAAAATAAAAAAAATTTAGTCAATAGTGATAAGTTCCCAATGGCATCAGGGATAGGCCCTGAAAATTGATTTCTCGATAGACTAAGAACTTGTAGCTTTTGTAGTTTACCGATGGTAGTGGGGATTTTTCCTTTGAATCAATTAGCTCCTAAACCTAAAGTGGTCAAACCAACTAGACTGCCTATACTTGAAGGGAGGCTTCCAAATAATTTATTGCCTTCTAAAGTCAGATAGCTGAGTTGATGAGCTGAGATTACATATTGGCATAGGAAGCACTCCTACAAAGTCGCAATTTGAAAGATCCAAAGTTACTAATTTGGAGCAGTTTTTCAAAGAATCAACAAACCTCATGTCATCAGCTTCTCCGCGTCCATGGAAGTTGTTATTCTGTAATCTAATTAAATAAATATCTCTTAGTTTTGAAAAATCAATTGTCAACTTCCCACTAAAATTGTTCTCAGCAATTTCAAGATATCCTAATTTAGAACAATTAGAAAGAGAAGGTGGAAGAACTCCGGCCAGTTTGTTACCCCATAACTCAAGGAACTCAAGATTAGGGAGCTGATTACCAATTTGTGAAGGAAGACTACCAGTGAGGTGATTTTCAGCTAAGGATAAATTAACTAGGATTGAGAGGTTGAAAATGAAATGAGGGATGCTTCCATATAAGTTGCACTCACCAGAGTAAAATCCCGTCAAGCTTTTCCAATGACCCAAGGTATCTGGAATCCTCCCACCCAACGGGGTCCCGAGAATAGAAAACTCTTCCATTGATGTGATATTCCCCAAGAAAGGTGGGATTCCACCAGTTAACTTATTGTCATAAATTACAAGACCAGTAAGTTTCGAGAGTAAACTCATCTCCTTGGGTATGCTTCTAGTTAGCTTATTTTGGCCTAGCCAAAGGTCTTCGAGGTTAGAACAACGAGACAAGTTTGTTGGAATGACTCCACTGAATTTGTTATCATGAAGATAAAGAATACGTAGCCTAGATAGATGATTAAGTTCATGTGGAATGGTTCCTTGAAAGTTGTTGTACGGGAGAGAAAGCTTACGGAGGAAGCTGAGGTTTTCTGCATGAGGAGACAACGAGCCTTCTAAGCCTTTCGAAGGCAGTCGTAAAACTGGCACTCGTTTGTGCCGCTTTCCACATGAAATACCACACCAGTCACAGAAATGAAAGGAATGGTTCCACGAGGTAAGGATTTCGTATGGATCATGGGTGATCCTTGACTTGAATGACAACAATGCGTGATAATCAGTCTCATTACCGGCATAGGAAGCAGAGACGGTAGCGGAAGTGAGACATGTTATCGCAAGACCTTAAAAAAGAAAAGAAATACGAGAGGAGGATGACAAGTGAATTATTTCTTGTGGTGACTTCATTTATGGAAATTTACTTAAAATTATAAGAACATGCATTGGCTTTTTATACTTAGTTTTGCATGTTAACGTACGTGACATGCAACTGGTGAAATGAATGGATTCCACAAATTCCTTATCATCTTATGCCAAGACTTTTAAGAAATTATGATATTTTCAAATATTAATGTTTAACGTTCGCGACACGTAAATTGTGAAGAGAATGCCATCCACAAATCCCTTATCGGCTTGAACAAAACAATATTTTATTGATAATATCTATTTTCTATGTAAGAGAAGACTTTTTAAGAAGACTTGGGATTCGAAAGACGACATTAAGATGGGTGAAGACTGAGAATACGTAACAAACTTTCTCAAATATACCGATATACGTAACATACTTATTTGATTACTTTTGTACGTAATATACTTACAAATTTGGCTCATTGTACGTAATGTGACCGGTAACTAACAAGTTACCAGGTCAAAAGTTTGAAAAATGACATAAATGGTCCCTGTGGCTTGCATTGACTTTCACAGGTCATCCATTGACTTTATTTTCGTCCGTATTTCTTACGTTTTGTCCGTTTTTGTTCCGTTTTTGTCCGTTTTTCTTACGTTTTTATCGGTTTTCATCCGTTTTTCTTACATTTTTCTTAATTTTTGTCCGTTTTTCATACGTTTTGTCAGTTTTCATCCGTTTTATCCGTTGTTCCTGACGTTGTCCGTTTTCCTTATGTTTTACTCAGTTTTTGCCATTTTCATCCGTTTTTGTCCGTTGTTCTTACGCTTTGTCCGTTTCCTTATGTTTTATCGCTTTGTTCGTTTTTCTTACGTTTTGTCCGTTCCATTTTCTTACGTTTCTGCTTTTCATTCTTTCTTTTTGCCATTTTCATCCGTTTTTGTCCGTTTTTCTTACGTTTTCTGTTTCTTTCGTTTTGCCAGTTTTCATCCGTTTTTATCCGTTGTTCTTACGTTTTGTCCGTTTTCCTTATGTTTTTATCAGTTTTTGCCTGTTTTCATCCGTTTTTATCCGTTGTTCTTACGTTTTGTCCTTTTTTTTTACGTTTTGTCAGTTTTCATCCGTTTTTGCCAGTTTTCATCCGTTTTTGCTAGTTTTCATCCGTTTTTGTCCATTTTTCTTACGCTTTGTCTGTTTTCTTTCGTTTTTGCCAGTTTTCATCCGTTGTTCTTACGTTTTGTCCGTTTTCCTTATGTTTTTATCAGTTTTTGCCTGTTTTCATCCGTTTTGTCCGTTGTTCTTACGTTTTGTCCGTTTTCCTTATGTTTTTATTAGTTTTTGCTTGTTTTCATCCGTTTTTGTCCGTTGTTCTTACGTTTTGTCCGTTTTCCTTATGTTTTTATCAGTTTTTGTCTGTTTTTTTTACGTTTTGTTCGTTTTTCTTACGTTTTTGTACTATTTAAACAATATTTTGAAAAAAAAAATTTCCGAAAAAAATAAAAAAATTTCAAATTTCAAAAAAAAATTTGAATAAAAAATTTCAAAAAAATTGAATAAAAAAATTATTTTTCAAATATATTTTTTAAAAAATTTGAAAATTTCCAATTTTTTTAAGATTTAAAAAATATATGTTTTTTAAAAAAATATTTTTTGAAGATTTTTTATAAAAATTTGAAAAAATATTTTTCAAGATTTTTTAAAATTTTAAAATTTCCAATTTTAAAAATTTTTTGAATTGTTTTTCAAATTTGAGAAAAATTCCAATTTTTTTTGGAAAATTTTTCCATTTTTTTGGAAAAATTTTCAATATGTTTAAAGAGTACAAAAACGTAAGAAAAACGGACAAAACGTAAGAAAAACGAACAAAAACTGATAAAAATATAAGGAAAACGGACAAAACGTGAGGAAAACGGACAAAAACTGATAAAAACATAAGGAAAACGGACAAAACGTAAGAACAACGGATAAAAACTGATAAAAACATAAGGAAAACGGACAAAACGTAAGAACAACGGACAAAAACGGATGAAAACCGATAAAAACGGACAAAACAAAAAGAAAACGGACAAAACGGAACAAAACGACAAACGTAAGAAAACGGACGAAAATAAAGTCAATGGATGACCTGTGAAAGTCAACGCAAGCCACAGGGACCATTTATGTCATTTTTTAAACTTTTGACCTGGTAACTTGTTAGTTACCGGTCACATTACGTACAATGAGCCAAATTTGTAAGTATATTACGTACAAAAGTAATAAAATAAGTATGTTACGTACATCGGTATATTTGAGAAAGTTTGTTACGTATTCTCAGCCTTCACCCCATTAAGATTTCATTGTAACATATCAATCATGCAACCCAAGTAGCATGACTAGCGTCACCTATGGTCTATCATCCATACATTCCTTCTCAGCTTGACCAAGACAATTTAACTTTTAAGAAGACTTGGGCTATGGAAGACTACACTTATATTGGATATATCGTAGACAAGTAACTAACGAGTGTCGTTCGTAGCTGCACTTCGTTGCATACTTCTAATGTTTGTTTACATAATTGTAAGTGAAATAGATCATATAACATCATCACATAAAAATTGGCCCTTTAATTTAAGCACGCAAAAATAATATGTATGTAGAAAATTGATCGGTACTATAAAAATTGTTATAGAAATGTATGAAAAAACGAATAGAAGAAGTATGTTATTGATTAACCAGTGTCATATATTTAGCATTTTGTGTGTTTAATTGTTGATCATCTCCTCGTAATAATTTTTTAGAACAAAACTTGCAACATATAATTAAACTAGCTTCATAGCCCACCCGGATGGGCGGGCTAGCTTCTTAAGATTACTTGACGAAGATTAGATGGACGTAAATAAATATTTAATGACGGCAAATATCTTAGACACAAATTATAATAAAAAAAAAGAGAGAGTTCATATTTTATATGTAAAAAGAAGAATGAAAAGTATAAGAAAATGTAAATTACACGGTACTTATTCATAGACGAAATAAAACTAATTTGTAAACGATTGTTGTATACTTTATGTATTCGCCGTCTTTGTCTAAAGAAAGAACCTTCAAACATACAAACTATAAGTAACAAAATTTTTAGCGTAAATGTATGTAAAGTAGTCGTAAAATGATAGGAAGAACAAAATAAAACTACCAAATGAAAGTTGCTAAGTTTGTCGCAACATAAAATCTTTAATCCTTTTAAGCTTTTGACGGGTGAAACGATGAAACAGAATATTCGGGGAAAAGACCAGCCATTGTTGAAACAATCCTTTACTTTTCATTATATTGTTTGTAAAATATAGCTGCATGTGTAATCTTGATTAAAAACATATAATATGAATTAATTGGGTAATAGTTATGTGCATATCTTGAAATCCGGTGCCATATCATGGTCAAAAATTACATGCAAGGATGAATAAAACTAAACAATATGTATGTGTTTTACAAGTTAAAAGTTTACAGTATGCGCGCATCTTATGCATCGACCATGATAAACATTACTTCAGTTTGTAAATTGTTGCAAGATACCATAAAATTATTTAATCATACAACTAATTAAACGGCAAAATTATCTATACTAACCGCATATATGTCTTTCTTTTGGAGGGCGTTCATGGTTAGTCTCCTTGACAATATTCATATCCAATTCCTATACAGTTGAAATATAATAAAATAAATTAACACCAACCAAATTTCATACGCTATCTCAAATTCTAAACTGAATTCTAAAGAAAATATTTTCATACCATGTAGTCACTACTAACTTAGCCTAATCCACGGTAACAATGAAACACTAACCTCATTTACATCAGTCACGCATCTCAGCTGTATGGCGAAAATCGGTCGTTATAGGTAGCCAAATGAGCCGCACACAACAGGCTAAGTAAGCATATTTGGCCGATCTGCTGCATCTGCTCCGATCAACTGAGGGTACCTTAAAATGATAGCAACATTAAACGTATGATAAAGAGTTTGCAAAAAAGGCATGAGTGTTATTAAGTGTATGCGTATCAAAGGTGTGAAACTACCTGTGCACGGGATTTGAGTAGTGATCTCGCTGGTTGTACCTGTGCTCTGCTCACCTGCTGGTACTATAGAAATATTCAGGTTATACACAAAAAGAAGGGAACCAATAAAAAACAACAATGATGTGTCACGACAGATGCATTTTTACCCGACCGTGATCCTATTTGTTTTGATTGTTTCACAGATGTGTGACTCATCAATTGCTTCTCATTGCATTGTTCTGCAATCAAAATTGAGAATGGTTACCAGCATGGAGTTTTGATTTAAATCGTAACAATGAAGTTTTGACATAAAAACCAATAACTATTTTATTACATTAGGAGCTCTAATAAAAATAAAAAATAAAACATTATACGCCAACCTAATAGAATCCTCATATATGATTTGGACATTTCATCGATATCTTCTTCAAATTTCCTAAAGACGGTGAAAACAACTTATATAAAAGAAATTTCCTAAAAGTCTAGGTATAATTATTTTAATTTGTTTAAAAGCATATTCTAAGTCAACAAAGGCAATGCAAGCTATTTAACCCTGATATAAAGAAATAGACATGGAATAGTGTCTTTAAAAGCACTCGATTACAATCCTAAAGACGGTGAAAACAACTTATATGTTTGAATGAGGCCCAAAAAAAACGATTTCCAATAATATATTTGTTATTTGTTCTAGAGCAAGGATGAATAGGCCTTGAGTAAGACAAAAGAGGCGTTGGTTATTGTGGGCTCAAATTTAAAGACAACCATCACTTCCTTCCTCTTCGGTCACTAAGAATCTGTACACGAAATGTATGCCATTCTGATAAAAAAAAAAAAAAAAAAAAAAAAAAAAAAAAAAAAAAAAGGAGGAAGAAGTTCCAAATTTTTTCATACTTTTTATTCTATAGTATCTAATAAAAAATCATACCTTTTCGAAGCCACCTTGTGACGGGACCTCTATAAATATATGATGTAAATCTAGATACGAACCTCCAGTGATATGGACCCTAAGCACATCAGCAAGAATAAAAGTCTGTCTATTTGTTATATAGGGAGAAAGTATATGGCAGTTCAAAAAGCAGTCACACCTACTTAGTTTATATCTTATCTTTCTTAAATTGAGATGAAAATTTAACAATTCAAACATCCTAAAACTAATACGGCTATTCAGTTCAAGCTAGACAATCACTAATCAATCTAAAACTATTTACAGCAATAATGGTCTATACTTCACATTTATCCATCTTCTTCAAGTGTGTCACAATTTCTTTTACCAAGCAATGTTGATTTAGTGGTGTTGTTATGTTCCAACATGCATTGTGCTAGATAATAAACGTACTCTTACTGATAAATGTATTAAAGGGTTCAGGATTTAAGTTATAAACTTAACGGTTAGTTACACTGACTTCATAACAAAAAATTTGTTGATTAACCATTGTGCTTTTTAGCGGGGCGATCTTCATCCACTGCGTGTAGTCATGTTAGGTTTCCAGCAGTACCACTTAGAAGCTTTAGGTGTCCCTTTACACTCAAACATGACCAATGTCTATAAGAGGCAAAATGATTTGTCTGGGACATGTCAGTAGCAGGTGTAACAGGTTTCTGGTACAAATGAGTCCGGGTCTGAACGGGTACTGTGTGAGCATGGGTGTAAACAGGTCTGGATCATATTGAGTTTCCAAAAAAAAAAAAAAAATTGTATCATAAAGAGTTCAAAAAAGAAAAAAGAGTACCATATTTACTGGAAGTACCTTCAGTAATCGTCACAATTATTCGCTTCAGCACACTAAGAACCTGTAGAAAAAAGTTGATACTTATTAGTCACTACGAAGAAAGAAAGTATGCTACATGAAATGTGAGGAGCTCGCGTACGATACCCTTTCTGCAGAAAGATGCTGTTTTTCTTTCAGTCGGCTAAGGAAGCTGTTGTAAGTCAAAGTTTTTCTTCTTTGGAAGCGTGTATTCAGCAACCATTTTCATACCAATCTTCTTTAGCATGTTTTTTGTGTTTCTTATTTTCAGGGTTGACTTGAATTTATAATCCTCCTGAAACAAAAGGGAAATCTTATACCTATAGCTGCTGCGTATTAATGAAAATCACATGAAAGCTTAATAAACCAAATGTCACACTCAGGGACGGGATACTTTTGAATGATATCCACTGTACCCTGAAACAAAAAAGTTAATATATGAAAAGCCATATGATTGTTAAGCCACAAATACAAATGGCTTCACTTTACCAGAAAAAGTTGTAACATAGCATATCTTTGTATATAACGATAATTGGTTTTCTCAATTAACTTTTCAAAAAGAGTCACGAAGAAGAAATATCAAACCTCTCCTGGGGAGTGCTCTTTCATCTTTGGCTCCCATAATATGAGCTCCTTATTAACGCTTCGAAGTAAATTTAAAAATAAGCTTAATAGTACTGTCAGATTCAGCTTAATGCAACTAAAACTGTTTAGGACTCTAGGGTTTTCTGTATGGATCAAATTCTTATTTCCTTATTAGTTGAAAATAATCATGACACATGGTACCTTCTTTTTCTACAAAGCAGAAAGTTTTTATAAAGAGAGATAAAAACATAAACATCAAATAAGGCTAGCTACAATAAAAAGTAAGGTTATATGAAAACAATAAATATTTGCAAAATATGAAGATAAGAGCAACATAGCAGCTTAAAGAAGTTTTATAAGAAATTAAATAAATAAATAAATAAATCGACCAAGCATAGTAGCCAAAATCTCAATGAGGACCTTATGCAATAAAAGATAAAGGGTGGAAATGTGGAAACAGTGGAATACAAAAACAAATGGAAGTTGAGGAGGAGTGTAAACTCAAGCTTCGAATAATTACTAAACCCTCATTATTCACCTTAGATAGCATGAAATTGCCAAGCCACCTATTGCAGTCGACATAATTTGTATGGATTGAAGCAAGTAAGACCTGAAAAAGTTGAGTTAAGATTAGTATAAGAACAAATGCCCACTTGATGAAAAGCAAAGGACATTCACAGAGAAAAAGAGAAAAAAATATGCTAACTGAACTGCACATATGTGTAGGAAATTGTGAAGGTAGTCCCTCCCATGTAAAAGACTTCTCGACATACGTCCAAAATTCTGCAAGAAGCTCAATGGCACTAAGTGAGAACAATATCTAGCACAAAACACGGAATATACCAATTTGTTTGTCAAAAAACGCAGCCGACGCAACAATAGTACCACACCAAAGAAAAGTGAAAAAAGGTGTCGCGGGTACCTGTAGAAGCACGAAGATAGTTCATCCTTTTATACAAAGATTATAATGTCCAGTGTGAATACTTACATGATTCCCAGAAAGACATGCTATACCTTCAATTGAATCCTGTATAAACCATGTTAGCAGTCATTTGGCAGTCGAACCATGTTATCAAGGGCTGTTCGGATAGCTGCAGTTTAGTAGCTTACCCGACCTCCTGTTTATGAAAGAACATGTAAAAATAGTGGTCATACTACTAAAGTTGTACAGTCTCAACATTTCTTTTCTGGCACCGACCGTATGAACAGGTACAATAGCGTGAAAAACGGAATATACTCATGCCTTTTTTGCAAACAAATAGAAAGATTAATATGGGTAAACATGTTGCTTATTCCCATTCAACACATAATCGTTACCTTGTGGCAGACACTGATATTAGCAGCAACTACATTAGGCACCAAACGGCTTGCTCTAACACAAAAAAACGACATCCAAAACTTCTAAATACATACACAGAGCTGAATAATGAAATGGATGTATACTTACGTATGTAGTTACAACTTTCTCCGCCAACAGTGGTGGGATCAAATGGTGTGCCGTGTCACATCAATCTTTTACTGCCGCTGTCAGGACATAGTCGTGATTGCCACACATCACTCACAAAGGTAGTACCACCCTTATCTCAGAACTATTAGCGGAACGCAAGTTTTTTTTCAAATTCAGTTTGACGTCTAATAGGATTAATGCATCAGTTGACTGCTCAAACGGACGTTGTTGAGCAACAACATTTCGTACAACACCGATGTCAGCAGCAAACCGATTAGGCATCTGGTCACTCGCTGCAACCCAAAAAAATCAAAAATCACTACTACTTAATACACACAGAGTTGGACAATGCAGTGAATGTATACTCACATATATAGTTACTACTTTGGCTGTTGACAGTAGCAAAAGCATAGCGCATGGCACTGCAACGTACTTTCACGAATGGTAGCAGGAAAAAGGCGTCGTTGACACTCGTCAGCCGTAGACATTGCCCATAGCAAATACGACCCTGGGTAAAGAAGCGAGATAAAGCAAATATTACATTCCAAGCTTGCAAATGAAAAGGATGGTGTTTGTTATAGTGGCAATTCCAAGATCTGATACTAAACACAACATACCACTCTTTTACTAAAAGCAAAGGCCGAGCCATGTGCAATATGGCTTCTCGGCTTTACATGGGTCGGATTCATTGACATGATTATTCATCTCCTTTTAACATACACACAGATAATATAAACTACATCACAAGACTGAATAAGAAGGAAAGAATATACTCAGTATCATGATTTTTAGATTAAGTAAGAAGAAAAGGATATATCACCGATCATTTGTATTAACTTTGATCTCCATTAGCTCCTCGATAGGTTGACGACAGATGGGGCATTTGTTTGTGTAATCTTTCAATGCTTTGGCACTCACTGCATAGACACCGAATCATGCAATAAAGTTAGATTTAAAAAAATCCATCAAACATGAAATCATGCAATAAAGTTAGATTTGATGATTCTTCTGTTATGAAAAAATTTTGGAATGTTAGAATAAAATGGGGAGGTTATGAAGAAGTGTTGACAGGAAGTATTAATGGGGAGGTTATGAGTAGATGGTGAAGTATATTAGTTTGGAAGTATAAGATGATAAACAAATATGTGTATTGCCTCAGTGGTTGAGGCGTGGGTAGTAGAGACCCATGTTCGAATCTTGGCTGTGTCAATTTTTTTTTTATAATGTATCCGGGACAAGTGCCATGGTGGCATTTCCACCTCATCATAGAGGCGCCATGTCATGATTAAAATGCCAAGCATTATACATATGTCATGCTTAGTCCCATATATATATACTAGCTTCATAGCCCGCCCGAATGGGCGGGCTAGTTTCATAAGTTTACTTGATAATGATAACCGATAATGTAAACATTCGTAAACCAACAAATGAATATTAAATGAATAAAAAATGTCTAATTTTTTATCATATAAAATAGATGACACATGTATGATTAAGCCTTGTTATAAAACATGCCAAAAAAGAAGATATAAATCTAAAACCGCGAACATAGATAAATATGAATCAGATCAAATCCTTTTCTCAAACCATTCTAGATGTCCCTATTTTCCTTACCAGATACTGTCTTACTAATTGATTACTGTATATAATCCTTCCTACCAATCCTTACTAATTTTCTTGAACTAAAAAAAAGTTGAGAGTACTTGCATTCCAGTAGAAGAAACAATATACACTATTAAGGTTAAAGAATATCAGTGCATTAATTCATGAGGTGCGCATACTACGCATACATAACGGCTGTACCCCAATCATTTACATAGTATAGCACTAAAAGTTTACTAACTGATTCCTAGTCCCCACTAATGATATTAATTTCAGCTTGTGGCAGCCCAACATAAAATACCACCATATGATTACTAAAAAAACATAAACGTGGTTGAAGAAAGGACATGTGAAATATATATACTTACACTTGTTGGTATAATTCTTATCAACATCCGTGTCTATCATCATTTCCATCATCAACGTGGTCGTCATCATCATCACGAGTTTAGTATCTTTATGATCTGTAGCACTTATAATATATGACATCATACTACTAATGCAGAGACAATTTCATTAGTAATCGGTTTGTGGTTGAAGAAAGGGTAACCTCAAACTTGCACCAGCCTGACCGTGAAAGTCAACACAGTTTAAATGGCATCCATGACCAAGGAAGGTGCATAACTATTTTGAGTAACCAAGGTTTCCGACATTTTGGCCAACTAATCCAAGGGGTTTACGCTCACTGCCAGAAACTTAAACTGGGTAAAGCCCTCCCTTTTAAGGAGGTTGGCGTGGCCACTACAGGTTTGTTTGCACCAAGCACCATTTAAACTTGTGACCTTGCACACTTTGGTGATGATGGTCAGAAGCCCCTTACGGCTTTACCAACTCGGCCACCCCTGGTGGTTAGAAACATAACTATTTTTACTATTATCATGTTTTACACTATAGCAAAATGTTGACATTTAAACGGGCAAAGGAGTAACACGTTATCGAAATACAAAGAATTGTCAATACATGCTACAGAGAGTTGAGTTATGTCTATGGCCCCAACACATATCCATTTAGCTGTCTCTTCACCAAAAGCCACTGGAAGTGACTGATGAAATTTGCATACCATACAAAGGTCAGAATCATTGTGATTTATTTTAAAGCAACGTAAAAGTAAAAGTACCTGAAGGCCCATTTTTCTGTCTCCTTCCACACTTTCAAAGTCATTTACTATCGCTATACAAAGCTTCAATAGAAGTAGGAAAGAAAGAAAAAAGGGTTCATTATGTTTATAAACATGTAAGCAAAAAAACTGCAATGTTCGAATTCAAGCTTATTTAAATGAAATTTAAACTTTCAATATAAGTCATCATATGCTAAAGGAGTTTACATACCCCAGCCATGCTGTATAACAGTGTGAGAACTACTATGTCAGGTGTACGGGTTCCAAACAGTGCCTGACCAGCCCACCTGTCATGAAGATTTTATAGCATACGTGTCTTGTTAATGCAAATAAATAGCTTTCAAATTTGGAGTCAAAGCACATATTCGTTCAATTTAAAATTTAACATCGGGTTTAAAGTTTAAACCAACTGAGACTACCCACATAAAACGATATATATATCCATAAACCAAAAAATCTATTTGAACTTTGATCAGTAACAAAAATAAAGAAACTTAATTTGAAATGCAATTTGTGACTTATAAGTTAAGATTAATTAGTTTAAACAATAAACACCACAATACTATATCCGTATTAGCTTGATATAAGAGTTTGGCAGAGAAAATGGCACGCTTGATAATATTCGCTTGGGGTTAAGCTAAGACATTTTACTCTATCGCAAGTAGGTCATTTTGGAGAGACATAGTTTGCACAAAAGTTAACACTTAACAGATTTTGTACTTCCATTATTTCTATTAAAATATCATCCGGGTCATATCACATGTGCATTAATTTTATAACCTTGACTAAAAATCACCAAAACGTGCAACATACAAATAGAAGAAACAAGTGGTCCGGAACTACTAATACAGTAAAAGGTTCCATATAAACTGTAAATTCACAAGATGTTCAAAGTTTCAGACGCACTAGGCAAAATGACTATCCGAAGCACATAATAAGCCAATAAGGGATAAGAAGAATGGATATACCTGTTCACATTGTAATAGTAATCCATCATTGTGGTCAAAATAAAAATTAAATACAAATTTAAGCATGCTATTAAAGAAGTCACAGAATGCAAGCAAATCTGTGAGCAAAGACACTGGAAATATTTGATATAATG
>OU343218.1:106263734-106446563 GCA_910596185.1 Chrysanthemum makinoi | reverse complement strand
GTGGCCTTGAGGCATGTCTTTGCATGCCACCTCCCCCATGAGGTGGTAGTGTATGTGTTAGTGTGTTAAAATCTAGTTTATGAGGTGTAGTTTGGTCCCTGTAATTACTAATGTTAAGCCCTTAAGTCACAAAACTTAAAACTATGTAACGTAAAAATATAATACTTATAAAAATGTTAAAACTTATCAATATACTCTAACTAGGTATATTAAATGTGTGATAAGTCTCTTAGGGTGCGTCTATGTTGTTAAAACCTAATAATGTGGTTTGAGTACGCGTCTTACGTAAAAAGTAAAATATATACTTAAAAATGATAAAATAGTAATAGTTCATATAAATTATGATTTATTGGTGAAAATAAAGTATTTTGAACATATAGACTTATCGTAGTCTTGTGTTGGTTACAAGGAAAATTACCACTTACTACCGGTTATCGTATTTGCTTTTACGTTACGGTAAGAGTCAAATAGTCAAAAGTCAAAGTCAAAAGTCAACTTTAAAAAGTTAAAGGGTAAAATAGTCATTTTGCCTTATGAAAAATTATGGGTTACTACAGTCTCTACCCCTTAAGGGAATTCCGTCCCGGAATTCAGTGTGTGTCATCCGATGTTGAAGTGTTCTAGGAAAACGTGAGTGTATGCGCCGAATTCTAATCTTTGCGTTCTCAAGTTTCTGGTCATAGAATGTGTTATGTACCATTCTAAGTTTTTTGTGGTGGCTTAATTTGATAATCTAAAGGGTTTTGTTAAAATCTTATAGAGTCCAATATACCTCAAGTTTGGCTTTTTCCGATTCTCAAAACGAATCATATCTTATTGTATGGAGGTTTTCAATAAAACCTTAATTTCTAACATGGAGTTTTTGGTAAATTTTAACGCCTTACATCTACGAAATTTTTGTTTTAGGCGATAGTGTGCGGCATGCAACCTAATTTGTATTTGTATGGTTTCATTAGTTGTTTCCGATCTCGAACACCTTAGTCCAAAAATGGTTTACTGACACTTTCTTCTATATAGTGCCTTAAATGGAATAGTTTTGTTGTTGTTACAGTAACTGTTGTTAATCAATGGTGTAAGATATTGTTGATGTGAAATGGCTTATAATGATTTGATAGTTGTCGTTGTAGGAAAGTCTTGATAGTGGCAAGTGGTTGTCCAAACCACTTCCAAAATCGATCATGTATTAGGTAGTTTTGAGATGAAGGCTATATCGTATGGTGTTCATGTCTACTATTGTTTGAAAGAAACGTGATACTGTGAAGTTTTACATACTGACTTATAATGGGGTTCAGATAATGAAGTTATATGTTGATTATTAGGGGAGTGTAGTGTATGTTTACCATTATTCTTCGGTAGAGATGTCAAGTTTTCTTTAAAATCATAAGTGAATTTTAAAGGATTAAGGCGGAATGATATCCTTGAAACCTAAACAGGCTAGTACTTCTAAGAAATGACGAGAAGATTTGATGACTATCCCAAGATAGTAGTTAGGATTATTTCATAAATGAAAACTTTCAAGAATGAAATTAGGTAGTATAAATAAGTATTAAGATTTCGTTGAGTGGTAAGACACTATCATGTCTCTAGATCTTTTTAATGAATTCTAGTGGTTTATCGAGTTTAAGTAGGAAATTAACCTGAATATAACCCTTGTATAACTATTCTCAGTGTTTGAAAAATTTAAGTCGAACATAGTTAATCAGACTATGTTCCACTGTCCCTAGGTTAAATATAGGTGATTAGGATATATTTAACCGAGGTTCGATAAATTTTCCAAATACCTAAATTAGGTATACTTGTGATATGTCCATAGCTTTTGAGAAATTGTCCACTAAGCAAAGGCGATATCAAACCATTCAGTTGCAAGTCCAAGCCATAAAAGACTCGTAACCTATGTTTTCACATTCCATTGCATAGAAGATAGTATGGGTAGATACATGTGGAAAGGAAATCTTAAGTAATTCTAAAATAGTCCATACTTGGCTAGCCTCACGGACATTTAACAATGAAGGTTTCTGATCTGTGCAAAACCGTCAAGTCTAATCACGCAAACTGGTCACTTGTGAATGAATGACCGTAACAACTTAAAACAGTTCAGACACAAATGCAATGAAGATCTGAGTATAGTGTTTCCGGTCGTTATGTCCCAAATACCGAAGCTATGCAATGGATCAATCAACGTATAGTGATCGAGAAATTTGAACGAAAAAGAGATTTGTGAATATGATTATAACTAAGGAAAAGCCAACAAATTACAATGGCTTAAATGCAAATTAGAGGAAATTAAAAAGATAAAATCTATTAAATAAATGCTATCACTATAATTAAAATGATGTTTTTGTTTTTATGATTTTATAAAACTGAAATCAAAATCTACGTGACGTACAACTAAAAACGTGAAACTAAATCAATATTAACCCTAAAAATATAAAAATGATGTTTTTACAAACCTAATGATAAAAGAAAATATTTAGAAAAAGAAAATTATTTTTATGACTAATTATTTAATTAAAAACTATTTTTAACTATTAAATAAGTACCTAAAATACAAGAAAATAGGAAATAAAGCTAGAAAAATAAAATTATGAAATGGAAAAGTCTAAAATATCAAAATAGAATTTTCAAAACTATTTTTGTATTTTTCTGATTATTTTTCATTTTTCTAGGAATTTTAAACTACTAAAAACTAATTAAATTACTAAAAATTACAAAATGAACTATGAAAAATATGGAAAATTACTTTTTTTACTTTTTATATTTATCTAAGCCTAAGAAAAATGAAAACTTATTTTTTTGAACCTTTTCTGAATTTTTTGTATTAAAGGCTAATTAAAAAGTGCTAAAAACTAATTAAAATCAAGAAAAATAGCAAAACAGCTAGGAAAAATCTGAAAATTTCAGGAAAACTCTAAAATAATGTTAAGAAGCTAGGAAAAATGGAAAAACAGTGTGCTATGTGGAAGAAAATGAAACTGATGGATCAAGTGCTTGTGAATAAGCACTAAATTAAGCCAAATGAGCCAAACAAGCAACCCACTGATCACAGAAGCTATAATATACTAAATTAACCAAATTTCAACTAAAAACAATAAGCTCCAAGCACTGGATTACAGGATACAAAGATTTGGTGATTTAAGTGTATAAGCTAAAACAGTTTTAAGTACTAACTTGCAGTCAACAAATAAGCACCCAAATAAGCTAAGAAGCAGAATCCAATTGTTGATACCTAAACTAGACCTGGCTAGCAACTATCAAACCAAAAATCAACTCTAGACCAGCTCTATTGAGCCCTGAGACAAACCTGCAAGATCTGAGAAAAGACTCAGTATTAGCAGAGCCCTGGAGCAGGGCAAGAGGGCATGTCTTAGAGCTTATGCAGCAGCTTATCTAGCAAGCAAAAGTTAAAACCAAATAAGTGGTTCTCAAGACCACCAAGTAGACTACTTATAGACAAAAATTCAGATCCTAAAAAGTGTTAATAAGATCTGTGCAACTGCTGCAATTTCTGTACAAATCAAATTTTTGACCTCTTTTGACTTTTTGAAACAGGTTTAAAAGTTGACTTTGGTGGATTTTGAAAGAAAATGTAAGACTGATATAGATCAAGTGTGATGTAATGCAACTATATCAGGCAAGCTTAACAAGTTTTAGACCTATTTGATTTGATTTCTATGACCTTGTTCCAACAGATAAGCACACAAGAGCAGTTGCAAATCAACTTTGACTTTCGTGTAAAAAGGTGTAAATGAAGACTCAAATGACTTAATTAGTGATATTAAAGACTAAAGCAGTGAAGAACTCAGATCAAAACAACCTTGGAAACAACTTTAGCAATCAATCCAAACACCCCTTAACATACTGATTAAACAATTAAATAGATCCAAACACAGAACAAACTTGCATTAATGATTAAACTAAACTTATCTAACCTAAATACAACTAATCCAACAGGTATGAACTAGTTATTACTGCAAATGAAGATTATGCAATAAAACTTGGAATTGACTTACAAAAGGTCCCAAGCCACTATGGCCTGCCAACAAGGAAACCAGAACCCTAACCTATACAAATCAACCCAAATGCTTCCATTTCAACCCATTTCCAATTCTGAATCAACCCATATCATCCTTGCATCATTCTTGCTCCAAATTTGACTTTTGTTGACTAGTGTCCAAAGATGATTGAAACTGAGAAACAAGCTTGCAGAAAGCTATGACAAGCTAATACAAGCTTGTATGAGATTAAAATTTAACTGCTCAAAGCTTTGACAAAGTTGTTTGCAAGTAAAAATCTTGACAGTGAACATAAGATATGCAATTTGAACATTAACTTGAATTAAAGCTTAATAAAAGTTTTAATACACTGGAACTGCTAAAGTGAGTACAAAATAACTTGATAATACAATTGAGAAGCTAATTAAGACCTAATAATGTTAAAACGACATACACTTTAAAAAAAACTAAAACTAACTAACTCCTCTTGCTTCCTCTTGGTCTTTTTATAATCCAAAGCTTCTTTCTCACTCCTCTGAGCATTTCCCAGCTGCTTCCTGGCCATTGGATTGCTTAGGATCATCTTAGCCATTGATTTGGCTTTTGCGCAAATTCTGCTTTTGATATTAGGGACAGGAAAGAGGTGCATTTAATGTGGTGGGATGGGTAGGTGAGGTGGGGGGAGACAATGGGTGAAGTAGGGTGGCTATGGGAGGCTGGAGGAGGGGGGAGACTGACAGGATTGTCGGGGATGACAGGGAAGGGGGCGGGTTTTGTTTATTTAAATCATGGGTTGTCGGGTTGGGTTAACGGACCGGGTAAAGGGATTTGGGCCAGGGGTTTTTAGTTGGGCTTGGATATATTAATAGGTCCGTTTGGTTTGTTTAGGATTAATAAACACAAGGACCACATTTGCAACTTCTCAAAACCAAAGGACCAGTTCTGTAACTTATGAAGAGTAGTCAAAGGATTGGTTTTGCCAACTTTAATAATCCAAGGGTTAATTTTTGACACTTTTGAAATTCCGAGGATTAATTTTGAACATTTTTGGATTTTCAGGGGCTAAACTGTAATTTTCTCAAAACTTTTAGATTTTCCACCAAAGGACTAAATATGACAATTTGTGATTACAAAAGGACCTTTGGTGACTTTTCTTTTGAAATTTGGGCTCAGGGACTATTTTTGACAATTTTATAAACTTGGGGGACTAAAACTACAATTTTTGCAAATTTGATATGTTTTTCATCTGATTTTGATATTTTTGCATTTAAAACACATAAAACACTGATTTGTGATATTTTGATCATTTTGATGTGTTTCGGAGTGTTTTCAGATGATTTTGCAGTTTATTTTGTACAAAAATGATGAGTATTTACACACTCATCAATCCCCACACTAAACTATTGCTAGTCCCTAGCAATCTTTTGAGAAAACTTAATGGATTTCATCTCTTTACCAAAAGCCATTACTTCTGGAGTAGCCAAATGTTTCAGTTCAAGCAAGAACCATGGCACACCGATAATCATATGATTTATTGGCAAATCATAAACCATATAACGGATTTGATGTGTCTTTACCAGAAGCCGTACCCTTCTGGACTAGCCAACTCTTAGATAAATTATCAGAATTATCTTTGGTGAGCAGAATACCAATTATGGTTTTTCCACTGCCTTTACCACAAGCCATAATCTTGCGGGCTAGCCAACTCTTCACTTTTTAGGATATGGTGAGTCGAATACCATACAATTTTGGGCAAATTGCAAGCCGTCAACGGATTTGAGATATCTTTACCAAGAGCCGTTTGCTCCTGGATTAGCCAATCCTTTTGTCTTACAGACATGGCGGACTGATAACCAATTGAGTAAGTGTAGAACACTTACTCCAAAAAAATTTTGGCCAAAAACGGGGGAATTAGGCGGATAATTACATGATAAAATTCGTGAGAATCCCCCCCACACTTAGAAATGAATATTGCCCTCAATATTCAAAGTACCGGCGGTTATGCCGAAACAAAGAACGTGAAAGGGAAATACTACGGCCATTATTTAGAAAGAAGATTTTTTTTTTTTTTTTTTGGAAACACTTATATACACAACATGTGGGGCAACCCCCCACACTAGGGTGGTAGAAAATAGAAAGAAGTCAGAAATATGGGTGAAAACCCATATGGCATGCTATTGTTTTGATTACC
Source organism: Chrysanthemum makinoi (assembly GCA_910596185.1). Classification (NCBI taxonomy): domain Eukaryota; kingdom Viridiplantae; phylum Streptophyta; class Magnoliopsida; order Asterales; family Asteraceae; genus Chrysanthemum; species Chrysanthemum makinoi. Next base: position 106,440,380 of record OU343218.1, on the reverse strand, counting down.
GAGTCGCTAGCTTGACTCGACCCCGAATTCATTTGTTCTTGGGGAAAGTTACGTGGAAAACCAATCTCAATCGGACTTTCGTTCACAGTGTTAACAAACATATGAACATCAGAAAGTTCCACACCGACGAGACACGACCGCGGTATTGTTAATAGTAAAAACTATAAAGAATGATACCGAGGTCAAAGATGGTGTCCTCATTCCCGAAAGAGAAAAGGGAAAGAGCAACCACACCATCTGTGAAGAATGGAACAAAGATATGTATGACAATGCAAGTCCATTCCTCATCAGAAAGAAGCAAATCACCATTTGTGACATTTTTAAGCTTAAACTTGAAGCTTATATGGTGATTGTCAAGAAGATGTCCGGGAGGGAGGGTGGGAAATGGTTCTTCAATCAATAGACTTTCCAGAAAAAGGATGTCTCCCTCCGGATCCAGGTAAGTGTTATCAATTCCCGTTGGAATTGACTCATCACTAAGAAATGCATCGACTTCATTCCAAAGTTGTCATCTTCCTCATCAAGAGTGAGAGAAGGGATGGAAGAGTCGGGAATAAGACTAGAAGATGATGGATCATTTTTGAGCAATTCATCAATGGGAAGGATGTCTCCCATTGGATCACAAACATCATCATCCAACTCAGATGAAACTGAAGAGAGTTTGGTTTCATCCACAGAGTTAACAAACTCGATGCGACAAACTGATTCCGGAGGTGGGACAAGTGGTGTGCTCTTAGAGCTAGCAGTTTCCACCACTTCCGATGAAGTCTCCGAATCTAGATCATCATCATCATCAAGAATACTCTTGACTTCCCTGGTACAGCTTTCAAACCATTTGTTTGAACCAGGGGTAATTTTTAAAGCTTTGAGCTCAAGACGTTTTCATGACTCCTCTTAACTGTGAAGTTTGAGAGTGTTGCATTGAATCTTTCAGATCTTTGATCAATTGTGGCAACACTCTGTTTGTACAGAGGTTTGGAGTTCTGGTTGATATTTAAGGTGAGCTCTTCGTTGTCAACCCGTATGGTCAACTCTTCAGCAAACACATCAATCAGAGCACGACTCGTTCTTAAGAAAGCTCTCCCTAAGATAAGGGGAACTCTAGGATCTGCATCGAAGTCTACTACAACAAAGTCGGCATGAAAGTGAAACTTTCCCACTTTCATCACGACATCCTCGGCTATCCCAAGTGGACGAGTTACGGTACGGTCCGCTAGCTCGAGTGTCATACGAGTGGATGAAAGTTCAGGAAGAGACAGTTTTTTCCATACTGAGAGTGGCATGAGGTTAATGCTAGCGCCAAGATCGGCCAAGGCGGAGCATTGAAACATCCCCAAGAAATCACACGGGATTAAAACCCGGCCAGGATCTTCAAGCTTTTCGGGAAGCTTATTAAGAATGGCTGCTGAGCATTGCTCATTTAGAGGGGTTTTCGCCATCTCAGACAACTTATCTTTGTTGGTGAGTAAGCCTTTAAGTGTGGATGCAAATTTAGGCATTAGAACGAGAGCATCAACGAAGCTTATATCAAAGTGAAGCTCATTGAAGATTTGGAAAAAATTTTCCATTTGCTCTTTGTTTTTGTCTTTGAGCTTCTCATCATTCATTCTTGATGGGTAAGGAAGCCGACTAGACTTTTGAGCCGGGATGGAAGTGTTTTCTCGGCTCGAATTTTTCTTCGAACTTCGGGTTCGGGACTTGAAGCTTGGACTACCGAAGGTGGGACGTGTGCGGTACTTCGTGGGCTTGAATAATGCACCTTGTCCGTTGTCTCCTTGGTAACTTGACTAAATGCCACAGGAGGAGGGGGCATAGGAGTCGAAGGTCCATTGTGCGTCTTACCACTACGGGTGGTGACGGCTTTCAACTCGGCATTTGGATTGGGAATAGTATTGCTTGGGAGTCCTCCAGAAGATGGCGAAGCTTTGTTCATATTCATGTTCATGAAACTACTCATCATATTCTTTAACTCATTTGTCTGCCGAGATAATGTGGTATCAATTTCCTTTTTAGCTCACCTCTCATGTTATTGATCTGAGTTTGCATTGAACGCATGTTCGACTCAGTCATTTTCATGAAGTCATTTGGTATGGGAGCTTGAGGAGGTTGTTGATAACTTTGATGATTAGGAGCTTGATATGGTTGGTTGAAATTGTTCCGGTTTTGATTGAAATTTTGAGAGTTATTGAAGTTGTGTCCTTGATTTGGAACAAAGCGATTTTGATTGCCATGGTTTTGATTGCCATGGTTTTGCAGGAGGAAAACCAGGTGGTGTCATACCGCTAGGTGCACGGTAGTGAGGATCAGATTGTGGTCGGTATTGATTGTGGTTTACCGAAGCTACGGGAGCTTGGTAAAAAGCAGCATCGGTTGCTTGACAATCATAATACGCGTGTGGACCACTACAAATTTCACACACCTTGTTTATGGCTTTGATTGGTTCCGCTTTTGAATTTCGCTTTTGATTTCCTTTACCTCTTTTATCATACAATGGATCATGTCCGTTAGAGCGGCTAACGGAGCTGCTAACTCGGAAGAGTTACTTGGATGAAGAAGGGAGTGTTCGAACATTGACTTTGTTACGAGAAATAGGAACTTTTGATTTACTCTCGCAAATTTCAAGCACATCTTTAGGTTTACGATTCAAGATATTGCCACCTGCGGATGCGTTCAAAGAATCTTGATCGTTACAGTTCAACCCATTATAAAAGATATTGACTTGTTGAAGCTCCGTGAATTCATGATGGGGGCATTTCCGGAGGAGATCTTTGAATCTCTCCCATGCCTCTCCAAAGTTTTCATCGAAATTTTGACGAAATCCGGAAATTTCATTTTTAAGATTAGTCGTCTTTGATGGAGGGAAGAAGTAATTAACAAACTTTTGAACCAGATCCTCCCAAGTTTCGATGGATCGAGGGGTTCTTTTCCACCAAATCCGGGCTGCCCCTCAAGTGAGAATGGGAAAAGCATCAACTTGATTACTTGTTGTGGCACATCCTTGAAATTGATAGTTGAAGTCAACTTGTTAAACCAACGGATGTGTGCATACGGGTCTTCTCGGTCAGACCCGCGGAATTGATTTGTAGACACAAGTTGGATCAAATGTGTCTTCAATTGAAGTGATCGAGTTGATTACGGTAAAACGATGGCATCTCCATAACCCTCAGTGGGTGCCTGGAGCATTTCCGCCATAGTACGTTCGTCTGCCATGGTGTTGTTAGAAATAGTACGAATCTCGGGTTCGACTATTTGGGCAAAGACGCCTACGAGAAGGTCTTCTAGGAATTTCTGCTAGATCACGCAAAGGACTCAATGATCTAGAAGAACGAGTGCGCATGCACTAGAGTAACTCTAAGGACTCTCAGAGTTAAGGAGAGAAATGGAATTATGAAGATATTTCAGATGAGAATGGGAATTATGAAGACGTTTTATAAAAATTTTGGGGTGAGAAGAATCTTTATGGGTTTTCTGGTTCTGAAACGTCGATATCACAACAAAATCAATTAACACAAAATCGAGGCAAAACAACAGTGAACTTAACCAATAATCCAAGATGAATGGCTTCTTTGAAAAAGGTACACCAATCACAAGGACACAAAGGCAAGTTTTAAATCTTTAGTTCGGGAACTTATTATGGTCGCACCCCCAGTTAGGTAGTGCACTGCCTTGGTTTTCGGTGGTAATCTTTTAAGTTGTTATTATTAAAGAAAACGACGGATCTTTTTGTATTTTTATTTTTGATACATATATAGAAACAAAAGAAAAATATTTTTGTGTTTTATACGTTTTTGGCTGTTTTTGGGTTTTTGGATTTTTTAGAAGAAAATATGGATATATATATATAGATGATAGATGGATGGTATAAACAAATGAGTGAGGATTCAAACAACTAATCTGCTACACGGAAGATAGATCAGCACAGCTCCCCGGGCGCCAAAAATTTGATCGCAAAACCGTCAAGTCTAATCACGAACTGGTCACTTGTGAATGACCACCGTAACAGGACTTAAAACAGTTCAGAAACGAATGCAATGAAGATCTGGGGAGTATAGTGTTTCCCCGGGTCGTTATGTCCCAGCGAGCTATGCAATGGATCAATCAACGTATAGTGATCGAGAAATTTGAACAAAAAAGAGATTTGTGAATATGATTATAACTAAGGAAAAGCCAACAAATTACAATGGCTTAAATGCAAATTAGAGGAAATTAAAAAGATAAAATCTATTAAATAAACGCTATCACTATAATTAAAATGATGTTTTTGTTTTTATGATTTTATAAAACTGAAATCAAAATCTACGTGACGTACAACTAAAAACGTGAAACTAAATCAATATTAACCCTAAAAATATAAAAATGATGTTTTTACAAACCTAATGATAAAAGAAAATATTTAGAAAAAGAAAATTATTTTTATGACTAATTATTTAATTAAAAACTATTTTTAACTATTAAATAAGTACCTAAAATACAAGAAAATAGGAAATAAAGCTAGAAAAATAAAATTATGAAATGGAAAAGTCTAAAATATCAAAATAGAATTTTCAAAACTATTTTTGTATTTTTCTGATTATTTTCTATTTTCTAGGAATTTTAAACTATTAAAAACTAATTAAATTACTAAAAATTACAAAATGAACTATGAAAAATATGGAAAATTACTTTTTATACTTTTTATATTTATCTAAGCCTAAGAAAAATGAAAACTTATTTTTTTGAACCTTTTCTGAATTTTTGTATTAAAGGCTAATTAAAAGTGCTAAAAACTAATTAAAATCAAGAAAATAGCAAAACAAACTAGGAAAAATCTGAAAATTTCAGGAAAACTCTAAAATAATGTTAAGAAGCTAGGAAAAATGGAAAAACAGTGTGCTATGTGGAAGAAAATGAAACTGATGGATCAAGTGCTTGTGAATAAGCACTAAATTAAGCCAAATGAGCCAAACAAGCAACCCACTGATCACAGAAGCTATAATATACTAAATTAACCAAATTTTAACTAAAAACAATAAGCTCCAAGCACTGGATTACAGGATACAAAGATTTGGTGATTTAAGTGTATAAGCTAAAACAGTTTTAAGTACTAACTTGCAGTCAACAAATAAGCACCCAAATAAGCTAAGAAGCAGAATCCAATTGTTGATACCTAAACTAGACCTGGCTAGCAACTATCAAACCAAAAATCAACTCTAGACCAGCTCTATTGAGCCCTGAGACAAACCTGCAAGATCTGAGAAAAGACTTAGTATTAGCAGAGCCCGGCGAGGGCAAGAGGGCTCTTAGAGCTTATGCAACAGCTTATCTAGCAAGCAAAAGTTAAAACCAAATAAGTGGTTCTCAAGACCACCAAGTAGACTACTTATAGACAAAATTCAGATCCTAAAAGTGTTAATAAGATCTGTGCAACTGCTGCAATTTCTACACAAATCAAATTTTTGACCTCTTTTGACTTTTTGAAACAGGTTTAAAAGTTGACTTTGGTGGATTTTGAAAGAAAATGTAAGACTGATATAGATCAAGTGTGATGTAATGCAACTATATCAGGCAAGCTTAACAAGTTTTAGACCTATTTGATTTGATTTCTATGACCTTGTTCCAACAGATAAGCACACAAGAGCAGTTGCAAATCAACTTTGACTTTCGTAAACAGTGTAAATGAAGACTCAAATGACTTAATTAGTGATATTAAAGACTAAAGCAGTGAAGAACTCAGATCAAAACAACCTTGGAAACAACTTTAGCAATCAATCCAAACACCCCTTAACATACTGATTAAGCAATTAAATAGATCCAAACACAGAACAAACTTGCATTAATGATTAAACTAAACTTATCTAACCTAAATACAACTAATCCAACAGGTATGAACTAGTTATTACTGCAAATGAAGATTATGCAATAAAACTTGGAATTGACTTACAAAAGGTCCCAAGCCACTATGGCCTGCCAACAAGGAAACCAGAACCCTAACCTATACAAATCAACCCAAATGCTTCCATTTCAACCCATTTCCAGTTCTGAATCAACCCAGATCATCCTTGCATCATTTTTGCTCCAAATTTGACTTTTGTTGACTAGTGTCCAAAGATGATTGAAACTGAGAAACAAAGCTTGCAAAAGCTATGACAAGCTAATACAAGCTTGTATGAGATTAAAATTTAACTGCTCAAAGCTTTAACAAAGTTGTTTGCAAGTAAAAATCTTGACAGTGAACATAAGATATGCAATTTGAATATTAACTTGAATTAAAGCTTAATAAAAGTTTTAATACATCGGAACTGCTAAAGTGAGTACAAAATAACTTGATAATACAATTGAGAAGCTAATTAAGACCTAATAATGTTAAAACGACATACACTTTAAAAAAACTAAAACTAACTAACTCCTCTTGCTTCCTCTTGGTCTTTTTATAATCCAAAGCTTCTTTCTCACTCCTCGAGCATTTCCCGCTTCTGGCCATTGGATTGCTTAGGATCATCTTAGCCATTGATTTGGCTTTTGGCGCCAAATTCTGCTTTTGATATCAGGGACAGGAAAGAGGTGCATTTAATGTGGTGGGATGGGTAGGTGAGGTGGGGGGAGACAATGGGTGAAGTAGGGTGGCTATGGGAGGCTGGAGGAGGGGGGAGGGACAGGATTGTCTGGGGGGGAAGGGGGCGGGTTTTGTTTATTTAAATCATGGGTTGTCGGGTTGGGTTAACGGACCGGGTAAAGGGATTTGGGCCAGGGGTTTTTAGTTGGGCTTGGATATATTAATAGGTCCGTTTGGTTTGTTTAGGATTAATAAACACAAGGACCACATTTGCAACTTCTCAAAACCAAAGGACCAGTTCTGTAACTTATGAAGAGTAGTCAAAGGATTGGTTTTGCCAACTTTAATAATCCAAGGGTTAATTTTTGACACTTTTGAAATTCCAAGGATTAATTTTGAACATTTTTGGATTTTCAGGGGCTAAACTGTAATTTTCTCAAAACTTTTAGATTTTCCACCAAAGGACTAAATATGACAATTTGTGATTACAAAAGGACCTTTGGTGACTTTTCTTTTGAAATTTGGGCTCAAGGACTATTTTTGACAATTTTATAAACTTGGGGGACTAAAACTGCAATTTTTGCAAATTTGATATGTTTTTCATCTGATTTTGATATTTTTGCTTTTAAAACACATAAAACACTGATTTGTGATATTTTGATCATTTTGATGTGTTTCTGAGTGTTTTCAGATGATTTTGCAGTTTATTTTGTACAAAAATGATGAGTATTTACACACTCATCAGTTTCAAAAGAGAATTTTGATGAATGTAGAGAAAGTTGCTGAACTTCAGCTTTTGTAGATGATGAGTTAGTTTGTCCTTTAGAAATCCTATTTCTTGTATTTTCATTAGGGAAATCGCTAGATTGTGACGGGTTTTGTGTAAAACTATATTACATAAGGTTTTATAAGATAATTTCTAGAATCAATAGTATAATTTATAATGTTTGCGAAGTAAATTAGACCGTTGTGTAACTCACAATGTCTGAGAAGTAGTTGAGACCATTGTGCAACTCACAATGTCTGAGAAATAGTTGAGACCATTGTGCAACTCACAATGTTTGAGAAATAGTTGAGACCATTGTGTAACTCACAATGTCTAGTAAATAATAGAGACCATTGTGCAATTTACAATGTCAGGAAAGTAAATGAAACCACTGTTTCATTCACAGTGTCTGAGGATGAAATAGAGACAACTGTAGGATTTACAGTGTCTGAGAGTGTAAGCGAGACCACCGATCTCACAGTTGTCTTGAAAATGAATGAGACCATTGTATCTCACAATGTATAGAAGTAGGAAAGACCATTGTAATCGGTTACAATGTCTTGGATAAAGTTTCGTAATCCTAAAATGCACGAGTAGATGCATGATTGTGAGATTAGGAAAATATGATTGTGCCGTAATGCCTTAGAATAGGCATACGCAGGTATGTTTAGTACATCGTTTATGAATGAAATTATGTCGAGTGTATATATCAATATACTAGTATGTTTGTATAGCTTAAAATGCCTAAAAGTCACATAATCATCTAGAGGATGGAAGGCACGGTGAACGGAAGGCTATAAAATGTTTTTGTTTGTAAAAGTAGTTATAGTTTAAGTCTCAATTTAGACTCGTTTCTCTATAATTAAGGCTCTGATACCAATCTGTAACACCCCCAATTTCGCGATACGCAGCGAAATTCAAACTGGGTGTTACTTCATGGCACAACAGTTATAACAATAGAAAATGAACTCTAATGGAGTCGTTTTAAAAGATTTATCATTCGATTTATATAAACTATCTAAATACCATTTTCACAAGTCTTAACTCTTATTTAAACCTATGAACTTATATTAACTTAAAAACTATTTTTGAAACCTTTGTATTTCACGACATCATCATATGACACGCCGTAATTATTTCCATCACAACACTCATTGAGTGAATAACATTTATACATGATAAATGTTATGCTAAACTACTTCACGACCTCTTGATTTTGATAGCCAAACAACATTTAAGGAATACTTTAACTTAAGGATTCATGTACAACATCATAAGCCAACAAACTACATATATTTGTACAATTATATCATACAATATACTAAAACACGAATACTATACTTCCGTAGGTAATCGTTAAAGATCGTGGTCTTGCCATACTCTATTGTTGACAAACATTATATCGTTACACTCCGCTGCTGATCATAATCGTGAGTTCATAGCCCCACTTTTTATTGCTTAAATGTTTTATAAACCCTTGGGGGAAATACATGCTTTATTTTAAATCGAACACATTGCTTTGAAATTATACTTGAATGTATTATTTGCACTAAGTACCACTATTGCCAATCTTAAGTACCTATTATCATGAACAATTAATCACTTCGGTGAACGCAAATAATGTGGATAGCTATTGGGATTGACAATTCCTGTTTGTTTGACCAAGTCCGGTAAACAAACGCACTATATTTGAAGATCCATAGGTTTAATGGAAAATTACCTATTAGGGCAACTGTTACTATTATATCAATTGCGTTTGACAAGCTGTTAACATTTAGGTGTCATGAGCTTAGTGCAATAATCTCTATTTTGTTTTCTAAACTATGAATGTGAGACTAATTACCTCACGTTACGAATATTGTGTTCAACTTATTTCCTAAACTCTATGAATTTCACTCAACCTTTGTGTTGATAGTTTCAAGCATGTATTTCAGGTCCATATTGTACGAGGCTGGTACGGAGAAGCACGGATACTCAAGAAGGCTATAAATTTTATTATCATTCGAAAACCAATTTAGTGTATTTTGTAAACTGTGAAACTACTGGGACCTCATTTTTGTAAACTCTGACATTTATATAAATCGAATGATAAATCTTTTAAAACGACTCCATTAGAGTTCGTTTTCTATTGTTATGACTGTTGTGCCATGAAGTAACACCCAGTTTGAATTCCGCTGCGTATCACGAAATTGGGGGTGTTACAAATAGTTATAAGCATCATCAATATCAGTTATTTTATTGTTACTTTTTCCTCCTTATTGCATACACTCTGCACAAATTCCTAAACAAATTACTGCACATAATTCTCGCACTTTATCTCTCACTAACACACAGCACAAAATGGTTCTCTACCACAAACAGTCTGATACCAAATGGCCTAAACTATCTTACCCCTATGAAGGATCTGTTGGCACATCCAAAACAAGAATCCTCTGTAATTGTTAACAGGTTCCAGAAAATAAACAACAATAGTACAAATGGCTATGTCCCCCATTTTGGGGTAGGGAAGATCGCACTTATATTGCATTATAACATATTTTTGACTAGTAATAATTGATTTTTATGTATAATCATAGCATAAAAGACTATGAAGAAAAATTGGGGGTGGGAAGACTAGGCTTATATTGCAATATTATAATTTTAATCATGTCATCCAAGTAGCATGACAAGCATCACCAATAATGTAAGGAATAATGGTCCAGGATGTAAGCAACTTGACATGTACCTTCCTTTTGTATGTACTGGGTGGGGGAAGACTAGACTTATGTTGCATTATAACTTTAAGGGATAATGGTCCTACTACTTTTAGAAAAGTTTTAAAATTGATTTGAAAAATAAAAATTGATTTACAAAGTTTTAAAATATTAAAAAAAACATATGATTAAAATTTGGGACGACAATGTCGTCCCCTGAGTGTTTTATTTTTGAAAATATAATAAATTGATTTAAAAGTTTTTCTTTTAAAAAAAACAATATTTAACACTTTGGGGACGACATTGGCCCCAAAATAGTAGGGCCAAGTAGATAGTTTGACTGCTATTTTTGTTGAAAAAAAGTTGGACCATGACGACAAAAAGGGACGACAATGTCAACCCAAAATGTTGGGCATCCCCAAACCCACATTTTGGTGTAGTGAGTCTTATATAAAAAGAATGCACAAATGTACTGCTATACTGTAAACACCAACCGCGACACAAACAATTTGCTATACTACATGTATATTGTATCAAATGTGAGATAATCATATACGGAGTAGATCATAAGTCAACAATACTAATACATGTCCCATTTATCCCAACTTTATGCAAATACGCAAAAGAACATGAGACATTATACTCAAAGAGCACTAATTATCGTACCCATACAAAAATTAAGTTTTTGATTAACCAAAACCAAGTAAGTGAATTGAAATATGAGAGGAAAATGATAAGTAACTTAATGCTTGTTGTGACTTCATTTTTGGAAATTTAATTAAAGTCATAAGAATAAGTATTGGCTTTTTTATCATTAGTTTTGCATGTTAAGAGTTTGTGATTGGCATGCAAATAGTGAAATGAATGGCTTCCACAAATTCCTTATCATCTTGACCAAAAATTTTAAGAGATTATGATATTTTCAAATATTAATGTTTAACGTTCGCGACATGTAAATTGTGAAGAGAATGCCATCCCAAATTCCTTATCGACTTGATCTATTTTCTATGTATACTCAGAGAAGACTTTTAAGAAGACTTGAGATTGGGAAGACGACATTTAGACTTTTAAGAAGACAAGTAACTAACGAGTAACGAGTGTACTTTGTAGCCGCACTTCGTTGCGTACTTCTAATGTTCGTCTACGTAATTGTAAGTGAAATAGATTGAATAACATCATAAAATAACACTCAAAACTCTAAACATTTTATGAAGAAGGATTAATATATTTAAATGAAGAATATGGGAACTTTTCATATTTTGTAAGAAAGTTGCTTAGTTTTATTATATATCTCTTAAAAGGTCAAGGAGAAAAATTATTAAAAATTATGAATATGTGGCATATTTATACAAAGTATAACTTTAAATTTTGTATTAAATTGTGTTTAAATAAAAGACGACTTAATGCAGATACTCTCAGTTTTATCATTTTATATTTTCAGTCATCTCTATTAAGTCATAAACAAACAATTTTCATATGACCTTTTTAAATATGTTTTTTTATATTAAGTCAATTAAAGCAAATTCAAACAACATCTTATACTTAGATTTAATCATTATATTATTTACCTGATATGATACAAAAAATATATATATAATCAAGTTCATTTTGGAAATCTGAAACAAACATTTTTATTTGGAGTGATGATGGGTTGGGACAACTATATGTTGTGGCCCATTATATCATTTTAGGAAACATCTATGTCTTTTCCCATGTTACATACTTACATAGTTAGTCAGCTTTCATTTGTTGATCAAATGACACTTGATCTCATATAAGAATGACACTTGATCTCATATAACAAGGATGCACAGATGTAGTACTATACTCTAAACACCAACCGCGACACAAACAATTTGATATACTACATGATGTGGGATTATCATACATGTCATATAATAACAACACTGCCAAAGCCAACGCATGATCCGGTTTGCAAATGCATAACACAAATAAACAACTAATTGATTTATTTCCTTATATATTTGCCACGTTGGCAATCCCATCCAAACACACTTGACTCTGATTCATCTCCGCCATCCAATCCTTCCACCCTTTGAGAATAAATACTTTTTCACTTTCAATAAAAAAATAGTTTTTACATTATATGTAGTTAAGATAAGAGAAAAATAAACACTTCTTAAGTCTATTTGATCAACTTTTTGAGGAGCTATGTACATTTTTACAACAAATTAATGTGTCAAAGATTAAAATAAATAAATAAATAAAAAATGAACTTTTACAAAAAAAATTAAGTAGTTGCCACGCTGGCAATCCCATCCAAACACACTCAACTCTAATCTCCACCATTCACCAAAACCATCACTCTCCAATTTATCAATATTTATTATTCCTTATACATATTAGTGTTACATACATCGAGATGGTGATTAGAACTATGGACTAATTGGGTTTTGCCAATTATATTAATCGAAGGTTATTCATGTGAAACTTTGAACTTAGGGGTCGTTTTTTAAGCCTATTTTGGGCTTATGATCTTAGTTGGTTCGGCTTATATCTCATAAGCTCATCTTTATCCGTCTTTCTTCTACCTTATGAGCTTATGTTTCATCTTTAAGTCATAATAAGCTCACAAGTCTTTAAATAAGCCGGAAAATATGGGCATATGAGATTTAAGCATTGTCAAATAAGCTCATAAACCAAAAAATAAGCTTAAACAAACATCCCCGTTATTTAGTCCTAGTTTTAGTTTCTATTTATTTGAGCTCCAAAATACACCCAAAAGCTAAAGCCTTTAAATAGTTGTGCATAAAATTTGTTTTCTTGTGACTTTAGATAGGGACCCATAAATATAATTTTTTGAGATGGCACTTACTCTTTACTCCTTAGACGTATTTATTCTTGCATGTCACAACAGAGTATGGAATTGTATTATGTGGAATTAATTTCTAGTGATTATGATTTAGGTGGTCGTAGAGAAGACGCCTGGACCTGTCCTAGCTGTGGGAATGTCAACTTTTCTTTTCGGACAATTTGCAATATCGCTCGTACACAGCCAAGACCAGCTGATCATAACTCAATAAGTTGCACACATATCGTAGTAGCTATCGTTTTTTGGCTTTAAGAAATTAGGCGTTTACAAGATCAGTCTCCCACTCGCTTTTTACGAAATCTATCAAGGCAAATGCGACCCCACAAGGCTGCTCCTCGTCTTTTCCTTACGCTGGTTTCGGTGCACCCTCTTCAATGTATATGGGTGTAACACCTTATGCTGCATCTCCGTTTAATGGAACATCTATGCCTCCTTATGATGGTTCCGCTTATCATTAAACTACAACAGCCGTCTGCCTGGAGGGAACCCTTGTCGTCCTGTCCATTGCAACTCTCTGCCACACTTGCTTATTCAGGTGGGCCCATGATAGGAACTGGTATGTGTTTTTATTTGGGTTGATTTTGGCCTTTTTATTGTTTACCATGTGTCGTTTAGAAGTTATGGTATTCTGATACTTATTTTGTTCAATAATCTTATTCGGGTTGTTTGGGTCAACCCGGATGCTAAATAGGGTTGGGTATCGGGTAAGATATTTTTGGCTAACTCGGGGTTTTTTTTTTTTTTTTTTTATAAATTATCTATGTAAATCAGAACAAATAGGCAATTTTATGACCATTTTACTCGTATTCGGGTTGGCCCAAACCCGAATAGCACCGACTCGAGTGGACCCGATTTGACCCGCCCAAGTAACGTCGCTACCTGCTACTATGTGACATCTTGCTGAAACTGGAATTACATCTTTTTTGCAGGTGTGTTGTATGGTTTACCTCAGCTGATGGAACAATTTGGTTTGCGGTTGCCCATTGCTCTGGCTGCCATGGTATGTCTGAATTTTGTTATATCAATCAACTAAGGGGGTGTTTGTTTCGGCTTTTATAGCTGGCTTATGACTTATTTATGTTTCATATTATGTTTGATCATCATCTCTGTCTTTTTTAGATATGTTTTGATTCTAACCCACAACTTGGGTCTAGATGAGCATTCAATTATGAGGATGATAAATTTCTACGAGTTATTTTGATCTAACGAAAATAAAGAGGCGCAAGGATAAGTATAAAACATATGACTTAAACATAGACAAGGCAAAGCTAAAAGGATTGTGTGAGAATTATGTAGTCAAATGCAGTAAGTACGCACGACTAATTATAACTTATAAAGAGATCATTTCCTTAAGTTTAGTACTTGCATACGCAATTATTTTTGACATAATGGAACTCCCCACAAACATTCTTGGTATCCTTAAAGCTATAGTTGTTGCACTTTTTTTCATTTCTTGGCCTTTTATATTCTGGTACCGGAACCGGGACTTCCCGTTTTTCTCCCATACCGATTTTGAATGGTACCGAATTTTTTTGGGCTTGTTTTGTGGTACCGGTACCGTACCGTGTATTGTAAGCGGTGACGATTCGCTGGTACCGATGCGGTTCGTGCCGTACCGTTTTCCATACCCATGTTCATCTCTATAAGCCAAAAGTTTCAAAATAATCCACAAAAGTGAGCTTATGAAATATAAGCCTAAAACCAAATAAGCTAGAATCCGGCAATATAACCCGCAACAAACACCCCCTAATTGCAACGAGTAAATTTGATTATTCGTTCACCTACTCCCTATGTTAACAACATGTATATAAACATGTGATGCTATATTGATCGATCATTTGGTTTTTGAATTTTTATAAGGACCTCGGCCTGGATTTTCCCGAAGAGCCATCTCAAAAGAAAGGTATGTTATATCTAACTTATTCATACACTGCTACATAGACTAGCATATGATTGTTATTTATGATCTATTTTTCATTGTTTCACTTGCTTCTTACAGATGGAACACGAGAAAATGACTGGGAATGCCCAAAATGTGGAAATGTCAATTTCTCCTTCAGGACAGTCTGTAACATGAGGAAATGCAACACACCTAAACCGGGATCTCAGTGCGAGACGCCATCTTTATACCGACTCTATTTTTGACACATTGAAGCTTTTAGCTATGTTTAATATAGCGTGCCATTCTAATTTATTTTTATGACGCTAATATGCAGGTTGCAAAGCCAGCCAAGAGTTCCAGTAAGTACTTCATGTATATATTTGGTTACCTATATATAATGTTCGATTCTAGAACTTATATATGTATCTTATTTTGTTTCAGGACCGGATATGCCAGAAGGGAGCGGGAAGTGTGACAAATGTAACAACATAAACTATCCTTTTAGGACCAACTGTTGTTGAAATTTTATAACATGACAATCATATATAAAACACATAAAACATCAAAGAAACATGCGGAAGCGTAAAGGAACGTATAATGAATAATTAATTAACTAAAACATAAAGTATGCGTACCTTTCTTGATTCTTGTCGAACAAGAATCAAATCCATAAAACTAGCAATTGGATGAACCCTAATTAGGGTTTATAGGATTATGTGAATTACCCCTTACCTTTTTGTAATTCAATCCAAGAATACTAAAAATAATGTGTTAGTACCACTTTCTTGTACACAATTACTATACGAATTAAAGAAATGCTAGTTTTAATCAAACAAAATAACTTGAGTAAGGAAAAGCTTTGGATCGACTCCCAATGGTGTTAGTCGACCAGTTTTAGAAAGAAAAACACACAAAAAAATTTAGGTTTAGCTTATGAGTACAAGAGATGCAAAACACAAGACCCCTAGCCTTGCATATATATACTAAACTAAACTTGGTGAACAAGTTTGATTTTGATATGGGTTGGGTTTGGTCTTCCCTTGGCCGATCGGTTACAACATCCCCAAGGGGATTCCGGAACATTTCCAATATTTTCAATCTAGTCCTTTTCCAATTCCATTTAACGTCCGTTAGTCCATTACAACTAATTATTTAACGTCCGTTATAATTATTTCGTTTAATTAACAAATAAATATAACATTTATATTTAATTTATTAACTTTAATTCTCATACGCAAACTGTGCAATCCCGTGGTCTCGAGTTCGATCCTAACACACGTCTATTAATTTATTGTCCATTAAACCAACAACTCCCACTTGGACATATCTTAATAGAGTGATCACATCGGTTAGCGTCTAGCAACACTTCGATGCCTCTAGTACAACTCGAGTAAGGCTCCTGGAAAACCTTTTAATGATTTCTCATTATTATTATCCTTTTGTTTCTAATACCATGTTAAATAAAGATATGGAATTAAGTCATTCTTTATTCAACCATTCTGTTTCTCGTTATAAGTGATTGAGCAATATTACCAAATCTTACGAACATTTTCGGGGAGAACTTTGGTGCCACGCAAACATCTTGTCAACCCTACGAGGGGCCAAGCAAGATTAAACTCCAAAATAAATTTGAAGGAACAAATTCTATCTTGACTACGAGACTAACCCACAAACTTTGCAACACTTCAGGAAACAACTCTTATGACTACCAGTTACGTATAGCGTTAAGTTGTTCCACAAAAGTGCACTACATTCATGACACTTATCTGGTATCTCAAGTCTGAGGATAACTATTCGTGATTTACTTAATAACAATATCCATAAAGTAAATCATGTAGTTGAGATAAGTTCTATATTCAATTCATTGAATATCATCTGAAATTGGTATGCATTCTCATTAATATACTTTCAAGTATATTCTACCATATCTCTCAGATTTGTCTTAGTTTAATGATACTCACATATCATTAATTGACAACGGACGATTTAGAATAAATAAATTTATTCACGGATTAAACATGCAAATATAGGATACAATATATTATAAAATTAAACATACCAAGTATTTGATTTATTATAACAATTGTTTAACATCCCTTATCCAAATACTAAATAGATTAATACATGAAAATTCCAGTTGATGAATTATGCCTCAAGTAATGACAATCATACTTGTTGACAAGGCATAAATCAACCAACTTGATCTATCGTAATTTTGAGAATACTTATTTCAAGAATTCAATTAGTGAAGTCTTTGTATGTGTGCATTCACCAATCCACATAATAATTCATAAAGTGTGTGACATCCTCTATCATAAATTTATGAAAATTTAAACTTTCAAATATTTTAAAGTTTAAAGTATTCTTATTCTTTTAATGTATAATGCAACTGCGCTCTTAGTAGCACAACTAGTTCTTATGGCCATTAACAAGGATGAAATCCTACCATGACTAGTATTGAGTGTCATCTCAATTAAACCAACATCATTGTATACAAACAACAATATGCTCATTAAAACTCCGTAAACTTTAATATCTTATTTTGTGTAATGGTTGATGTCTTCCAAACTTTCAAGTTTGAATCTAATGACAATTTGCACAACAATTGACATATTGTTCATCCATAAAATCTATGAGCAATTCCAGGCTGAGGATGTAATTCTATTAGAATATTCATTACACAAGTTATCTAATAACTTTTAGTTATTTATCAATGTTGTCAAATCACTTCTTATTCAAGAATAATACAAAATTTTAATACACAACACGATGTACATGATGGATCTACAGGTCAAACTTAGATTTCATTCATGTTCTATCTTGTCAAAAGATATTTATCCATTTCCCAAATGATATATCATGTTTTATTAGAATCATTTATTTTACTGCACATGTTTATTGATAATAAACATATATTCCAAGGTTGTATGTTTTAATTCTTAAATCTTACAAGTGAAGTTTCATTCAAATCTAAGACTTAACATTTTAGCTTACAAGGAATGTTACTTCCTATATGTTATACAACATATAAGATTTAAAACTATAACATAATACTCCCACTAGCTTTCAGGAATACTTAAAATTTATCTTATTTCAATTATAAATTAAAACTAGGATTTAATAATTAAACATAAGAATAATTTCATAGATGCATGCATTTATCCATTCATGAATTATTGAACTTCGTACACTTCCAAAGATTATATGAATTCAAAAAACCTTTTTTACTTATCGTCCTCGCTCAAGTAATTTCTCAAGAAAGAGTTTTGATATTCCATTGTCATATTTCATATTAATGAAAACAAGTATGACCATTATCATCTTTATATATTTAATGTGTCTAGAAAAGAATATTCAATCATAATTAATTGCTTAAGTATGATTAATAATCTTGTCATAAAACATGCATTAAATATGTGTACAATATTGTCCATATGATTTCTACATAGAAATTCAAACCACTAGGGTTTTTCATCTCTTTGAAGAAACTCATTTCCATTCTCTAGTCTAACTATTAAGATAAACCAAATTTTCAAAATTGATTATCTTTATGGACAACATCTTTAACATTCATAGTATGAGTAATTTACCCAATTCAATATTTGGTAATCCATCATAATGATTATCAGGTTTACTATAATCCTGTAACTCATGTTCTTCTCAAAGATATAAATCAAATATTTGAGATATCCTTGCAGATCTATGAATGAAAATTCCATCATCTTGAGGTCTATCATTTACATGTCTAACCTCATCATGATATTTACTAGTGTGTTTTAGAAGATTATGTATCTTGTAATTTTATCTTTCAAAAAAAAAGCTCACACTTGCCTTTTGTAATATATAGACTATCTATATATACTTAGCAGTTAGAGCAAAACTATATTGTTCTCTTTTTGGGACATTACAAATACACATTGATAATTCCTGGCTTTAGTTTGTTAATAACCTAATCATAAGTAGTTTAACAAATTCAGAATCTTCAATTTTAAAACTTAATGTGATTCATCACATTCCATAATGAAATGGTGTTTTATCAATCTTCTAGGTTGGAGTCATATAGAGTATATTCAATCCATACTCAATTTTCTAACCTTGTTACTTTTTAAGAAAGAAGTTATGGTTATCTTGAATCAAAAAAATCAAATATAGTTTGATTCTCCTAACTGAACATACTATCAACTTGTGGTATTCATTAGAATTAATATTGTAAGACAATCTAACAATATATAAGATAAACATATTCCTTTTGGCTTACCTATTTACCAATAAGTCAACTTAATGGTAAAATAGACTTTCCAAGCCAATTGCATGCTTTATAACACAAGTACCTTTTAACCAAGTCACTTCATATCCATGTCTCATCAAGAAACATAAACTGTTCTAATCCCATTATACGTTATAAATCATTGATCAACTCAATGACTTCTTGTATATGTCTTAATTAAAAAACATAACAAGTTAACGTCTTACTTTATTATAAGTCTTAAAAGACTTTATGTTTATGTCTTTACAATGAATCATAAACATGTTTAACTAAAGTAATTATGAACACAACTCTTGGTTTTAATAGTAATTTCAAGTTAATTTATTTACTTCACAATAATGTAGGACTACATTATCTTTCATTATGTCATTCCAAAATACATAAATAAACAAATTGAAGTAGTATTAGATTACTTCATTTATGTCATTCTAATAATACATAAATATCTAATTTGAAGTAGTCTTATATATCATTTTGACACATGTTCTAAATACTTGTCTAATTTAGAAACTCTAAATATGTCCATGCAAGGTCTGACTTAACATAGAGATTTACTTTGTTGTTGCAATCTCGCCAAGTTCTGACATGAAGTAAATTGCAACACCAAGTGTTTCTTGAATTAGATATGTACAAGTTATATTAGAATGTTAGTCTCTTACCTTGCAGTCAAGAGAATCCATTAAATCATATACCTATATGTTGTACCTTGCACACAATATAGATTTCTCCCACTTGTGCATGGAACAACATCATGTAGAAGATAAACAACACGACATATGTTTGTTTATGTGACTAATATGATTGTGTCATTGATATTAGCATAACTAGTAGATGTAGATCCACTTCATTGTCTAATAAGGAAACATACATGACTATCCTTGAAAACATAAGTGTCTACAAGTGGAAAGTAATTATCTTAAGACATTCTAGAGATAATCTGGGTTGCTACCAAGATGACAAAGCTTGTAACTCCCACTGAATTAGAGATCATTACATTAATTCCTTATTCAGTAATAAGAACACAATACTCCTACTGGATTTGACAACATTGCAAGTGTTTCCTTAACCAATGAAAGAAAGTAGTGTTCTATTTACTTCCCTACACTTTTGAGAAAGTCCATACATAACAATTACTTATTTACTAAAAGAGTGTATTCTACTATGTAGATGATGAACTATCCATCAATGCTATTAACTTGAAAAATTGAGCATGCAATTTCTTTCTTAATAGTTCTACTATTCCAACAATTGTAAGTAGTACTTTTAAATGGTCAAAACAAAACAACTAGATAACATATGCTAGTTTGTCTTTTACCAATTATACAGTAATTATTCTAGCTTCTAATTTAATACCTCAGAAATATGCAATTTTCTTAACTATTAAAATTTGCTTACGAGTTATGTATTTAGAATTTAGACAATTCTAATTGTCCTATCATACCTTTCTTCATTCATGAAAAGGAATAGGATTGAATCTCATTCTTTCTTATGAAAAGAGGACTAGGTTTATTCTTTTAGCAAAGTTGACTCTACCAAAACCCCTTACAGGTGTAGATCAATTTACCAATACAGGAATAACCTATGTTTACGGTTTAATGTTGCATTAATACATTTAAAGAATTTTCAAAATTCAATTTTAGTATTTTCGATAATTAAACTTTTCAAGAAAATAAAATACCCAAGGTAATATTCATATAACCATAGAATTTTCTCGAAAACTAGGATCCAAATTATCATAGTTCCATTACATCGTTGATATGCTAGTAACGAAAGCATATAATAAGGTAATATGTCGAACAATAATTGGCAAACAATTTCCAATTCCTAGATCATTATGGGATTTATATTTTCCAACGCAATTGCAAATATAAACATGTTTCATCCCATCTTATGCCTTGAGTCCAGTTCTCACTTCCTACTCAACTTAAGTGTCTAACTTAAAGAACTGCAAATATGTTCATGTAAGGTCCGACTTTACATAAAGATTTACCTCTGCATCACAATCTCGCCAAGTACTGTCATGACGTAAATTGCAACTTCAAGTGTCCCTTTAATTAGATGGCATATTACTTAATTTATAAAAGGGTACTAGTTTTGATTTTATGTGGTCAAATCAAATATGTACAAAGATGTCATGCATTCATCTTGTAGCATAAATTTAATAAAAACTTTTTATTACCAATTCATAAAGATCAAATTATCAAAGTTTTGATTGAGGTATTGGGTTCACCAATCAAGGAATTTAGCGTTAACTATCGTCCATTATACCGTACTTTTGCATAAGTGTAAACACTTAGTGTTTCGGGTAATTACCACCAAAGTGGCGCATGGAATTAAAACTAATTCGCCCTTAAGATGATTTTGTACGCATAGCCTACTTGGTAACTCCAATTTGACTCACAAGCAAGCGGAGAGTTTGGTGCGTCTGAAGCAATAACCTCACTCTTTAGGGTCACAATTTAATGCGCTCCCCTCCTAGTACTTCCCACACAGTCCGTCAAATTGGGTGAGCCGTTCTCACTTTTTGTACCTAAATCATCAATCAATTAAACTATTGAAAACTTAACTCTTCAAAAACAAATCAAATTTCACCATTGTTTAGTTAGTATTATTTTTCTATTCAAAATTACCCTTTGCTTAAAACTGCCTAACATAATAAACAAACAAGTAAACCAATAAAAAAATAAACAACTAAAAACAATGCGCACATAATTAACAATTAATACGTGTAAACAAGTAGCCACATGCAATTTATTCGATAAACCCTATTAATCATCAATGTCTAGGTTAATTCATGTATATATTAATTAGGGCTTTCACTCTCTCAATTGAAGGTGAGCCACATACATCGATGAATCGATTCATGTAAACCCCAATTAAAAATATACTAAATTGCACATAATTGATTCATTAATATATATAATTGGAGTCTTCCCTAATTCAAGATTTATCAAAAATAAACATGCGATAAAGATATCTTAACAATTAAACAATAATTCAAGCAACTATCCATGACAAACATGCATGTGTCATCACGGATTATCATAACAATTATTCAAATAGCCACAAGATCGCATATAATAATTCCATGTCACATAACAATTTATTCATGAATATATCACGTAACAAATATATTAATTATAGGTTTCGATATTGATAACATAACAATTATAATAAACCCTAAAACAATTTAAAAAAAAACAATCGACTAAAAAAAATTAGGGTTTCGACCCATAATTTTTTTTTTAATTCGATCCATATAAAATTTAAAACCAAATTAGGGCAAAAGCCCTAACACTAAAATTAGGGTTTACATAATCATAACCAAAGCCCTAGAATAATCATATCAAACAACATACAATATTCGTTTTTTACGCGTTTAGTAATTAATTACTCATTAAACCAAGCTCGTGATGCCATTGTTGAAATTATATAACATGACAATCATATATAAAACACATAAAACATCAAAGAAACATGCGGAAGCGTAAAGGAACGTATAATGAATAATTAATTAACTAAAACATAAATTATGCGTACATTGATTCTAGCCGAACAAGAATCAAATCCATAAAACTAGCAATTGGATGAACCCTAATTAGGGTTTATAGGATTATGTGAATTACCCTTTACCTTTTTGTAATTCAATCCAAGAATACTAACAATAATGTGTTAGTACAACTTTCTTGTACACACATACTATACCGAATTAAAGAAATGCTAGTTTTAATCAAACAAAATAACTTGAGTTAGGTTTAGCTTATGAGTACAAGAGATGCAAAACACAAGACCCCTAGCCTTGTATATATACTAAACTAAACTTGGTGAACAAGTTTGAGTTTGATATGGGTTGGGTTTGGTCTTCCCTTGGCCGATCGGTTACAACATCCCCAAGGGGATTCCGGAACCTTCCTAATATTTGCAATCTAGTCATTTTCCAATTCCATTTAACGACCGTTAGTCCATTACAACTAATAACTTAACGTCCGTTATAATTATTTCATTTAATTACTCCCTCCGTCTCAAAATTATTGTCAGGGGACAAGAATCACAAAGTTTAATAAAAGTGGGACCCCTATAAATCTCAACCACTCAAATGGAATATTCCTCAATTATATTCTATTTTTCTTACTAAATATGGAAAGTGGACAATTAATTTGAGACATCCATAAAAGGAAATATGGACAATAAATATGAGACGGAGGGAGTAATAAATAAATGTAACATTTATATTTAATTTATTAACTTTAATTCTCATACGCAAAGTGTGCAATCCCGTGGTCTCGAGTTCGATCCTAACACACGTCTATTAATTTATTGTCCCTTAAACCAACAAATGTAACCACAAAACTGCGGTGCAGACAAACCATTAGAATCCCAGAATTCCCCTACAGAAGAAGAAAACAATGATCAGGTCTATATTGTTTTTGTTGAATGTTTTATTAAGTTATGTTTTTGCATGCTTACAGTCCGCATGAATGTAAAGCGGAAATACTTTCTAGTCAATTTCTTTCTTTACCGATTTACTTTCTCGTTTGTTTATAATCTTGCTGTGAATTATGCTATAATGAAGCACATGGTCATCTGTCTATTTTTATTAATATGTGTTATGTATCTACTGTTCAGTGAGTTCTAGGACATGTTTAAGAAGGTCCGAGTTGTCCAAGTTGCTCAAGATGGGTCTGAAAAAGTCAGTCATGTGCGTCGTCGTCTTCGTCTTCCTGTTGCTGCGGTTATCGAGTTACCTTTCTTTGTGATTTGTGTTGTCATATTGTAGCATATAAAAATCGCGATTTGTGGTCTTTAAGAGATTTTTTTACATTTACATGCATGTGTCACCCAGTGAGTCTTTGGGCTAAGTCTTCTTTAGAAGGTGCTGTACCTTTTCAACTGTGTGACGTCTTATTTATTAGATACTTATCATTGAGTTGCATGAACAAATAGGATTGTATTAATATGATTTGAAGTCAATTGCCTATCTTAAATAGGTGTTGTTTGTTTGTGTGTCTGACCGGATGAGATCCTGCAACGGTTGACTAGTCTTGAATTCATCAGCAGTCCCCATTTATGGATTCTACTTTTTACTTGGCAGTCTTTAAATAGACCGAGTACTCTCTCCCAAGTCAGCGACTTTCTTTTTTCTACTTATTGACTAATGCTGATACTATGAGAGAAAATTCATTTGGTTCAGAGCCTATTTGTTTTGGTCTAGTCCAGTGAACCATGCTCATTTAGGCCATACACGAGTCTTAAACGAGAATAGATTACAGTCCTATACACCCAATACACTTGAACGAACTCTGACCGGGTGCGGTATAACTTTTCTTATATGTACTTTTAGCGAGAATGTCTGGCTGAGGTAAAGCCGACATTTTATGCAACTGGTTTAAGCATGTATTTGGTTTTATACGAATGAATCTTTTCCTATATTTGCAACATTTTATACTATAACAACAAAAAAATGAATTGGAAAAATGGATGGTAGAAATATGTATGGTAAGAAACCAAAACAAACTGATAATATTACTCAAAATGATGAGCCTACAAGAATGAATCCACATATACCATATTCTTGAGTGTCCAGTTTCAACCACTACTAAAAGTGATACATTTTCAACTGATCCTGTTTGACCCATTTCCCAACCCGTCAATGTTTCCATGCATTATGTTGTACAATCTTTTTGTTTATGCGATATCAGTATCTTTCTCGTACGTCATATAATTTGCATGAACTCGAATTACCTTTTTATACAAACCATTAAGTTATTGCACAAAGAAATTTACTCTTCCAGTCCTTTTGCGTCTATTTGGGCCAAATGAAGCAATATTTCAAACTATAGGACAGTCCAGATTCAACATATGAATTGTTCTCAGCTTATGAAATATGAAGCTAAAATGAATATCATATTAATAAAGTTAAAATCTTAATAACTGTTTTATTCCCAAAACCAAAACATTACTTTTGCCACCTTTACGAAAATGTTCTCGTTTTGACCCGTTACACAAGCGCTAGACCCGCCCATTTTCCCACCCTTACGAATATTTATTCAAAGAGCAGCCATACCATCCAAGATGTTGCAACATAAGGCTGAGGTCCGGTGCATATGGCACGGCATCCGGTTCCTAATACTTATGTATCATGATCCTTTTACGTTTTGCGGCGTTATGGAAGTAATGGAGCATATCGCTTTTCGATGACGTTCAATTCGACCCACATCATGTCAACCGGATCATGAGCTTTTTCAAGATGTCGAGTAACTGATAACTCACATCCACGAGCCTTTCGTAGAGCTTGCACTTGTTCCAATATCCATAGTTGATACATGTAGTTAAGAATGTTAAGTTTAGGTGGCGGGTCCATGAACTCGAAATCAAGTAAATTTTTCGATTTTTGACGACTTCAGAAGCAAAAGAACGTTCCCTAGATTCACCCTCCAGATTTCTGTGATGGGGTTGTCGAATCATTTCTTTTTTGTACGCGTTTTGAAAAAAGACAAGTAAATTTAGCTAAGTTAGTGTAATCCGACTACAACTATCAACAATATTCACTATGCAGATACACTAAAATGTCAAGGGTCAGATCTACTTGAACTTTGTTTGTAAAAATAGTTTAAACACGAACGCCTAACGAAATACCAATAAAATCAAAAGTAAAGTGTACTTGCAAGTAATAAAACAAACAAACTTTGCCCCCATGAAAGGATCCAGTGATGTAACCACAAACTTTGCTTCCAATCAAAAGAGGGGAAAGCTCTAAGCTTTCTCATTCAAATAAACACACTTAATCATAACCAATTAACCATGTTTGAAAAGAAAATTAAAACACGCTTACAAACATATTTGAAAAAGTAACGTTTACATAACTACAACATGCACCGCTCCTTGTTGCATTTAGACCTGAAATAGCTCAAAAATAAAACAAAGTTAGTGATTATTTATTAACAAACTCATGTGAAATCATATTCTGCTAAAGGAGATAACAGAGCACCTTATATATTTTGAAGCACATCCAATATGCAACTCACCGACAACAATTTCTATTTTCATCCGTTGTGGTGCGGAATCCACAGAGCACGATACTCCAATCTTGATAGTTGCAGCCAAACTTTCTTCCACTTTCTTTGCATTCGCTTTTTTGCAACACGATTGAATCACCATCAATAACGTCATTCACATGATTTGGTAATGCCATGTAAGCAAATTTATGAAGGCTAAGACCATCGTTCAACATGTCATCGGCTTTTTCCGGTCATCACCTCTAGTAATAATATTCCAAAACTGTAGACGTCCCCACAACTTGTCATCTCACTCCCGATACCATACTCTACTAATTAAAAACAATTAATTAATTTACAAACTTTAACCTGCAAATAAATAGAAGCATCGTGGAATAAAAGTGGAATTACCCGGAGGTGCATAACCAATTGTTCCTTTAACCACGGATGAGCTATTTTATTTTAATTGCACCAAGTAGTCGAGCTAAATCTAAGTCTCCAACATGAGCCACCATATCATCATCAAGTAGAATGTTACTTGGCTTTGAAAGGTTTTATGGATATTTAAATATATGTATGTCGGATTGAACTCGAGACTTCGAGATTGCACACATTACGTATGAGAATTGATGTAAATAATTGATATATATAAAATGTTATTATTATTAATTATTAGTCACGAAATAACGATAGTTAAATAATTAACGAGGTTTAGCTAACAGTCGTTAAATATAAACTATAAGGACTAGAGATGAAATTGCAAAGTCGGGAAAGTTCTAGAAACCCTTGTGGGTTGCTTTGGCCGATCGGTTTGGGTTTCCAAACCCTAACCCACACAAACTTGGTCACCAAGTTAATTTACCTATAAATACAAACCTTTGTATTCATTCACAACTTAATCTTGGATCACCAATCTACCTAATTTCTCTCCTCCTCTCTCCCTCTTTGTGTGGCCGGTCGAAACTCCCAAACCCCAAGGGTTTTCGATTTTGCTTAACTCAAAGACACAAGTGTTTGGTTTTATTTGTGATTCAAGGAACTAGCTTTTCACATCAAATCGCTATTAGTACGTGTGTACAAGAACGAAGGACAAGCACGCTTGAGCTTGTGTATTCCTTGGTGGTCGATTCTTTTGGGTCGAATATTATAAACCCTAGAGTTAGGGTTTTGGGTTTTTTGGTTCTTGTTCAATCATCGTTTGATTCTTGAATTGCTAAAAGGTACGCACTTTCTTGTTCGGTTAATTACTTACATATATTATTCCTATTTACTTCCGCTACATGCTTTGATGATGTTATTTGATTTTATATAATTGTTATGAGTATTAAATCCCAACAGTGGCATCACGAGCCGTTAATATGATGTAATTAATTACCGAAATACATAAAAATTGAATCTTTATGATTATATGCATGCTTTTTATAGTTTCTAGGGTTTTGAATTCGAAACCCTAATTTTTTATGTATAGGATCGATTACCCTCTATTTATTTAATTAGGTTTTAATTTTGTAAAACTTGTAGAAACCCTAGGATTGCATGTTAATTTTATGTGGTTAATTAATGAATAATTGTTATGTGCCATGTAATATGAGTATCTTGGGTGATAATTGTTATGCGGAATCCATGGTGGAACATGCATGTTTTGCCATGGAGTATTGTTATGCTATAAATTGTTTAGTTGATACACACATGTTTTATTTATTTAATAATTATCAAATTGGGGAAGACCTCAATTATAACTAATATAAATTCGTTATGTGCTAATTGGTATATTGTTAACTTTGGCTTACGCAATCGACTTGTCGATGTATGTGGCTCATCTACCTTGTAGGTGAAAGCCCTAGTTAATATATGCATTATTTACGCCTAGAATTGTTTATTAGAGGTTATTGAAATAATTATGCATGTGGCTAATTGTTTTACATATGTTAAATTGTTTAGTTATATGTTTATATTATTTGAGTGTGTTTAATTTTTATTAAAATGCTTTTTTGTTTATATATTGTTTTGACATGTTAGTAAGCAAAAAGTGTTTTTATGAATAGAAAATTAAATGGACTAAATAATGGCGAAACTGATTTGTTAACTAAGAATTATTCTTGAACTTTTAATCGATTGATGCGATTTGTACTAAATGGCTAGAACGGCTCACCCACTAGAACAAACTATAAAGGGGTTAATTAAGAAGTGTGCACAGTCACACTGAAAGGATGTCTAAGGTTATGCTTTTGCTTACACGGTCCTCGCCCCTGTGAGTTCGATTGGAGCTACCTAGTATAACCATTCTATGTACGAAACATCTTAGTGCAAAGTTGTAAGTTTCTCAACGCATCGATTAAAACTTTGTAGAATTCAATCTTAGCAATTAAAATTTCATGTAAGTTTTTTCGAAAATATTATGTTATAAAGTTGTATGCATGCTTCTTTATACATAAGTTTTTATTACACGTTAAAAATTGTACCCTTTAAATTTAAGTTTATGTCATCTAATGATATGAAACACTTGAAGTTGTAATTTAGTTATGTGAGACCTTGATCTAGATTACAATAACGAGGTGAATTATTTTGTTGTGTGAGACCTCAGCTTTATGATTTGCAGTTTCTAAATTAGACAACTTAATTAAGTTAGTTAGTGAGACCTTTGACTTAAGGCATAAGATGGGATGAACATGCTTACGTTTTGCATTAATTGTTTTGGCAAAATTGTAAATCCCATAATGTAACACCCCAACCCGGCAAGGGTAGAAGTGTCACATTCTGGTGTCATATCAGAACATACAAATGAAATCTTTACAAAAGAAAACCTTAAAAGTGAGGTATCAAAACATATACACAATTGACTGACAAGGAAAATACAATATCCAATAATGAAATAAAATCCCAAAACAAAAGTTCTTCTAAATAAGTCCCAACGTAATAAGGTACTAGGGTTGGTCCACTCAGATACTCTAACTCTCAGCCCATTGAAGCCCATCTTCAAACCTAAAACCTGCCGCATGAAAAGAAATGCGGCTGAGCTTAAAAAGCCCAGTGAACAGATATAACAAAACAAAATCTAAACAAAAGCAGGAATACGAAATGAAACAAAGGGACAATAGCAAGGTTGCAACGGAAAGGAAACAATGAGTCAATGAGGATCCTGCAGAACACAATTATACGATATCCAAGAATAACAATCAAGGAGAACACAGCAAGCAACGCATCCATGACATATATATAATCACATATAATCAAACGACATACAAGCACGAAACCAAATCAAGCATACCGACGTCGCATCCACTCAACATAAGAATAGCACGCAATGATCAGAAATCAGAATATAAATAAGCCAACAGGAAAACTAAAATCAAGCGGAAGCAATTAATTAGGAAGTGAGCATGGCAATCGCACAGATTAAAAAAAAGCCTTAGATGAAAACATAACAAGTATCATAACAATGGAATCTTGTGACAGCATTCAAAACATGGCAGTCACACATAACAAGTAGGAATACAATATGAGCATTATAATTGAATGAATTAGAGACATAGCAAGGCAATTAAACAAGTTAATAAGCCAAACATCATAAGTTGAACCATTTACCCAAATCAACCCGTAGCATAGACAGAAGTGTAAACATGGCAGGTCAACAATAAGCAAATAAGGATACAACGAATGGTCAAAGTCCATGAGATTAACCGAACGAAGTATATACAATGAACAGACAAAATTATCGATAACACATTAGCATGGTCACCAAACAATTCAGAGGGTCACATAATAGTGAGATCACATATCGTCAGATGACAATAGGTAACTCAAATAACCGCATATTAATCATATCATAGCAGGGATAAACAATAATCACATAGAACATGTAACAGCGTAAACATATTCAATACACAAAATAACCCGGTACGTGAATGGAATGATAGTCTGAAGCAACGAAATGAGAGTGTGACAGATCAAAACAATAGAATATATATATCTCTTGGTAGTACGGTGAGTCATATAAGAGTACTGAGTAATGAACAGATAATACAGAGTATGGTGTATTGGGAAATACAGGGGTACAATATAGGTATATCAAAAGTGTAAGGTTTGTCAGAAATATACCACGAGCCCAGAAACATATCATATCATATCATATCATAAGTAACCATTTTATTCGGAGGGTGACCTCGAATACCATATATAATAGGAGGGGAGACCTCAGTAACCAATGGAGTAGCTAGCTTCCAGAATGTGAAGACGCGTATTGCACACGACATCATTCACCAGACAAATCATATCATAGCATAACATATCAGATACAGAACAGATCTAGGATGCATCCATACACCCCTACCTTACATATACAAAATATGTTCCACCATCAAGGGACGTGGCAGAACATCACTCTGCGCCCTAGAGTCATGTCGAGGTGCATCAGCGACACGGACATGGAACCCTCATGCCTAGTGAAATAATGGCTCGGGTGTCAAACTAACTTAGGTCAAACAGAATGTCGAGTAACACAGATCATAGGTAATCATACAGGTCAAACAGAAATACATATCAGAAGGTTCATAATCATAAGGTCTAAATCAGAAAGTCCAAATCAGATATAGCAAGGTTCAACAAACAGAAGTTTCAGACAACAGAGGTTCAGACAAACAGAAGGGATTCATAGCAAAGGCATAGGAAACCCTAATAAGCATAAGAGAAAGGCCAAAGAAAGAAAATCACGAGAAACCTTTACTGAAAAGGTCAGAATATCTGTACCTTAACGCCAATGAAAGGGAAGCAAATGAATGAATGAACACGAAGACACAACGTCACATCTCCTTCAACGAATCTACACGGATTATGATTTGTTTAATACTTATTAGCTCATTTAAGTCATAACGGATTAATCGTAATAGTATTTTTAGAGTTATAAGCGTATTCTCAATTTTTGTAATGGACGGGAATTAAAATACTTTAGGGTAATAATTATTAATCAGCTAAACTTAAGGGTTACAACTGATAAATGGCAAAATTTAATGTTTAATATGACAAATATCCTATTTTAAGGCTTTATTAGATCATACTTCAAAGTATAGGGTTCGCATGGTAAATATCTCAAAGTTTAGGGTGTATTGTGTCATTTCAATATAGTTCAAGGTTCGCATGTGACAATACCCTAAAGATGAAGGTTTAATTGAAATTAACCTTATATATATATATATATATATATATATATATATATATATATATATATATATATATATATATATATATATATATATATATATGCATTAAACTATGCGTACATTCTCTTTAGCTTTCAATTACATTTACAAAACGTTTTCTACTAAGATTCGCTAACCAAAATCACCCTCGTTCGCAGTTCAAACGGCTAACATTCACGACCAATTAATCATATCCTACGACTAACACCCGACTCACTTATCCCGACATGCTTCCAAAACTCAAAACAACCTAGCCATTTTTCCCGCGATGACCCTCAAACGTACACCGACAAGAACAAGTTTAGACCTTTTCAAATACACATTTTTCACCTTTGATCGCGGCTCATAGAACTTATAATCACGACCAAGTAAACACGTATATGATTTACCCCCGACTCGTCTACCCCGACACGTTTTCAAAATACAAAAAGACTCAACCGTTTGCTCCGCGACTAGCTTCAAAACTCAACCCACAAGACATGACTTACATATACTATATTACACTTTATGATCCCTTTTGTGATTCTTTTGTGTCGAGCCATACTCACCCCCAAAACAGTTTTCATGCGTCCCATGTAAGCATTAAAACGAACCCTAGATCGACACCATTATAGTACCAAGTATATCCATAATGTTTTTAATCTTATATACGCTTAATATAGTTAAAGGTTCATGCATTGTCGAGAGGTACAAAACAGTTTCAAAAGATGGTTCACGAAATCTTTCAATTCGACATATATACATATACATGTTACGAGTTATGTGACAAAAGAGTTAGTATAACAGATTATTATAGGTTCGATATAGCAGATTGACATGCACCCAAGAATACATTTGATAGGCAAAAACAAGGACACGAGTAAGGGTCGACATTTGAATAAGTTCTAATAGATTCGTTATGGTCGAATTCACGTCCATTCCCTCCATTATTAACGTGTTTTACTCTTAGGATTTCATGCATTAAGCCATTGTTAATATATGTGGTGGTTAAGTTTGATTTTCATGCATGTCTTTACATGTATAAGGCCACGACAGAATTCAAGAAACAAGAATCAAAGAGACGTGGTGATGGTGTTACCTTGATGGCATGAAAAGAATGGAGGACACAAGACTACAATGAAAACAACCAATACTCCTTTCAGCCCTAGCAACCCACGGCGGCAAGAAGGATCAAAACCCACGACAACCAACAGCCCTTTCGAACCAACACTTGCGATTCAGCGACCTCAAACTCAACCCACGACTAGTAGCACCTTATCACGGTCACGACCAGTATCTCGCTTTGCTTGTTTGTGGTGATCGAATGGATGAAGAAACAAAGTCTTGTCGTCACCCTTTTTACTTTCTAGGGTTTTATGTGAGAGTGAAAGTGTGATATAATAGGTTAAATAATGAGATGTACGTGGCATATAGGGTGTCCTGCTACCGAGAATTATGGAGGGCCCAAAACAGATTATTAGCTTCCCAATTACCATGATATATGGGCTTGTGATCTTTAGTTATATGGTTTGACATTTTTTTTGTGCATAAATCGGCCCATGAATTTCATGAGCGTGACTTGTATTTTAGTTGTAGTAAATGTCGACTTTTATCTTGTACTCAACTCTTACGATAAGTTCAATTATTATTACCTTGATGACAATGTGGATTAAAGTTCGTTCATTACTCGCAAGTTTGGTTAAAACATTGTATGAGATTGACATACTTTACGTATTTTATAAATATTAAATGTGAGGGTAAAATGGTCTTTTAAAATGTTTTAGATTTTTAGGGTTTTACACATAATCTTTGGAATTGAAAACTTGTTTGTCAATTATCGTTTTTCAACGATTACCTATTCTATACTTTCACCACTAACAGATCAACTGATGTGGTGAAACTATGATAATGAGGATCCAAAATTCAAGGAAAATTATATGGTTAATATGAATATTGACCAAAGGGTATTTTATTTTCTTGAATGTTTACTTATCGAAAGTACTAACTTTTGAACTTTTATTTCTGTAGAAATGGCTCAAGCTGAATCTACTGCACTAGCCTCGTCGTTCAAATCTATGTTTGATCGAGAGAAATTGACTGGTAGCTCAAATTTCAATGATTGGTATCGGCAACTAAGAATTGTCTTGAGGGTTGCCAAAAGACTCAATTATTTGACTACGCCTTGTCCTCTTGAACCTGCAGCTGATGCTACTGCTGAAGCACGAGCTGCATGGCAATCTGAGTATGACAAGTATAATGAGGTCGCTTGCATTATGCTCGGGAGTATGAATCCAAACTTGCAAAAGCAGTTTGAAAATTACTTCCCTAATCTCATGCTTGAAGAATTGCAAAGGTTGTTTGAAAAGCCTGATCAGAGTCAGTATGATTTGATAGATGCTCTTCATAGTTGCAAGCAAGGAGAAGGGAAACCTGTTTACTGGAAATGATGAGTTACATGGACCAGCTGGAGCGTCTTAACTATGTCTACCCCAATGACATACAAATTGGCCTTATCAACAGATCCCTTAATAAGGAGTTTGATGGTTTCGTGCGTAATTATAATATGCATTGCACGGGGAAGACAGTCAGTGAGGTACATGCAATGCTCATTGATTACGAAAAGGTTTGCCCAAGAAGGCCCCTACACCTGCGGTTTTGACCATCCAGAAGGGTAGGATTTCTAAGCCTAATAAGCCGCTAGCGAACAAGAAAGGGAAAGGTAAGGGTAAAGTTGATAAGGGAAAACAAGTTATGACTTATCAGCAAGAACCCAAGAAGTACCCTCCCAAAAAGCATGAGAATCCGAAGAAGGATATGGCTTGTCATCACTACACCGAGGTTGGACACTGGAAGAGGAATTGTCCACTGTACCTTGATGAGTTGCGCAATAAGAGGTATAAAAATACTGGCATTGTGGCCACTTCAGTACTCTTTTGATGATAAAATTATTTTCTTTTCCTCATAAAATAAATTCCTGGGTATATGATACTGGATGTGGTATTCACATTTGTAATACACTGCAGGGACTTAGAGGAGCAAGGAAGCTTGCCTACGGACAGCAATACCTGCACGTGGGTAATGGAGCACATGCAGTCGTTGAAGCTATAGGCACGCTTGATTTAGTTTTACCTTCAGGTTTAGTACTGTCATTAAACGATTGTCATTACGCACCTTCTATTGTTAGGGGTGTCGTTTCTGTTTCCTTGTTAAAAGATATTGGTTTCGTTCATACATTTCCTGATTATGGAATTTCGGTTTCTTTAAATGGTGTTTTTTACTTTAATTTTATTCCAGTAAATGGTGTGTTTGAAATTGATTTTCATGATAATGTGATTGATAAAAATAATTCTGTCTTTAGCATCAATAATAAAAGAATCAAAGGTGATTTGGATTCTTCATTTCTTTGGCATTGTAGACTTGCTCATATAGGCAAGAAACGCATGCAACAACTGCAACACGATGGGCTTTTGCAAGACATCAATGATGAATCATTTGATAAATGCGAATCTTGCATATCCGGGAAGATGACCAAGAAACCTTTTACAAATAGTTTAGAAAGGGCTTCTGATCTTCTTGGTGTGATACATACCGACGTATGTGGACCACTAAGACATGTGTCAAGAAAGGGTGCTAGCTACTTCTTAACCTTTATTGATGATTTCAGTCGTTATGGTTATGTTTATTTACTTAAACATAAACATGAAGTCTTTGAAACATTTAAGGTTTTAAGAGTGAAGTAGAACTGCAACTAGGAAAGAAGATTAAAGCTCTTCGATCCGATAGAGGTGGTGAATATTTAAGCCAAGAGTTTAAAGATTATCTAGCTGAGTGTGGTATCGTCCAGCAACTGACATCTCCATATACTCCACAACAAAATGGTGTATCTGAGAGAAGGAATCGTACATTGCTAGATATGGTGCGATCGATGTTTAATCTTACAACTCTTCCCTTATCCTTTTGGGATTATGCTTTGAAACCGCTGTTCGCATTTTGAATATGGTTCCAACTAAGAAGGTTGATAAGACTCCTTATGAAGTGTGGTATGGGAAAGCTCCCAACTTGTCTTACTTAAAGGTTTGGGGTTGTGAGGCGTTTGTTAAACGTGACTCTGATGATAAGCTGCAACCTAGATCTGTTAAGTGTATCTTCGTAGGATACCCAAAGGAAACTATGGGTTACTACTTTTACTTTCCACCGGAAAACAAAGTAATTGTTGCTAGGTATGGAGAATTCCTTGAAAGGGATCTCATATCTCATGAATTCAGTGGGAGATTTTATGATCTGGAAGATGATCTAGAAGATACAACACCTTCTGAAAACACTAGCCAACCTCAAGTAGAACTGAAAGTCTGGGCTCCACCTGAAGTTGAAGTGGTTCCCATTCGAGATCTTCAAGAACTACGCGTGCACTGGCGTCTATGTCTCAACGTAGAAGCGAGGAAAATATGTTAGGGGATCGTGGTGAACCTGCTAACTATAAAGCTGCCATGATGAGTCCTGAAAAGGAAAAATGGCGAGTTGCAATGAATGAGGAAATGCAATCCATGAAAGATAACGAAGTCAGGATAGAGGTTGACTTACCTCCAAATGCTAAGGTAGTTGGAAGTAAGTGGCTCTTTAAGATAAAGACTGACATAGATGGCAATGCACACACCTATAAAGCTCGTCTTGTAGCCCAAGGGTATACTCAAACCTATGGGGTAGACTGCGAGGAGACATTTTCTCCTGTAGCAGACATTAGAGCTA
The DNA here is from genome assembly GCA_910596185.1 of Chrysanthemum makinoi. Taxonomy (NCBI): domain Eukaryota; kingdom Viridiplantae; phylum Streptophyta; class Magnoliopsida; order Asterales; family Asteraceae; genus Chrysanthemum; species Chrysanthemum makinoi. The sequence continues at coordinate 106,404,492 of OU343218.1, read as the reverse complement.
TTAGGATTCTTATAGCCATAGCTGCGTACTATGACTATGAGATATGGCAAATGGATGTCAAACTGCCTTCTTAAGCGGTCGCCTAGATGAGGACATCTATATGGCGCTGACTGAAGGGTTTGTGAATCCAAAGTATTCGAAGCGTGTATGCAAACTTCAAAGATCCATTTATGGGTTGAAGCAAGCATCAAGGCAATGGAACAAGAAGTTTGATGAAGAAATCAAGAAATTTGGTTTCACTCAAAATCTTGATGAGCCATGTGTGTATCACAAAGCTAGTGGGAGTAATGTTATTTTCCTTGTATTATATGTCGATGACATATTGATCATGGGAAAAGACATTCCAAGTGTGCAAGATGTAAAGTCTTATCTTGGAGAGTGCTTTTCTATGAAGGACTTAGGGGAAGCAGCATTTATTCTAGGAATCAAGATCTACCGAGATAGATCAAGGCAGTTAATTGGACTAAGCCAAAGTGCTTACATTGATAAAATATTGAAGAGATTCAGTATGCAAAATTCCAAGAAGGGATTTTTGCCGATGCAAGTTGAACATGGCTTAAGTAATAAACTATGCGCGTCAACACATGAAGAGGTGGCATACATGAATAAAGTTCCTTATGCTTGTTGTAGGATCTATCATGTATCTTTGTAAGATGTACAAGCCCCGATGTGGCGTTTGCACAAAATATCACCGGTCGGTATCAACAGAACCCATGTGTGAAACAACGGCAAAATGTTAAGAACATTCTTTAGTATCTAAGGGCTACTAAAGAAATGTTTCTAGTGTATGGAGGAAATCCAGATGCAGATTTGATGTTACAGGTTTTTGCGATGCGTCTTTCCAAACTGATAAAGATGATACGAAGTCTCAAACTGGTTATGTCTTTGTCATTAATGGAGGAGCATTTGACTGGAAGAGCAAGAAGCAAACAACGGTTCGCGATGTCATTCTGAAGGTGAGTACATAGCTGCTTCAGAAGCTGCGATGGAAGCTGTTTGGATTAGGAAATTCATTTCGGGACTCGGAGTAATGCCCTCAATCGAATTACCTTTAAATGTGTATTGTGACAACTCTGCTGCAATAACATTTTCCAATGAGCCTGGAGTCATGAAGGGCGCCAGACATTTTCCTCGTCGATATCACTATGTTCGAGAACAAGTCGACATAGGTGAAATCAATCTACTCAAAGTTCATACAGATGATAATCTAGTTGATCCCTTTACGAAGCCTTTGCCAAAAGAAAAACTTACTGACCATGCTAATGGGATAGGACTTCGTTTAGCTAGTAGTTTCATGTAGATCTGTGATTAGTATTTGGATAAAGGATGTTATGAACAAATATTACTTTAATGAAATAAAATAGTTGTTTATGTTTATTTTTCATTTTCTTAATATTATATCCTATATTTGCATGTTTAATCCGTGAATAACTTATGTTATTCTAAATAGTCCGTTGTCGATCAATGATGTGGGAATGTCATTGAATTAAGACAAATCGGAGTTTTGGTAGAATATACTTTTAAAGTATATTGATGCGTGGGACATACCAGATTCACATGATATTCAATGAATTGAATATAGGACTCATCCCAACTTTACATGATGATACTTTATGGATCTTTGTCATTAAGTATATCATGAAGTGTTTATCCTCAGACTTGAGATACCGGATAACTGATATGAATGTAGTGCATTTGTGTAAGATAGTCTAACGCTATCCGTAACGGGTAGTTATAAGGGCTATTTTCGGAAGTGTTGCAAAGTTCATGAGTTATGTTTGTAGTCAAGAGAATTTGTTCCTTTGAATTTGTTTCAAAGCATAATACTATATTTAGGCCCCTCGTAGGGTTGACAAGATGTTTGTATGGCCATACCCAAGATCTATCTGGAATACGTTCATAAGATTTGGTAATCTTGTTCAATCGAATACAACGAAACGAGAATGTTAACTTATGAAACGACTTGATCCATATTCATAGTTAATGTAGTATTAGTAACAAAAGGATAAGAAAAAATGATGAATCATTAAATTGTTTTTTCCAGGAGACCATACTCGATTTGATCTGGGGGCATTGGCGTGTGAAAGCTAGACTAACCAATGTCATTACTATATTTAGTAATATCCAAGTGGGAGCTGAAAGGTTTTATGGATACTTAAATATTTGTATGTCCGGATTCGAACTCGAGACTTCGGGATTGCACACATTACGTATGAGAATTGATGTAAATAATTGATATATATATAAAATGTTATTATTATTAATTATTAGTCATGAAATAACGATAGTTAAATAATTAACGAGGTTTAGCTAATGGTCGTTAAATATAAACTATAAGGACTAGAGATGAAATTGCAAAGTCGGGAAAGTTCTAGAAACCCTTGTGGGTTGCTTTGGCCGATCGGTTTGGGTTTCCAAGCCCTAACCCACACAAACTTGGTCACCAAGTTAAGTTACCTATAAATACAAACCTTTGTATTCATTCACAACTTAATATTGGATCACCAATATACCTAATTTCTCTCCTCATCTCTCCCTCTTTGTGTGGCCGGTCGAAACTCCCAAACCCCAAGGGTTTTCGATTTTGCTTAACTCAAAGACACAAGTGTTTGGTTTTATTTGTGATTCAAGGAACTAGCTTTTCACATCAAATCGCTATTAAATGCGTGTGTACAAGAACGAAGTACAAGCACGCTTGAGCTTGTGTATTCCTTGGTGGTCGATTCTTTTGGGTCGAATATTATAAACCCTAGAGTTAGGGTTTTGGGTTTTTGGTTCTTGTTCAATCATCGTTTGATTCTTGAATTGCTAAAAGGTACGCACTTTCTTGTTCAGTTAATTACTTACATATATTATTCCTATTTACTTCCGCTGCATGCTTTGATGATGTTATTTGATTTTATATAATTGTTATGAGTATTAAATCCCAACAGGCTTCAAGTCACCGTGAATAATCGTTGTTTGGCAACGATTGTGAAGATAATCAAGTGCAATGGCAACATCTCTAAGAATATTTATTCTTTGAAGAAGGTTGAGTTTCGATGTATATGCACTTGAATGAAGCCAATCGTGTACACTTCCATTGGGCATAAACTCATAAACCAGCGCTCACTACTACACAAAAATCTCATTTAGTACGGTTTTTAAGGCCATTTACCACGGTTTTAAAACCGTGGCAGATACGAGCGTACCAAAAAATAAAATCGTTTTTTGGTACGGTTTGAAACCGTGGCAAATAATGATTATTAGCTACGGTTTTTCCTTCAACCGTACCAAATTTCCACATCAATAATCAATACAAATTTTTTTTTTTGAAACGGTTCATTTGATAACTGTACCTAAGTCCCTTTGTAATTAAAAAAATATAATTTGGTCATTTAGATTTTCATTTTACCAGACCTGCAAATATATTTTCTTTTACCCCAACTGAAGCAAATCACAATGATATTTGACAAACTTTACATTTCATATATCCACCAAAAAACACAACAATCCAAGGGGAAATGATATGGTTATACACAACAGAGTTAAGAGGTGTAACTACAATATTGTTAGATAATAAAACAGTCCAAAATACTTAAAGTGATTGAGCGACTTCATTTGAAGGAAATACACAACATCAAAACCTTGAGCAGCCTGTGATCTTAACGACGACCCAGAAGATCTTGTTCCCAGTGTCAGTTGGTCGATCTCATATCGTTTCTGATGGTGTGCAGTATCCCAAAGCTAAAAATATAAAGAGACAAGTTTCGCTTACTAACAAGATACATAAGCTTTTGCAACATAACTTAAGGTGTTCATCTGATCTAGAAGTTGCTCAAGTTGATCGCTCTGGATAATTAGAAGCAATAACGAGTAATTAGTATCAACTCACAGCAAGGCAGTTTCCAGAAAACTTTATTGTAAAGAAACTAAAATCACCTTCTCCTTCTCAAGAGCTTGTAGCTCGGCCTTCAGACTCCCAGCGTTCTGATCAGACCGAAAAAGTAACACAGTCATACACCATTACACCTGAAATCAAGACACAATCCCATATTAAAACTATTCATGACAACAACTCTGGGAGCAATATATCAGTATTGGTGGATGCTAGTGTTCATTAGTTGTTTGGAAATGCAGATAAAGTATTACTTTGACTTGACATTCTAAAAAAGTGATCATGAATTTAGATTTTTGATTATTTCGGATCATACTAATCAGATATGGGATAACAAGTAATCACCATACATAAACGTTAATGCACCTAATTGTCCATAGCTTATTCATATGTGAATCAAATGACATGATTCTGATTCTGAATTTTCAAGACACGATAATCACTTTAAAAACTCGCATCCTAACACCGCCTAAAAAAGTTTGCAATTCGAGTAGAGTCAAAGGCTACTAATAACTATTGGGAGCCGAAAGTGAAGATTAAAACTAATGAACTTCAAATTTAGCATCAACGCTTTCCAGTAACTATCTATTCAGAAACACAAAAAGGTAAATCATTCTATCGTTCACAAATTAACCGGTTTAGATATTTTATTACCTGCCTAGTGTGAACGGGTCGCTCACCCATAGCAGAACATATAGCTGCTAACTCTGATTCCCCATGCTATGACCAACAAATATATTTACGGACAAAACCGTATTTGTGCAAATGAAACTCAATTGCTTTGATATCAATATAGGGTACAAATAGTTAAGATTATGAATAATAAAGATGAGATGATGGTGGTGATAAGTTGCTTACAACTTTTGGCTTTCAATAAGAAAGGAGTAACTAGTAAGGATCGGACTTTGATTGATCGCTTAAGACTTTGGATTGAGCTAGCTTTCCACACCTTGGCACCCTTGCAAACTTGAAGAGTTGGTGATGCAGTACTAAGTGACTTGAGTGGATTTAAACTCAAGAAGATCATTTAAACTTGCTAGAGATTTGATGTAATAGCTTGATCTTTGGAACCCCCTAAGTCGGCCAAATGATCTTTGGAACCCCCTCAACTCCCCAAGTATGCGAATAAAACGCAAACTCGTTGGAGTAAGGAGACATGTATACCGATTTTTTCTTAAATTTTCAACCCGTTAAAACGTGTACGCATCCTAAATGAGACAAAATATTCAAAAGGCAATCCCAAACGGGGACTGCCCGAAACTAATCTCTATTAGATTAGTTTCGGACGGGTACTAACTAATTTCATATCATGTTCTACTAATAACTTCTAGATGCACATGCTATATATACACAAATATAAGAAACCGTTGATTCTTTGCGGTTATATAAGAAACCGTAGAAGAAAAGAAATCAATTACTGCGGTTATATAATAAACCGTAGCAGAAAAGAAATCAATTACTACGGTTACTAAGAAACCGTAGCAGAAAAGAAATCAATTACTACGGTTACTAAGAAACCGTAGCAGAAAAGAAATAAATTACCACGGTTACTAAAAAACCGTAGCAGAAAATAGTTATTTGCCACGGTCTACAAATAAACCGTATCAGATTACAGAGCAACCTACTGAACCGTGCCAAATGAACATTAGTTGCCACGGTTTTAATTAAAACCGTACCAAAAGACCTTTTTTGCTACAGTTTTTATTAAACCGTATCTAAATACAGTCTCAAATAATACTTTGTGTAGTAGTGGCTTTAAAAACATTGCCTTGGAAATCGGTACTCGAACATGAAGTTATTATCTTCAACAGATTTCGGTGCCGAATATTCTGCCATGCTTCACATTCTGCTATAAAACTTTTGTGAGCTCCTTTATTTTGAAGATGTAGAACTTTGATTGCAACAAATTTGTCATCATTTTATAAACAGAACTGAACCACCCTCTCCAATCAAATTTGTTGTAGAGAACCCATCGGTAGCCTTGAGAAGTTGATGGTATGAAACTTTCATGAACCTTTCACTCCCTGATGATTGAGATGGTTGATTGTTGCGTTTCTTATTACACAAAAGATACACACAACATAATACGACGAGCAACGTGACTACAATCACGATGACTAATATGAAGAAAGGAAACCTTTTTTTCATACTACCCATCTCCTTGCATTTGGGTAACTCAAGTGTAACCAAACCACCACAAAGCTTATCGTTCCCCAAAACTGAAAATGCGCTTGCATTGGCAAACACTCCTACAGTCAGTACTTCACCTTCAAAATCATTAAAGGATAGGTTCAAATATCCTACGGATTTCCATTTTTCTAAAAATTGTGGAATTTTGCCAGATAAATTATTTTCAGAAATGTCAAGTACCTCCAATCCTCCCAAGGAACTTAATGAAGATGGTATTATGCCTTCAAATCTATTGCCACTAAGGTATAACTTTGTAAGGCTAATACACTCACCAAGGCTACTAGTAATGATACCTGATAATTTATTATAAGATAAAGCAAGACCGCTCAACATCTTGAGGTCTTTGATCTCTGATGGAATGGAACCAGACAAGTTGTTGTATGAAAGATCTAAACCAATAGTTAGTGATGGAAGTTGAAGAAGTTGCTTGGGTATGTTTCCACTAAGTCTATTGACCGCAAGGTCTAAAAAGTTAAGTTCTTTACAATTCCCAAGACTTGATGGAATATGGCCTTCTAATTCGTTGGAAAATAAAAAAAATTTAGTCAATAGTGATAAGTTCCCAATGGCATCAGGGATAGGCCCTGAAAATTGATTTCTCGATAGACTAAGAACTTGCAGCTTTTGTATTTTACCGATGGTAGTGGGGATTTTTCCTTTGAATCGATTAGCTCCTAAACCTAAAGTGGTCAAACCAACTAGACTACCTATACTTGAAGGGAGGCTTCCAAATAATTTATTGCCTTCTAAAGTCAGATAGCTGAGTTGATGATGAGAGAGATTACCTGTTGACATAGGAAGCACTCCTACAAAGTTGCAATTTGAAAGATCCAAAGTTATTAATTTGGAGCAGTTTTTCAAAGAATCAACAAACCTCATGTAATCAGCTTCTCCGCGTCCATGGAAGTTGTTATTCTGTAATCTAATTAAATAAATATCTCTTAGTTTTGAAAAATCAATTGTCAACTTCCCACTAAAATTGTTCTCAGCAATTTCAAGATATCCTAATTTAGAAAAATTAGAAAGAGAAGGTGGAAGAACTTCGGCCAGTTTGTTACCCTATAACTCAAGGAACTCAAGATTAGGGAGCTGATTACCAATTTGTGAAGGAAGACTACCAGTGAGGTGATTTTCAGCTAAGGATAAATTAACTAGGATTGAGAGGTTGAATATGAAATGAGGGATGCTTCCATATAAGTTGCACTCACCAGAGTAAAATCCCGTCAAGCTTTTCCAATGACCCAAGGTATCTGGAATCCTCCCACCCAACGGGGTCCGAGAATAGAAAACTCTTCCATTGATGTGATATTCCCCAAGAAAGGTGGGATTCCACCAGTTAACTTATTGTCATAAATTACAAGACCAGTAAGTTTCGAGAGTAAACTCATCTCCTTGGGTATACTAAAACGCGAATACTATACTTCCGTAGGTAATCGTTAAAGATCGTGGTCTTGCCATACTCTATTGTTGACAAACATTATATCGTTACACTCCGCTGCTGATCATAATCGTGAGTTCATAGCCCCACTTTTTATTGCTTAAATGTTTTATAAACCCTTGGGGGAAATACATGCTTTATTTTAAATTGAACACATTTCTTTGAAATTATACTTGAATGTATTATTTGCACTAAGTACCACTATTGCCAATCTTAAGTCCCTATTATCATGAACAATTAATCACTTGCGGGTGAACGCAAATAATGTGGATAGCTATTGGGATTGACAATTCCTGTTTGTTTGACCAAGTCCGGTAAACAAACGCACTATATTTGAAGATCCATAGGTTTAATGGAAAATTACCTATTAGGGCAACTGTTACTATTATATCAATTGCGTTTGACAAGCTGTTAACATTTAGGTGTCATGAGCTTAGTGCAATAATCTGTGTTTTGTTTTCTAAACTATGAATGTGAGACTAATTACCTCACGTTACGAATATTGTGTTCAACTTATTTCCTAAACTCTATGAATTTCACTCAACCTTTGTGTTGATAGTTTCAAGCATGTATTTCAGATCCATATTGTACGAGGCTGGTACGGAGAAGCACGGATACTCAAGAAGGCTATAAATTTTATTATCATTCGAAAACCAATTTAGTGTATTTTGTAAACTGTGAAACTACTGGGACCTCATTTTTGTAAACTCTGACATTTATATAAATCGAATGATAAATCTTTTAAAACGACTCCATTAGAGTTCGTTTTCTATTGTTATGACTGTTGTGCCATGAAGTAACACCCAGTTTGAATTCCGCTGCGTATCACGAAATTGGGGGTGTTACAAATAGTTATAAGCATCATCAATATCAGTTATTTTATTGTTACTTTTTCCTCCTTATTGCATACACTCTGCACAAATTCCTAAACAAATTACTGCACATAATTTCTGCACTTTATCTCTCACTAACACACAGCACAAAATGGTTCTCTACCACAAACAGTCTGATACCAAATGGCCTAAACTATCTTACCCCTATGAAGGATCTGTTGGCACATCCAAAACAAGAATCCTCTGTAATTGTTAACAGGTTCCAGAAAATAAACAACAATAGTACAAATGGCTATGTCCCCCCATTTTTGGGGTAAGGAAGACTGCACTTATATTGCATTATAACATATTTTTTGACTAATACTAATTGATTTTTATGTATAATCATAGCATAAAAGACTATGAAGAAAAATTGGGGGTGGGAAGACTAGGCTTATATTGCAATATTATAATTTTAATCATGTCATCCAAGTAGCATGACAAGCATCACCAATAATGTAAGGAATAATGGTCCAGGATGTAAGCAACTTGACATGTACCTTCCTTTTGTATGTACCTGGGAGTGGGAAGACTAGACTTATATTGCATTATAACTTTAAGGGATAATGGTCCTACTACTTTTAGAAAAGTTTTAAAATTGATTTGAAAAATAAAAATTGATTTACAAAGTTTTAAAATATTAAAAAAAAAACATATGATTAAAGTTTGGGACGACAATGTCGTCCCTGAGTGTTTTTATTTTTTTGAAAATATAATAAATTGATTTAAAAGTTTTTCTTTTAAAAAACACAATATTTAACACTTTGGGACGACATTGGCGTCCCAAAAATAGTAGGGCCAAGTAGATAGTTTGACTGCTATTTTTGTTGAAAAGAAGTTGGACCATGACGACAAAAAGGGACGACAATGTCAACCCAAAATATTGGGCATCCCCAAACCCACATTTTGGTGTAGTGAGTCTTATATAAAAAGAATGCACAAATGTACTGCTATCTCTGTAAACACCAACCGCGACGCAAACAATTTGTTATACTATATGTATATTGTATCAAATGTGAGATAATCATATACGGAGTAGATCATAAGTCAACAATACTAATACATGTCCCATTTATCCCAACTTTATGCAAATACGCAAAAGAAAATGAGACATTATACTCAAAGAGCACTAATTATCGTACCCATACAAAAATTAAGTTTTTGATTAACCAAAACCAAGTAAGTGAATTGAAATATGAGAGGAAAATGATAAGTAACTTAATGCTTGTTGTGACTTCATTTTTGGAAATTTAATTAAAGTCATAAGAATAAGTATTGGCTTTTTTATCATTAGTTTTGCATGTTAAGAGTTTGTGATTGGCATGCAAATAGTGAAATGAATGGCTTCCACAAATTCCTTATCATCTTGACCAAAAATTTTAAGAGATTATGATATTTTCAAATATTAATGTTTAACGTTCGCGACATGTAAATTGTGAAGAGAATGCCATCCCAAATTCCTTATCGACTTGATCTATTTTCTATGTATACTCAGAGAAGACTTTTAAGAAGACTTGAGATTGGGAAGACGACATTTAGACTTTTAAGAAGACAAGTAACTAACGAGTAACGAGTGTACTTTGTAGCCGCACTTCGTTGCGTACTTCTAATGTTCGTCTACGTAATTGTAAGTGAAATAGATTGAATAACATCATAAAATAACACTCAAAACTCTAAACATTTTATGAAGAAGGATTAATATATTTAAATGAAGAATATGGGAACTTTTCATATTTTGTAAGAAAGTTTCTTAGTTTTATTATATATCTCTTAAAAGGTCAAGGAGAAAAATTATTAAAAATTATGAATATGTGGCATATTTATACAAAGTATAACTTTAAATTTTGTATTAAATTGTGTTTAAATAAAAGACGACTTAATGCAGATACTCTCAGTTTTATCACTTTATATTTTCAGTCATCTCTATTAAGTCATAAACAAACAATTTTCATATGACCTTTTTAAATATGTTTTTTTATATTAAGTCAATTAAAGCAAATTCAAACAACATCTTATACTTAGATTTAATCATTATATTATGTGACAACCCGTACTTTCAGGTCATTTCTCGACGCAATTCATGTCTCATTATTTCAACATTTATAGTAAACTTGGTTTACTTGTTTCAAATTCGCGTAACCTTGAAGGTTTAGCGGCGAATTCATGATCATAACATCACGTACATTTCATATGGACTAAGATTAGTCTACATTCCATTGACATCATTTGCATCACATTAGTTCTTTCACGACATTTCATTTCACTTGTATCGCGTAATTTTTATATTAAATAAACGTTATCGAGTGAGTTATTATTTTAAAATAATTAATCCGTTACTTTCAAAAATGATCCCGACATATTTTTATACTTACATTTAGTTATAAAAACTATATTTTGAGTTTAACTAGTGCTTTAAATTTATTTGGTATATAAATCGTTAAAGTTAAATTATTACGACGTTTTTCTTAGAAACTACACGAAAATATTTATATCACTCAAATTTCACAAGGAATGTATTTTTACAATTTTTATTATCTCATTACATTCTATTTTGGTCTATTAACAATTACTTTTACCTAAAAATTTTCATTTACATTTACTTGTACATTTTCCTACACAACTTCACTTACACCTTTTATTACAAATACATACTTATACAAGTTTATAAAAAAAAAAAAAAAAAAAAAAAAAGATATAATTGTGAGACAAAGTCCCCCAAAACCGGCCCATGGGGAGGGTGGTCATTAAATGAAGCAAGGTCTTGATTGTTTGATTTTATACACAATACATAAAGTCTTATTTGACTTACTACCTCATTCATTCTCAAAATTATTCACCTAGTAGCAAAAACTTCTTCTCCTTGTTTTCTCTCCATAAGAACCGGCCACATAGAGGTTTTCACAAGGGATCACAAAATTTTGCAACTTCAAGTTATTAACAATCTAGTTATCACTCTTTATAAGGTTTTGAAATAAAAACCCAGAGTGTTTAGGATTATCCTTGTTACTTTCACCTCATCATATTCATTTGTAAGCATGATTCTTTCATTTTCATGTTTCCTTATCATTTCATATTCATCTTTTCATTTTTGGAGCAACATGCAAGACATATGTGATTTATACCATTTTTCATGATTTTAGAATATATATATATACATAAGGTCATCCTATAATTATCCCCTTGGTATTTGTTGGTCTTGATGATGTCTAGGAACCCATGACACCCTAAGAAGGTGTATGGTAGGATTAGATTAGCTTTGGAGTTGATTTGAAGGGATTAGAATAGGTTTTGTCCGAGAAAAACTATTTTCGATAAGTTATAAATTATGTTCTGTCCTTGTTTCATTTTTCTGGAAAATCCGACAGTTGGTACGAAACTTTGGCCTTGATATTTAGAAAATATACTTTAAAACGAATCCGTGGCCGCTTGAACGGATAAAAACGGAGTTATAACGAAGCCGTGGTGAATTTTTAAAGTTTGACGACGAAATAAATAGTTTTCTGAAATTTCAGCAACATATATTTATCTTGTTCGGGTCAAAAACGAGCCTTAAGCTTCACAAATTATTTCGACTTCTCAAAAATATATTAGTTTACCGATCGAAGCTAAGGACGTATTATACGTAGAAAACGGATTTGAAACGACAAATATATACACGTTTTCAAAAACTTGCCGTAACTATTATTTTCTGAAAATCTATATTATTTTTACGATACAAGTGTTACGGTTGGTAACGTCCCTGTTGAAGGCTGTTTTTAACAAGGTTGTGAAACTTTTTAGAACGAATTGTCTTCTAGTAAAATCAAGTTCACCGGCCATATTTTTCAAAACGACAAGCTGTTTGTAAAGCGGAGTTGTAGTAAATTATTTATGGATGTTCAAACTTGGCCGAAACTCATTTTCTGCACAACAATTCAACAAAATCACTATCTTTAACCCTTAATATCTTTATGATCGAGACCTTTTGGTCGAAAACTCCTGAACTGAAACTTCTAAATATCGATACAAACTTTCCAAAACCGTCGAGTTCGTTCTCTAACGATCGGCGTACACCGTTTTACGACTAGTTTTCCGAAGCCATTTTTGTTAATTTCATGATACTCCGACGACATTGTTTTGCGACGAAAAGTGAAAATTTCACCATAAATCATTATAAAACCATTGTAGGATGACATTTTGACGTAAAAACTTGTAAAGTCATTTTTGAAGGGTCAAGACGTCAAACGAGTATTTTTCGACGACAAGTAATATTTTTCAAAACTCGTAAATGGTATAAATAACATACGAAATGCATGCATAACATTACATTGCAACTCATTACATATCATATCATTCATAATAGGTCATTTTCGAGATTCACGCTATATTTCAGTGTATCCACTTTTGTCATCGTAGTCATTGCAACAGGTGAGTTCCATAGCCCCACTTTTCTTGTTTTAATATTTTTATTAAACTCTTCGGGGGAGATACATGCTCATCAACTACTTTTATGACATTCATGATTATTTGCAAATTATATGTTTATCCGAACTGAATGTTTAGTTATGCGAAGTAACAGTATTGCCATATTTAGAAATTCCATATTATATTCATTGGTCTAACGGACTTGGTATATTCATTGGTCTAACGGACTTGGTATATTCATTGGTCTAACGGTCTTGGTATATTCATTGGTCTAATGGTCTTGGTATATTCATTGAGCTAATGGTCTTGGTATATTCATTGAGCTAATGGTCTTGGTAATATCATGAACTAATGGTCTTGGAACGATTTGAACATACACTATATACATTTTGGCAATGGGTTGTGAATACACAGGTTGCAAGTTTTGTATGGGCGGGACTTGGAACTGAGTGGATTTACAATGCCTTTGCTGCATAAACGATTTGAACCACACTCATATTTGTTATATCAAGTAACTATTGATACATTTAGTTATGCACTATTTTGTGAATTCATCTGACGATGTGTGCTTGAACATAAACTATGCATATTCTGGCAGTGGGTTGTGAACACACAGGTTGCAAGTTTTGTATGGGTGGGACTTGGAACTGAGTGGATTTACAATGCCTTTGCTACATAATCGATTTTGATAGTCTTTACATTTCAACGATTTACAATGCCTTTGCTGCATAAACGATTTCGAAAGGCTTTACATTTCAACTCAAACTCTATGAACTCACTCAACCTTTGTGTTGACACCTTTTAGCATGTTTTATCTCAGGTATCTAAGGCATTCACTTCATGGCATGCATTTGGACACATCATGGAGTCGTGGTGACGACGCGTCTCACTTGGGTTTTACGCACTTTAAAACATCGTTTGAATTGTAACAAACTTATTTCCGCACAAGTTGATTTTCATTTGGGACCTACTTTGTAAACTCTGATTGTTTTATTAAATCAAACGATGTATTTTCCAAACGAAACTTTAGGTCGTTCAATATAACTGTGATTGTGATGCTATGACAGTCAATCCCCAGGAATTCCATTCCGCTGCAAAACAGGTAAATTGGGGGTGTGACATATTATTTACCTGATATGATACAAAAAATATATATATATAATCAAGTTCATTTTGGGGCTGAAACAAACATTTTTATTTGGAGTGATGATGGGTTGGGACAACTATATGTTGTGGCCCATTATATCATTTTAGGAAACATCTATGTCTTTTCCCATGTTACATACTTACATAGTTAGTCAGCTTTCATTTGTTGATCAAATGACACTTGATCTCATATAAGAATGACACTTGATCTCATATAACAAGGATGCACAGATGTAGTACTATACTCTAAACACCAACCGCAACACAAACAATTTGATATACTACATGATGTGGGATTATCATACATGTCATATAATAACAACACTGCCAAAGCCAACGCATGATCCGGTTTGCAACTGCATAACACAAATAAACAACTAATTGATTTATTTCCTTATATATTTGCCACGTTGGCAATCCCATCCAAACACACTTGACTCTGATTCATCTCCGCCATCCAATCCTTCCACCCTTTGAGAATAAATACTTTTTCACTTTCAATAAAAAAATAGTTTTTACATTATATGTAGTTAAGATAAGAGAAAAATAAACACTTCTTAAGTCTATTTGATCAACTTTTTGATGAGCTATGTACATTTTTACAACAAATTAATGTGTCAAAGATTAAAATAAATAAATAAATAAAAAATGAACTTTTACAAAAAAAAATTAAGTAGTTGCCACGCTGGCAATCCCATCCAAACACACTCAACTCTAATCTCCACCATTCACCAAAACCATCACTCTCCAATTTATCAATATTTATTATTCCTTATACATATTAGTGTTACATACATCGAGATGGTGATTAGAACTATGGACTAATTGGGTTTTGCCAATTATATTAATCGGAGGTTATTCAGGTGAAACTTTGAACTTAGGGGTCGTTTTTTAAGCCTATTTTGGGCTTATGATCTTAGTTGGTTCGGCTTATATCTCATAAGCTCATCTTTATCCGTCTTTCTTCTACCTTATGAGCTTATGTTTCATCTTTAAGTCATAATAAGCTCACAAGTCTTTAAATAAGCCGGAAAATATGGGCATATGAGATTTAAGCATTGTCAAATAAGCTCATAAACCAAAAAATAAGCTTAAACAAACATCCCCGTTATTTAGTCCTAGTTTTAGTTTCTATTTATTTGAGCTCCAAAATACACCCAAAAGCTAAAGCCTTTAAATAGTTGTGCATAAAATTTGTTTTCTTGTGACTTTAGATAGGGACCCATAAATATAATTTTTTGAGATGGCACTTACTCTTTACTCCTTAGACGTATTTATTCTTGCATGTCACAACAGAGTATGGAATTGTATTATGTGGAATTAATTTCTAGTGATTATGATTTAGGTGGTCGTAGAGAAGACGCCTGGACCTGTCCTAGCTGTGGGAATGTCAACTTTTCTTTTCGGACAACTTGCAATATGCGCTACTGTACACAGCCAAGACCAGTTGATCATAACTCAATAAGTTGCACACATATCGTAGTAGCTATCGTTTTTTGGCTTTAAGAAATTAGGCGTTTACAAGATCAGTCTCCCACTCTCGTTTTTACAGAAATCTGCTCCAAGGCAAATGCCGACCCCACAAGGCTACTCCTCGTCTTTTCCTTACGCTGGTTCCGGTGCACCCTCTTCAATGTATATGGGTGTAACACCTTATGCTGCATCTCCGTTTAATGGAACATCTATGCCTCCTTATGATGGTTCCGCTTATCATTAAACTACAATGCCGTGCACTGGAGGGAACCCTTGTCGTCCTGTCCATTGCAACTCTCTGCCACACTTGCTTATTCAGGTGGGCCCATGATAGGAACTGGTATGTGTTTTTATTTGGGTTGATTTTGGCCTTTTTATTGTTTACCATGTGTTGTTTAGAAGTTATGGTATTCTGATACTTATTTTGTTCAATAATCTTATTCGGGTTGTTTGGGTCAACCCGGATGCTAAATAGGGTTGGGTATCGGGTAAGATATTTTTGGCTAACTCGGGTTTTTTTTTTTTTTTTTTTTTTATAAATTATCTATGTAAATCAGAACAAATAGGCAATTTTATGACCATTTTACTCGTATTCGGGTTGGCCCAAACCCGAATAGCACCGACTCGAGTGGACCCGATTTGACCCGCCCAAGTAACGTCGCTACCTGCTACTATGTGACATCTTGCTGAAACTGGAATTACATCTTTTTTGCAGGTGTGTTGTATGGTTTACCTCAGCTGATGGAACAATTTGGTTTGCGGTTGCCCATTGCTCTGGCTGCCATGGTATGTCTGAATTTTGTTATATCAATCAACTAAGGGGGTGTTTGTTTCGGCTTATATAGCTGGCTTATGACTTATTTATGTTTCATATTATGTTTGATCATCATCTCTGACTTTTTTAGATATGTTTTGATTCTAACCCACAACACTGGGTCTAGATGAGCATTCAGTATGAGGATGATAAATTTCTACAGTTATTTTGATCTAACTGAAAATAAAGAGGCAGCAAGGATAAGTATAAAACATATGACTTAAACATAGACAAGGCAAAGCTAAAAGGATTGTGTGAGAATTATGTAGCTGTAAATGCAGTAAGTACGCATGACTAATTATAACTTATAAAGAGATCATTTCCTTAAGTTTAGTACTTGCAAACGCAAATTTTTCTCGACATAATGGAACTCCCCACAAACATTCTTGGTATCCTTAAAGCTATAGTTGTTGCACTTTTTTTCATTTCTTGGCCTTTTATATTCTGGTACCGGAACCAGGACTTCCCGTTTTTCTCCCATACCGATTTTGAATGGTACCGAATTTTTTTGGGCTTGTTTTGTGGTACCAGTACCGTACCGTGTATTGTAAGCCGGTACTGATTCGCGTTGGTACCGGTACGGTTCCGGTGCCGTACCGTTTTTCCAGTACCCATGTTCATCTCTATAAGCCAAAAAGTTTCAAAATAATCCACAAAAAGTGAGCTTATGAAATATAAGCCTAAAACCAAATAAGCTAGAATCCGGCAATATAACCCGCAACAAACACCCCCTAATTGCAACGAGTAAATTTGATTATTCGTTCACCTACTCCCTATGTTAACAACATGTATATAAACATGTGATGCTATATTGATCGATCATTTGGTTTTTGAATTTTTATAGGGACCTCGGCCTGGATTTTTCCCAGAAGAGCCATCTCAAAAGAAAGGTATGTTATATCTAACTTATTCATACACTGCTACACAGACTAGCATATGATTGTTATTTATGATCTGTTTTTCATTGTTTCACTTGCTTCTTACAGATGGAACACGAGAAAATGACTGGGAATGCCCAAAATGTGGAAATTTCAATTTCTCCTTCAGGACAGTCTGTAACATGAGGAAATGCAACACACCTAAACCAGGATCTCAGGTCTGAGACGCCATCTTTATACCAGCTCTATTTTTGACACATTGAAGCTTTTAGCTATGTTTAATATAACGTGTCATTCTAATTTATTTTTATGACGCTAATATGCAGGTTGCAAAGCCAGCCAAGAGTTCCAGTAAGTACTTCATGTATATATTTGGTTACCTATATATAATGTTCGATTCTAGAACTTATATATGTATCTTATTTTGTTTCAGGACCGGATATGCCAGAAGGGAGCGGGAAGTGTGACAAATGTAACAACATAAACTATCCTTTTAGGACCAAATGTTGTTGAAATTATATAACATGACAATCATATATAAAACACATAAAACATCAAAGAAACATGCGGAAGCGTAAAGGAACGTATAATGAATAATTAATTAACTAAAACATAAAGTATGCATACCTTTCTTGATTCTTGTCGAACAAGAATCAAATCCATAAAACTAGCAATTGGATGAACCCTAATTAGGGTTTATAGGATTATGTGAATTACCCCTTACCTTTTTGTAATTCAATCCAAGAATACTAACAATAATGTGTTAGTACCACTTTCTTGTACACACGTACTATACCGAATTAAAGAAATGCTAGTTTTAATCAAACAAAATAACTTGAGTAAGGAAAAGCTTTGGATCGACTCCCAATGGTGTTAGTCGACCAGTTTTAGAAAGAAAAACACACAAAAAAATTTAGGTTTAGCTTATGAGTACAAGAGATGCAAAACACAAGACCCCTAGCCTTGCATATATATACTAAACTAAACTTGGTGAACAAGTTTGATTTTGATATGGGTTGGGTTTGGTCTTCCCTTGGCCGATCGGTTACAACATCCCCAAGGGGATTCCGGAACATTTCCAATATTTTCAATCTAGTCCTTTTCCAATTCCATTAAACGTCCGTTAGTCCATTACAACTAATTATTTAACGTCCGTTATAATTATTTCGTTTAATTAACAAATAAATATAACATTTATATTTAATTTATTAACTTTAATTCTCATACGCAAACTGTGCAATCCCGTGGTCTCGAGTTCGATCCTAACACACGTCTATTAATTTATTGTCCATTAAACCAACAACTCCCACTTGGACATATCTTAATAGAGTGATCACATCGGTTAGCGTCTAGCAACACTTCGATGCCTCTAGTACAACTCGAGTAAGGCTCCTGGAAAACCTTTTAATGATTTCTCATTATTATTATCCTTTTGTTTCTAATACCATGTTAAATAAAGATATGGAATTAAGTCATTCTTTATTCAACCATTCTGTTTCTCGTTATAAGTGATTGAGCAATATTACCAAATCTTCTGAACATTTTCAGGGGAGAACTTTGGGCGTGGCCACGCAAACATCTTGTCAACCCTACGAGGGGCCAAGCAGTATTAAACTCCAAAATAAATTTGAAGGAACAAATTCTATCTTGACTACGAGACTAACCCACAAACTTTGCAACACTTCAGGAAACAACTCTTATGACTACCAGTTACGTATAGCGTTAAGTTGTTCCACAAAAGTGCACTACATTCATGACACTTATCTGGTATCTCAAGTCTGAGGATAACTATTCTGATTTACTTAATAACAATATCCATAAAGTAAATCATGTAGTTGAGATAAGTTCTATATTCAATTCATTGAATATCATCTGAAATTGGTATGCATTCTCATTAATATACTTTCAAGTATATTCTACCATATCTCTCAGATTTGTCTTAGTTTAGTGATACTCACATATCATTAATTGACAACGGACGATTTAGAATAAATAAATTTATTCACGGATTAAACATGCAAATATAGGATACAATATATTATAAAATTAAACATACCAAGTATTTGATTTATTATAACAATTGTTTAACATCCCTTATCCAAATACTAAATAGATTAATACATGAAAATTCCAGTTGATGAATTATGCCTCAAGTAATGACAATCATACTTGTTGACAAGGCATAAATCAACCAACTTGATCTATCGTAATTTTGAGAATACTTATTTCAAGAATTCAATTAGTGAAGTCTTTGTATGTGTGCATTCACCAATCCACATAATAATTCATAAAGTGTGTGACATCCTCTATCATAAATTTATGAAAATTTAAACTTTCAAATATTTTAAAGTTTAAAGTATTCTTATTCTTTTAATGTATAATGCAACTGCGCTCTTAGTAGCACAACTAGTTCTCATGGCCATTAACAAGGATGAAATCCTACCATGACTAGTATTGAGTGTCATCTCAATTAAACCAGCATCATTGTATACAAAAAACAATATGCTCATTAAAACTCCGTAAACTTTAATATCTTATTTTGTGTAATGGTTGATGTCTTCCAAACTTTCAAGTTTGAATCTAATGACAATTTGCACAACAATTGACATATTGTTCATCCATAAAATCTAGGAGCAATTCCAGGCTGAGGATGTAATTCTATTAGAATATTCATTACACAAGTTATCTAATAACTTTTAGTTATTTATCAATGTTGTCAAATCACTTCTTATTCAAGAATAATACAAAATTTTAATACACAACACGATGTACATGATGGATCTACAGGTCAAACTTAGATTTCATTCATGTTCTATCTTGTCAAAAGATATTTATCCATTTCCCAAATGATATATCATGTTTTATTAGAATCATTTATTTTATCTTGCATGTTTATTGATAATAAACATATATTCCAAGGTTGTATGTTTTAATTCTTAAATCTTACAAGTGAAGTTTCATTCAAATCTAAGACTTAACATTTTAGCTTACAAGGAATGTTACTTCCTATATGTTATACAACATATAAGATTTAAAACTATAACATAATACTCCCACTAGCTTTCAGGAATACTTAAAATTTATCTTATTTCAATTATAAATTAAAACTAGGATTTAATAATTAAACATAAGAATAATTTCATAGATGCATGCATTTATCCATTCATGAATTATTGAACTTCGTACACTTCCAAAGATTATATGAATTCAAAAAACCTTTTTTACTTATCGTCCTCGCTCAAGTAATTTCTCAAGAAAGAGTTTTGATATTCCATTGTCATATTTCATATTAATGAAAACAAGTATGACCATTATCATCTTTATATATTTAATGTGTCTAGAAAAGAATATTCAATCATAATTAATTGCTTAAGTATGATTAATAATCTTGTCATAAAACATGCATTAAATATGTGTACAATATTGTCCATATGATTTCTACATAGAAATTCAAACCACTAGGGTTTTTCATCTCTTTGAAGAAACTCATTTCTATTCTCTAGTCTAACTATTAAGATAAACCAAATTTTCAAAATTGATTATCTTTATGGACAGCATCTTTAACATTCATAGTATGAGTAATTTACCCAATTCAATATTTGGTAATCCATCATAATGATTATCAGGTTTACTATAATCCTGTAACTCATGTTCTTCTCAGCATATAAATCAAATATCTGAGATATCCTTGCAGATCTATGAATGAAAATTCCATCATCTTGAGGTCTATCATTTACATGTCTAACCTCATCATGATATTTACTAGTGTGTTTTAGAAGATTATGTATCTTGTAATTTTATCTTTCAAAAAAAAAGCTCACACTTGCCTTTTGTAATATATAGACTATCTATATATACTTAGCAGTTAGAGCAAAACTATATTGTTCTCTTTTTGGGACATTACAAATACACATTGATAATTCCTGGCTTTAGTTTGTTAATAACCTAATCATAAGTACTTTAACAAATTCAGAATCTTCAATTTTAAAACTTAATGTGATTCATTACATTCCATAATGAAATGGTGTTTTATCAATCTTCTAGGTTGGAGTCATATAGAGTATATTCAATCCATACTCAATTTTCTAACCTTGTTACTTTTTAAGAAAGAAGTTATGGTTATTTTGAATCAAACAAATCAAATATAGTTTGATTCTCCTAACTGAACATACTATCAACTTGTGGTATTCATTAGAATTAATATTGTAAGACAGTCTAACAATATATAAGATAAACATATTCCTTTTGGCTTACCTATTTACCAACTAAGTCAACTTAATGGTAAAATAGACTTTCCAAGCCAATTGCATGCTTTATAACACAAGTACCTTTTAACCAAGTCACTTCATATCCATGTCTCGTCAAGAAACATAAACTGTTCTAATCCCATTATACGTTATAAATCATTGATCAACTCAATGACTTCTTGTAGATGTCTTAATTAAAAAACATAACAAGTTAACGTCTTACTTTATTATAAGTCTTAAAAGACTTTATGTTTATGTCTTTACAATGAATCATAAATATGTTTAACTAAAGTAATTATGAACACAACTCTTGGTTTTAATAGTAATTTCAAGTTAATTTATTTACTTCACAATAATGTAGGACTACATTATCTTTCATTATGTCATTCCAAAATACATAAATAAACAAATTGAAGTAGTATTAGATTACTTCATTTATGTCATTCTAATAATACATAAATATCTAATTTGAAGTAGTCTTATATATCATTTTGACACATGTTCTAAATACTTGTCTAATTTAGAAACTGCAAATATGTCCATGCAAGGTCTGACTTCACATGGAGATTTACTTTGTTGTTGCAATCTCGCCAAGTTCTCACATGACGTAAATTGCAACACCAAGTGTTTCTTGAATTAGATATGTACAAGTTATATTAGAATGTTAGTCTCTTACCTTGCAGTCAAGAGAATCCATTAAATCATATACCTATATGTTGTACCTTGCACACAATATAGATTTATCCCACTTGTGCATGGAACAACATCATGTAGCAGATAAACAACACGACATATGTTTGTTTATGTGACTAATATGATTGTGTCATTGATATTAGCATAACTAGTAGATGTAGAACCACTTCATTGTCTAATAAGGAAACGTACATGACTATCCTTGAAAACATAAGTGTCTACAAGTGGAAAGTAATTATCTTAAGACATTCTAGAGATAATCTGGGTTGCTACCAAGATGACAAAGCTTGTAACTCCCACTGAATTAGAGATCATTACATTAATTCCTTATTCAGTAATAAGAACACAATACTCCTACTGGATTTGACAACATTGCAAGTGTTTCCTTAACCAATGAAAGAAAGTAGTGTTCTATTTACTTCCCTACACTTTTGAGAAAGTCCATACATAACAATTACTTATTTACTAAAAGAGTGTATTCTACTATGTAGATGATGAACTATCCATCAATGCTATTAACTTGAAAAATTGGGCATGCAATTTCTTTCTTAATAGTTCTACTATTCCAACAATTGTAAGTAGTACTTTTAAATGGTCAAAACAAAACAACTAGATAACATATGCTAGTTTGTCTTTTACCAATTATACAGTAATTATTCTAGCTTCTAATTTAATACCTCAGAAATATGCAATTTTCTTAACTATTAAAATTTGCTTACGAGTTATGTATTTAGAATTTAGACAATTCTAATTGTCCTATCATACCTTTCTTCATTCATGAAAAGGAATAGGATTGAATCTCATTCTTTCTTATGAAAAGAGGACTAGGTTTATTCTTTTAGCAAAGTTGACTCTACCAAAAACCCTTACAGGTGTAGATCAATTTACCAATACAGGAATAACCTATGTTTACGGTTTAATGTTGCATTAATACATTTAAAGAATTTTCAAAATTCAATTTTAGTATTTTCGATAATTAAACTTTTCAAGAAAATAAAATACCCAAGGTAATATTCATATAACCATAGAATTTTCTCGAAAACTAGGATCCAAATTATCATAGTTCCATTACATCAGTTGATATGCTAGTAACGAAAGCATATAATAAGGTAATATGTCGAACAATAATTGGCAAACAATTTCCAATTCCTAGATCATTATGGGATTTATATTTTCCAACGCAATTGCAAATATAAACATGTTTCATCCCATCTTATGCCTTGAGTCCAGTTCTCACTTCCTACTCAACTTAAGTGTCTAACTTAAAGAACTGCAAATATGTTCATGTAAGGTCTGACTTTACATAAAGATTTACCTCTGCATCACAATCTCGCCAAGTACTGTCATGACGTAAATTGCAACTTCAAGTGTCCCTTTAATTAGATGGCATATTACTTAATTTATAAAAGGGTACTAGTTTTGATTTTATGTGGTCAAATCAAATATGTACAAAGATGTCATGCATTCATCTTGTAGCATAAATTTAATAAAAAACTTTTATTACCACTTCATAAAGATCAAATTATCAAAGTTTTGATTGAGGTATTGGGTTCACCAATCAAGGAATTTAGCGTTAACTATCGTCCATTATACCGTACTTTTGCATAAGTGTAAACACTTAGTGTTTCGGGTAATTACCACCAAAGTGGCGCATGGAATTAAAACTAATTCGCCCTTAAGATGATTTTGTACGCATAGCCTACTTGGTAACTCCAATTTGACTCGCAAGCAAGCGGAGAGTTTGGTCGGCGCTGAAGCAATAACCTCCCTCTTTAGGGTCACAATTTAATGCGCTCCCCTCCTAGTACTTCCCACACAGTCCGTCAAATTGGGTGAGCCGTTCTCACTTTTTGTACCTAAATCATCAATCAATTAAACTATTGAAAACTTAACTCTTCAAAAACAAATCAAATTTCACCATTGTTTAGTTAGTATTATTTTTCTATTCAAAATTACCCTTTGCTTAAAACTGCCTAACATAATAAACAAACAAGTAAACCAATAAAAAAATAAACAACTAAAAACAATGCGCACATAATTAACAATTAATACGTGTAAACAAGTAGCCACATGCAATTTATTCGATAAACCCTATTAATCATCAATGTCTAGGTTAATTCATGTATATATTAATTAGGGCTTTCACTCTCTCAATTGAAGGTGAGCCACATACATCGATGAATCGATTGCGTAAACCCCAATTAAAAATATACTAAATTGCACATAATTGATTCATTAATATATATAATTGGAGTCTTCCCTAATTCAAGATTTATTAAAAATAAACATGCGATAAAGATATCTTAACAATTAAACAATAATTCAAGCAACTATCCATGACAAACATGCATGTGTCATCACGGATTATCATAACAATTATTCAAATAGCCACAAGATCGCATATAATAATTCCATGTCACATAACAATTTATTCATGAATATATCACGTAACAAATATATTAATTATAGGTTTCGATATTGATAACATAACAATTATAATAAACCCTAAAACAATTTAAAAAAAACAATCAGACTAAAAAAAATTAGGGTTTCGACCCATAATTTTTTTTTTAATTCGATCCATATAAAATTTAAAACCAAATTAGGGAAAAAGCCCTAACCCTAAAATTAGGGTTTACATAATCATAACCAAAACCCTAGAATAATCATATCAAACAACATACAATATTCGTTTTTTACGCGTTTAGTAATTAATTACTCATTAAACCAAGCTCGTGATGCCATTGTTGAAATTATATAACATGACAATCATATATAAAACACATAAAACATCAAAGAAACATGCGGAAGCGTAAAGGAACGTATAATGAATAATTAATTAACTAAAACATAAATTATGCGTACCTTGATTCTAGCCGAACAAGAATCGAATCCATAAAACTAGCAATTGGATGAACCCTAATTAGGGTTTATAGGATTATGTGAATTACCCTTTACCTTTTTGTAATTCAATCCAAGAATACTAACAATAATGTGTTAGTACAACTTTCTTGTACACACATACTATACCGAATTAAAGAAATGCTAGTTTTAATCAAACAAAATAACTTGAGTTAGGTTTAGCTTATGAGTACAAGAGATGCAAAACACAAGACCCCTAGCCTTGTATATATACTAAACTAAACTTGGTGAACAAGTTTGAGTTTGATATGGGTTGGGTTTGGTCTTCCCTTGGCCGATCGGTTACAACATCCCCAAGGGGATTCCGGAACCTTCCTAATATTTGCAATCTAGTCCTTTTCCAATTCCATTTAACGACCGTTAGTCCATTACAACTAATAACTTAACGTCCGTTATAATTATTTCATTTAATTAATAAATAAATGTGACATTTATATTTAATTTATTAACTTTAATTCTCATACGCAAAGTGTGCAATCCCGTGGTCTCGAGTTCGATCCTAACACACATCTATTAATTTATTGTCCCTTAAACCAACAAATGTAACCACAAAACTGCGGTGCAGACAAACCATTAGAATCCCAGAATTCCCCTACAGAAGAAGAAAACAATGATCAGGTCTATATTGTTTTTGTTGAATGTTTTATTAAGTTATGTTTTTGCATGCTTACAGTCCGCATGAATGTAAAGCGGAAATACTTTCTAGTCAATATCTTTCTTTACCGATTTACTTTCTCGTTTGTTTATAATCTTGCTGTGAATTATGCTATAATGAAGCACATGGTCATCTGTCTATTTTTTATTAATATGTGTTTATGTATCTACTGTTCCAGTGAGTTCTAGGACATGTTTAAGAAGGTCCAGAGTTGTCCAGCAGTTGCTCAGTATGGGTCTGAAAGTCAGTCATGTGCGTCGTCGTCTTCGTCTTCCTGTTGCTGCGGTTATCGAGTTACCTTTCTTTGTGATTTGTGTTGTCATATTGTAGCATATAAAAATCGCGATTTGTGGTCTTTAAGAGATTTTTTACATTTACATGCATGTGTCACCCAGTGAGTTGCTGGGCTAAGTCTTCTTAGAAGGTGCTGTACCTTTTCAACTGCGTGTCGTCTTATTTATTAGATACTTATCATTGAGTTGCATGAACAAATAGGATTGTATTAATATGATTTGAAGTCAATTGCCTATCTTAAATAGGTGTTGTTTGTTTGTGTGTGCTGACCAGGATGAGATCCTGCAACGGTTGACTAGTCTTGAATTCATCAGCAGTCCCCATTTATGGATTCTACTTTTTTACTTGGCAGTCTTTTAAATAGACCGGAGTACTCTCTCCCAAGTCAGCGACTTTCTTTTTTCTACTTATTGACTAATGCTGATACTATGAGAGAAAATTCATTTGGTTCAGAGCCTATTTGTTTTGGTCTAGTCCAGTGAACCATGCTCATTTAGGCCATACACGAGTCTTAAACGAGAATAGATTACAGTCCTATACACCCAATACACTTGAACGAACTCTGACCGGGTGCAGTATAACTTTTCTTATATGTACTTTTAGCGAGAATGTCTGGCTGAGGTAAAGCCGACATTTTATGCAACTGGTTTAAGCATGTATTTGGTTTTATACGAATGAATCTTTTCCTATATTTGCAACATCTTACACTATAACAACAAAAAAATGAATTGGAAAAATGGATGGTAGAAATATGTATGGTAAGAAACCAAAACAAACTGATAATATTACTCAAAATGATGAGCCTACAGTAATGAATCCACATATACCATATTCTTGAGTGTCCAGTTTCAACCACTACTAAAAGTGATACATTTTCAACCTGATCCTGTTTTGACCCATTTCCCAACCCGTCCATGTTTCCATGCATTATGTTGTACAATCCTTTTTGTTGTACGATATAAGTATCTTTCTCGTACGTCATATAATTTGCATGAACTCGAATTACCTTTTTATACAAACCATTAAGTTATTGCACAAAGAAATTTACTCTTCCAGTCCTTTTGCGTCTATTTGGGCCAAATGAAGCAATATTTCAAACTATAGGACAGTCCAGATTCAACATATGAATTGTTCTCAGCTTATGAAATATGAAGCTAAAATGAATATCATATTAATAAAGTTAAAATTTTAATAACTGTTTTATTCCCAAAACCAAAACATTACTTTTGCCACCTTTACGAAAATGTTTTCGTTTTGACCCGTTACACAAGCGCTAGACCCGCCCATTTTCCCACCCTGACGAATATTTATTCAAAGAGCAGCCATACCATCTAAGATGTTGCAACATAAGGCTGAGGTCCGGTGCATATGGCACGGCATCCGGTTCCTAATACTTATGTATCATGATCCTTTTACGTTTTGCAGCGTTATGGAAGTAACTGAGCATATCACTTTTCTGATGACATTCCAATTCGACCCACATGATGTCAGCCGGATCATGAGCTTTTTCAAGATGTCGAGTAACTGATAACTCACATCCTGAGCCTTTCGTAGAGATTTCACTTGTTCCAATATCCATAGTTGATACATGTAGTTAAGAATGTTAAGTTTAGGTGGCGAG
Source organism: Chrysanthemum makinoi (assembly GCA_910596185.1). Lineage (NCBI taxonomy): Eukaryota > Viridiplantae > Streptophyta > Magnoliopsida > Asterales > Asteraceae > Chrysanthemum > Chrysanthemum makinoi. Next base: position 106,376,968 of record OU343218.1, on the reverse strand, counting down.
TCCATGAACTAGAAATCAAGTAAAATTTTCGATTTTTGACGACTTCAGAAGCAAAAGAACGTTCCCTAGATTCACCCTCCAGATTTCTGTGATGGGGTTGTCGAAGCATTTCTTTTTTTGTACGCGTTTTCGGAAAAAAGACAGTAAATTTAGCTAAGTTAGTGTAATCCGACTACAACTATCAACAATATTCACTATGCAGATACACTAAAATGTCAAGGGTCAGATCTACTTGAACTTTGTTTGTAAAAATAGTTTAAACACGAACGCCTAACGAAATACCAATAAAATCAAAAGTAAAGTGTACTTGCAAGTAATAAAACAAACAAACTTTGCCCCCATGAAAGGATCCAGTGATGTAACCACAAACTTTGCTTCCAATCAAAAGAGGGGAAAGCTCTAAGCTTTCTCATTCAAATAAACACACTTAATCATAACCAATTAACCATGTTTGAAAAGAAAATTAAAACACGCTTACAAACATATTTGAAAAGTAGTTTACATAACTACAACATGCACCGCTCCTTGTTGCATTTAGACCTGAAATACCTCAAAAATAAAACAAAGTTAGTGATTATTTATTAACAAACTCATGTGAAATCATATTCTGCTAAAGGAGATAACAGAGCACCTTATATATTTTGAAGCACATCCAGAATATGCTGCAACTCACTGACAACAATTTCTATTTTCATCCGTTGTGGTGGGGAATCCACAGAGCACGATACTCCAATCTTGATAGTTGCAGCCAAACTTTCTTCCACTTTCTTTGCATTCGCTTTCGTACTTTGCAACACGATTGAATCACCATCAATAACGTCATTCACATGATTTGGTAATGCCATGTAAGCAAATTTATGAAGGCTAAGACCATCGTTCAATATGTCATCTGTCGGCTTTTTCCCGGTCATCACCTCTACTAACAATATTCCAAAACTGTAGACGTCCCCACAACTTGTCATCTCACTCCCGATACCATACTCTACTAATTCAAAACAATTAATTAATTTACAAAGTTTAACCTGCAAATAAATAGAAGCATCGTGGAATAAAAGTGGAATTACCCGGAGGTGCATAACCAATTGTTCCTTTAACCACGGATGAGCTATTTTATTTTAATTCTGTACCAAGTAGTCGAGCTAAATCTAAGTCTCCAACATGAGCCACCATATCATCATCAAGTAGAATGTTACTTGGCTTTGAAAGGTTTTATTGATATTTAAATATATGTATGTCCGGATTCGAACTCGAGACTTCGAGATTGCACACATTACGTATGAGAATTGATGTAAATAATTGATATATATAAAATGTTATTATTATTAATTATTAGTCACGAAATAACGATAGTTAAATAATTAACGAGGTTTAGCTAACAGTCGTTAAATATAAACTATAAGGACTAGAGATGAAATTGCAAAGTCGGGAAAGTTCTAGAAACCCTTGTGGGTTGCTTTGGCCGATCGGTTTGGGTTTCCAAACCCTAACCCACACAAACTTGGTCACCAAGTTAATTTACCTATAAATACAAACCTTTGTATTCATTCACAACTTAATCTTGGATCACCAATCTACCTAATTTCTCTCCTCCTCTCTCCCTCTTTGTGTGGCCAGTCGAAACTCCCAAACCCCAAGGGTTTTCGATTTTGCTTAACTCAAAGACACAAGTGTTTGGTTTTATTTGTGATTCAAGGAACTAGCTTTTCACATCAAATCGCTATTAGTACGTGTGTACAAGAACGAAGGACAAGCACGCTTGAGCTTGTGTATTCCTTGGTGGTCGATTCTTTTGGGTCGAATATTATAAACCCTAGAGTTAGGGTTTTGGGTTTTTTGGTTCTTGTTCAATCATCGTTTGATTCTTGAATTGCTAAAAGGTACGCACTTTCTTGTTCGGTTAATTACTTACATATATTATTCCTATTTACTTCCGCTGCATGCTTTGATGATGTTATTTGATTTTATATAATTGTTATGAGTATTAAATCCCAACAGTGGCATCACGAGCCGGTAATATGATGTAATTAATTACCGAAATACATAAAAATTGAATCTTTATGATTATATGCATGCTTTTTATAGTTTCTAGGGTTTTGAATTCGAAACCCTAATTTTTTATGTATAGGATCGATTACCCTCTATTTATTTAATTAGGTTTTAATTTTGTAAAACTTGTAGAAACCCTAGGATTGCATGTTAATTTTATGTGGTTAATTAATGAATAATTGTTATGTGCCATGTAATATGCGTATCTTGGGTGATAATTGTTATGCGGAATCCATGGTGGAACATGCATGTTTTGCCATGGAGTATTGTTATGCTATAAATTGTTTAGTTGATACACACATGTTTTATTTATTTAATAATTATCAAATTGGGGAAGACCTCAATTATAACTAATAAAAATTCGTTATGTGCTAATTGGTATATTGTTAACTTTGGAACTTACGCATGTCGACTTGTCGATGTATGTGGCTCATCTACCTTGTATGTGAAAGCCCTAGTTAATATATGCATTATTTACGCCTAGAATTGTTTATTAGAGTTTATTGAAATAATTATGCATGTGGCTAATTGTTTTTACATATGTTAAATTGTTTAGTTATATGTTTATATTATTTGAGTGTGTTTAATTTTTATTAAAATGCTTTTTTGTTTATATATTGTTTTGACATGTTAATAAGCAAAAAGGGTTTTTATGAATAGAAAATTAAATGGACTAAATAATGGCGAAACTGATTTGTTAACTAAGAATTATTCTTGAACTTTTAATCGATTGATGCGACTGTACTAAATGGCTAGAACGGCTCACCCACTAGAACAAACTATAAAGGGGTTAATTAAGAAGTGTGCACAGTCACACTGAAAGGATGTCTAAGGTTATGCTTTTGCGCTTACCTGGTCCTCTGCCCCCTGTGAGTTCGATTGGAGCTACCTAGTATAACCATTCTATGTACAAAACATCTTAGTGCAAAGTTGTAAGTTTCTCAACGCATCGATTAAAACTTTGTAGAATTCAATCTTAGCAATTAAAATTTCATGTAAGTTTTTTCGAAAATATTATGTTATAAAGTTGTATGCATGCTTCTTTATACATAAGTTTTTATTACACGTTAAAAATTGTACCCTTTAAATTTAAGTTTATGCCATCTAATGATATGAAACACTTGAAGTTGTAATTTAGTTATGTGAGACCTTGATCTAGATTACAATAACGAGGTGAATTATTTTGTTGTGTGAGACCTCAGCTTTATGATTTGCAGTTTCTAAATTAGACAACTTAATTAAGTTAGTTAGTGCGACCTTTGACTTAAGGCATAAGATGGGATGAACATGCTTACGTTTTGCATTAATTGTTTTGGCAAAATTGCAAATCCCATAATGTAACACCCCAACCCGGCAAGGGTAGAAGTGTCACATTCTGGTGTCATATCAGAACATACAAATGAAATCTTTACAAAAGAAAACCTTAAAAGTGAGGTATCAAAACATATACACAATTGACTGACAAGGAAAATACAATATCCAATAATGAAATAAAATCCCAAAACAAAAGTTCTTCTAAATAAGTCCCAACGTAATAAGGTACTAGGGTTGGTCCACTCAGATACTCTAACTCTCAGCCCATTGAAGCCCATCTTCAAACCTAAAACCTGCCGCATGAAAAGAAATGCGGCTGAGCTTAAAAAGCCCAGTGAACAGATATAACAAAACGAAATCTAAACAAAAGCAGGAATACGAAATGAAACAAAGGGACAATAGCAAGGTTGCAACGGAAAGGAAATAATGAGTCAATGAGGATCCTGCAGAACACAATTATTTGAGATATCCAGCAAGAACAACGATCAAGGAGAACACAGCAAGCAACGCATCCATGACATATATATAATCACATATAATCAAACAGACATACAAGCACCGAAACCAAATCAAGCATACCGCCGTCGCATCCACTCAACATAAGAATAGCACGTAGTCAGATCAGGAAATCAGAATATAAATAAGCCAACAGGAAAACTAAAATCAAGCGGAAGCAATTAATTAGGAAGTGAGCATGGCAATCGCACAGATTAAAAAAAAGCCTTAGATGAAAACATAACAAGTATCATAACAATGCGGAATCTGACAGCATTCAAAACATGGCAGTCACACATAACAAGTAGGAATACAATATGAGCATTATAATTGAATGAATTAGAGACATAGCAAGGCAATTAAACAAGTTAATAAGCCAAACATCATAAGTTGAACCATTTACCCAAATCAACCCGTAGCATATACAGAAGTGTAAACATGGCAGGTCAACAATAAGCAAATAAGGATACAACGAATGGTCAAAGTCCATGAGATTAACCGAACGAAGTATATACAATGAACAGACAAAATTATCGATTACACATTAGCATGGTCACCAAACAATTCAGAGGGTCACATAATAGTGAGATCACATATCGTCAGATCACAATAGGTAACTCAAATAACCGCATATTAATCATATCATAGCAGGATAAACAATAATCACATAGAACATGTAACAGCGTAAACATATTCAATACACAAAATAACCCGGTATGTGAATGGAATGATAGTCTGAAGCAACGGAATGAGAGTGTGACAGATCAAAACAATAGAATATATATATCTCTTGGTAGTACGGTGAGTCATATAAGAGTACTGAGTAATGAACAGATAATACAGAGTATGGTGTATTGGGAAATACAGGGGTACAATATAGGTATATCAAAAGTGTAAGGTTTGTCAGAAATATACCACGAGCCCAGAAACATATCATATCATATCATATCATAAGTAACCATTTTATTCGGAGGGGTGACCTCGGAATACCATATATAATAGGAGGGGAGACCTCAGTAACCAATGGAGTAGCTAGCTCCAGAATGTGAAGACGCAGTATTGCACACGACATCATTCACCGAGACAAATCATATCATAGCATAACATATCGATATGAACGATCTAGGATGCATCCATACGCCCTACCTACATATACAAAATATGCTCCACCATCAAGGACGTGGCGGAACATCACTCTGCTGCCCTAGAGTCATGTCAGAGGTGCATCAGCGACACGGACATGGAACCCTCATGCCTAGTGAAATAATGGCTCGGGTGTCAAACTAACTTAGGTCAAACAGAATGTCAGAAGTAACACAGATCATAGGTAATCATACAGGTCAAACAGAAATACATATCAGAAGGTTCATAATCATAAGGTCCAAATCAGAAAGTCTAATAGAAGGGATTCATAGCAATGGCATAGGAAACCCTAATAAGCATAAGAGAAAGGCCAAAGAAAGAAAATCATGAGAAACCTTTACTGAAAAGGTCAGAATATATGTACCTTAACGTCAATGAAAGGGAAGCAAACGAATGAATGACCACGAAGACACAACGTCACATCTCCTTCAACGAATCTACACGGATTATGATTTGTTTAATACTTATTAGCTCATTTAAGTCATAACGGATTAATCGTAATAGTATTTTTAGAGTTATAAGCGTATTCTCATTTTTTGTAATGGACGGAATTAAAATACTTTAGGGTAATAATTATTAATCAGCTAAACTTAAGGGTTACAACTGATAAATGGCAAAATTTAATGTTTAATATGACAAATATCCTATTTTAAGGCTTTATTAGATCATACTTCAAAGTATAGGGTTCGCATGGTAAATATCTCAAAGTTTAGGGTGTATTGTGTCATTTCAATATAGTTCAAGGTTCGCATGTGACAATACCCTAAAGATGAAGGTTTAATTGAAATTAACCTTATATATATATATATATATATATATATGCATTAAACTATGCGTACATTCTCTTTAGCTTTCAATTACATTTACAAAACGTTTTCTACTAAGATTCGCTAACCAAAATCACCCTCGTTCGCAGTTCAAACGGCTAACATTCACGACCAATTAATCATATCCTACGACTAACACCCGACTCACTTATCCCGACATGCTTCCAAAACTCAAAACAACCTAGCCATTTTTCCCGCGATGACCCTCAAACGTACACCGACAAGAACAAGTTTAGACCTTTTCAAATACACATTTTTCACCTTTGATCGCGGCTCATAGAACTTATAATCACGACCAAGTAAACACGTATATGATTTACCCCCGACTCGTCTACCCCGACACGTTTTCAAAATACAAAAAGACTCAACCGTTGCTCGCGACTAGCTTCAAAACTCAACCCACAAGACATGACTTACATATACTATATTACACTTTATGATCCCTTTTGTGATTCTTTTGTGTCGAGCCATACTCACCCCCAAAACAGTTTTCATGCGTCCCATGTAAGCATTAAAACGAACCCTAGATCGACACCATTATAGTACCAAGTATATCCATAATGTTTTTAATCTTATATACGCTTAATATAGTTAAAGGTTCATGCATTGTCGAGAGGTACAAAACAGTTTCAAAAGATGGTTCACGAAATCTTTCAATTCGACATATATACATATACATATACATGTTACGAGTTATGTGACAAAAAGAGTTAGTATAACAGATTATTATAGGTTCGATATAGCGGTTGACATGCACCCAAGAATACATTTGATAGGCAAAAACAAGGACACGAGTAAGGGTCGACATTTGAATAAGTTCTAATAGATTCGTTATGGTCGAAATTCACGCCCATTCCTCCATTATTAACGTGTTTTACTCTTAGGATTTCATGCATTAAGCCATTGTTAATATATGTGGTGGTTAAGTTTGATTTTCATGCATGTCTTTACATGTATAAGGCCACGACAAAATTCAAGAAACAAGAATCAAAGAGACGTGGTGATGGTGTTACCTTGATGGCGTGAAAAGAATGGAGGACACAAGACTACAATGAAAACAACCAATACTCCTTTCACCCTTTAGCAACCCACGCAGCAAGAAGGATCAAAACCCACGATAACCAACAGCCCTTTCGAACCAACACTTGCGATTTTGCACCTCGAACTCAACCCACGACTAGTAGCACCTTATCACGGTCACGACCAGTATCTCCTTTGCTTGTTTGCTGGTGATCGAATGGATGAAGAAACAAAGTCTTGTCGTCACCCTTTTTACTTTCTAGGGTTTTTTGTGAGAGTGAAAGTGTGATATAATAGGTTAAATAATGAGATGTACGTGGCATATAGGGTGTCCTGCTACCGAGAATTATGGAGGGCCCAAAACAGATTATTAGCTTCCCAATTACCATGATATATGGGCTTGTGATCTTTAGTTATATGGTTTGACATTTTTTTTGTGCATAAATCGGCCCATGAATTTCATGAGCGTGACTTGTATTTTAGTTGTAGTAAATGTCGACTTTTATCTTGTACTCAACTCTTACGATAAGTTCAATTATTATTACCTTGATGACAATGTGGATTAAAGTTCGTTCATTACTCGCAAGTTAGGTTAAAACATTGTATGAGATTGACATATTTTACGTATTTTATAAATATTAAATGTGAGGGTAAAATGGTCTTTTAAAATGTTTTAGATTTTTAGGGTTTTACAACTCTTCCCCTCTAAAAGAAAATTTTCGTCCTCGAAAATTGAACTCGCAGAAGTACACGGAGACGTACAAGTTTAGGGCATACGTAGCAATCTATAGTTTCTCAGCACGTGATCATAACGGTTTCGGTTCCAAAGCGTACAAAACTTATACGTAACAGATGTCAGTGAGAATCTCGCAAGGACGTACAGAATTCCAAACGAACATGAGGAGTGACAAATAACGGATATAAGTCCTAGTCCATTCACGTACCAACCCCAGACATTTCCCAAGATGTCGTATGATTTAAATAAGTTCAAATTATATGATCTCGGTATTATCACGTTGATCAGGCGTCATAATACTTGCATCACATAACAAGTCCTTATTATCATCATATTCTGTCTCGGGTCATGACAAACCACATAACTAATATCACAACAAAACAGATACACATATTGGTAGCAAGTAACATACTAAAGCAGAACGGATCCACATACATACAACATAACTATATCAAACAACTTACCATATTACAACGAAAGAAGATAACCAACTTGCACAAAACGGTTCCTCGTGACTCATTACTGACGATCCAAAAGAAAAACTGGGATATTACCAAAATGCCAACCGATAAAATTTCACGATTCAAACCGAGTTCTGAACGAATCAAAGAGAAGTAATGCCGATCAAAATCACATAGCAAGATATCAAACCGCCTCAAAATGCATGACAAACGAATCGGAGTAACAAAAGTCGCGCCCAAATCATATGAAGTAGATGAACCTTCTCTGCCACCGATTGAATCTTGTCTCCATCTTTTGCGTCTTTGGTTGATCCGTCCAGCTTCCTCCAACAGCATCCTGATGTCTCCAGCAGCACGGCAGTGCGGCTTCTGCTTCACGAACCTCTCCAATTGTAGCAACGCAGTTGGCACCATCATCTTCGGCTCTACGGGTAGTCTCCATCTAACGATCGACAAACGGATGTTAAGGCAAAACAACGGAAATTGATGCAAAAAGAGGAAGGCCAAATCAGTGAAGACAAACGAATATCAAAGTCAAATCTAAACGACAATCAAACGAATCGGAGAAGAAAAAGCAACGAAGCCTAACTGTCTACCCAAGTCCTCACAAATTTTGGTCAATCCTAAGGTCAACAAGACGAAACGGCTCGATACTATAATTGTAACACCCTAACTCGGCAAGGGTAGAAGTGTCACATTCTGGTGTCATATCAGAACATACAAATGAAATCTTTACAAAAGAAAACCTTAAAAGTGAGGTATCAAAACATATACACAATTGACTGACAAGGAAATTACAATATCCAATAATGAAATAAAATCCCAAAACAAAAGTTCTTCTAAATAAGTCCCAACGTAATAAGGTACTAGGGTTGGTCCACTCAGATACTCTAACTCTCAACCCATCGAAGCCCATCTTCAAACCAAAACCCGCCGCAGGAAAAGAAATGCGGCTGAGCTTAAAAGCCCAGTGATACAGGATATAACAAAACGAAAGATAAACAAAAGCAGGAATACGAAATGAAACAAAGGGACAATAGCAAGGTTGCAACGGAAAGGAAACAATGAGTCAATGAGGATCCCGAGAACATAATTATACGATATCCAGCAAGAATAAAAATCAAGGAGAACACAAAAAGCAACGCATCCATGACATATATATAATCACATATAATCAAACGTATACAAGCACCGAAACCAAATCAAGCATACCGGACGCCGGATCCTCTCAACATAAGAATAGCACGCAATGATCAGAAATCAGAATATAAATAAGCCAACAGAAAACTAAAATCAAGCTTCAATTAATTAGGGATTGAGCATGGCAATCGCATAGATTAAAAAGCCTTAGATGAAAACATAACAAGTATCATAACAATGGAAGTAATGACAGATTCAAAACATGGCAGTCACACATAACAAGTAGGGATACAATATGAGCATTATAATTGAATGAATTAGAGACATAGCAAGGCAATTAAACAAGTTAATAAGCCAAACATCATAAGTTGAACCATTTATCCAAATCAACCCGTAGCATAGACGTAAGTGTAAAACATGGCAGGTCAACAATAAGCAGATAAGGATACAACGAATGGTCAAAGTCCATGAGATTAACCGAACGGCTTTAAGGTATATACAATGAACAGACAAAATTATCGATTACACATTAGCATGGTCACCAAACAATTCAGATGGTCACATAATAGTGAGATCACATAAGATCGTCGATGACAATAGGTAACTCAAATAACTGCATATTAATCATATCATAGTTGATACATAGATAAACAATAATCACATAGAACATGTAACACGAATTTCAATACACAAAATAACCCGCGTGAATGGAATGATAGTTCAAGCAACCGAAATGAGAGTGTGACAGATCAAAACAATAGAATATATATATCTCTTGGTAGTACGGTGAGTCATATAAGAGTACTGAGTAATGAACAGATAATACAGAGTATGGTGTATTGGGAAATACAGGGGTACAATATAGGTATATCAAAAGTGTAAGGTTTGTCGAAATATACCACGCCCGAAACATATCATATCATATCATATCATAAGTAACCATTTTATTCGGAGGGGTGACCTCGGAATACCATATATAATAGGAGGGGAGACCTCAGTAACCAATGGAGTAGCTAGTTCTGAAATGTGAAGACGCCAGTATTGCAATCATTCACCGCACAAATCATATCATAGCATAACATATCGATACTGAACGATCTAGGATGCATCCATACGCCTACCTACATATACAAAATATGCTCCACCATCAAGGACGTGGTAACATCACTCTGCTGCCTAGAGTCATGTCGAGAGGTGCATCGACACGGACATGGAACCCTCATGCCTAGTGAAATAATGGCTCGGGTGTCAAACTAACTTAGGTCAAACAGAATGTCAAGTAACACGAGATCATAGGTAATCATACAGTCAAACAGAAATACATATCAAGGTTCATAATCATAAGGTCCAAATCGAAAGTCCACTTTTCTTTTGCAATCGATATAGCAAGGTTCAACAAACGAAGTTTCGCACAACAGAGGTTCAGAAAAACAGAAGGGATTCATAGCAATGGTATAGGAAACCCTAATAAGCATAAGAGAAAGGCCAAAGAAAGAAAATCACGAGAAACTTTACCTGAAAAGGTCAATATCTGCACCTAGTAACGCCAATGAAAGGGAAGCAAATGAATGAATGAACACGAAGACACAACGTCACATCTCCTTCAACGAATCTACACGGATTATGATTTGTTTAATACTTATTAGCTCATTTAAGTCATAACGGATTAATCGTAATAGTATTTTTAGAGTTATAAGCGTATTCTCATTTTTTTGTAATGGACGGAATTAAAATACTTTAGGGTAATAATTATTAATCAGCTAAACTTAAGGGTTACAACTGATAAATGGCAAAATTTAATGTTTAATATGACAAATATCCTATTTTAAGGCTTTATTAGATCATACTTCAAAGTATAGGGTTTGCATGGTAAATATCTCAAAGTTTAGGGTGTATTGTGTCATTTCAATATAGTTCAAGGTTCGCATGTGACAATACCCTAAAGATGAAGGTTTAATTGAAATTAACCTTATATATATATATATATATATATATATATATATATATATATATATATATATATATATATATATATATAGCATTAAACTATACATACATTCTCTTTAGCTTTCAATTACATTTACAAACGCTTTTCTACTAAGATTCGCTAACCAAAATCACCCTCGTTCGCGGTTCAAACGGCTAACATTCACGACCAATTAATCATATCCTACGACTAACACCCGACTCACTTATCCCGACATGCTTCCAAAACTCAAAACAACCTAGCCATTTTTCCCGCGATGACCCTCAAACGTACACCGACAAGAACAAGTTTAGACCTTTTCAAATACACATTTTTCACCTTTGATCGCGGCTCATAGAACTTATAATCACGACCAAGTAAACACGTATATGATTTACCCCCGACTCGTCTACCCCGACACGTTTTCAAAATACAAAAAGACTCAACCGTTCGACTAGCTTCAAAACTCAACCCACAAGACATGACTTACATAAACTATATTACACTTTATGATCCCTTTTGTGATTCTTTTGTGTCGAGCCATACTCACCCCCAAAACAGTTTTCATGCGTCCCATGTAAGCATTAAAACGAACCCTAGATCGACACCATTATAGTACCAAGTATATCCATAATTTTTTTAATCTTATATACGCTTAATATAGTTAAAGGTTCATGCATTGTCGAGAGGTACAAAACAGTTTCAAAAGATGGTTCACGAAATCTTTCAATTCGACATATATACATATACATGTTACGAGTTATGTGACAAAAGAGTTAGTATAATGATTATTATAGGTTCGATATAGCAGATTGACATGCACCCAAGAATACATTTGATAGGCAAAAACAAGGACACGAGTAAGGGTCGACATTTGAATAAGTTCTAACAGATTCGTTATGGTCGAATTCACGTCCATTCCCTCCATTATTAACGTGTTTTACTCTTAGGATTTCATGCATTAAGCCATTGTTAATATATGTGGTGGTTAAGTTTGATTTTCATGCATGTCTTTACATGTATAAGGCCACGACAGAATTCAAGAAACAAGAATCAAAGAGACGTGGTGATGGTGTTACCTTGATGGCATGAAAAGAATGGAGGACACAAGACTACAATGAAAACAACCAATACTCCTTTCAGCCCTAGCAACCCACCACGCCAAGACAGAAGAAGGATCAAAATCCCACGACAACCAACAGCCCTTTCGAACCAACACTTGCGATTACAGCAGCCTCATACTCAACCCACGACTAGTAGCACCTTATCACGGTCACGCACCAGATCTCCTTTGCTTGTTTGCTGGTGATCGAATGGATGAAGAAACAAAGTCTTGTCGTCACCCTTTTTACTTTCTAGGGTTTTTTGTGAGAGTGAAAGTGTGATATAATAGGTTAAATAATGAGATGTATGCGGCATATAGGGTGTCCCTACCGAGAATTATGGAGGGCCCAAAATGATTATTAGCTTCCCAATTACCATGATATATGGGCTTGTGATCTTTAGTTATATGGTTTGACATTTTTTTGTGCATAAATCGGCCCATGAATTTCATGAGCGTGACTTGTATTTTAGTTGTAGTAAATGTCGACTTTTATCTTGTACTCAACTCTTACGATAAGTTCAATTATTATTACCTTGATGACAATGTGGATTAAAGTTCGTTCATTACTCGCAAGTTTGGTTAAAACATTGTATGAGATTGACATACTTTACGTATTTTATAAATATTAAATGTGAGGGTAAAATGGTCTTTTAAAATGTTTTAGATTTTTAGGGTTTTACACATAATCTTTGGAATTGAAAACTTGTTTGTCAATTATCGTTTTTCAACGATTACCTATTCTATACTTTCACCACTAACAGATCAACTGATGTGGTGAAACTATGATAATTAGGATCCAAAATTCAAGGAAAATTATATGGTTAATATGAATATTGACCAAAGGGTATTTTATTTTCTTGAATGTTTACTTATCGAAAGTACTAACTTTTGAACTTTTATTTCGTAGAAATGGCTCGAATCTACTGCACTAGCCTCGTCGTTCAAATCTATGTTTGATCGAGAGAAATTGACTGGTAGCGAATTTCAATGATTGGTATCGGCAACTAAGAATTGTCTTGAGGGTTGCCAAAAGACTCAATTATTTGACTACGCCTTGTCCTCCTGAACCTGCACTGATGCTACTGCGAAGCACGAGCTGCATGGCAATCCGAGTATGACAAGTATAATGAGGTCGCCTGCATTATGCTCGGGAGTATGAATCCAAACTTGCAAAAGCAGTTTGAAAATTACTTCCCTAATCTCATGCTTGAAGAATTGCAAAGGTTGTTTGAAAAGCCCGTGATTTGTCAGAGTCGTATGATTTGATAGATGCTCTTCATAGTTGCAAGCAAGGAGAAGGGAAACCTGTAGTTTCACTGCCTGGAAATGATGAGTTACATGGACCACCTGAGCGCCTTAACTATGTCTACCCCAATGACATACAAATTGGCCTTAGATCCCTTAATAAGGAGTTTGATGGTTTCGTGCGCAATTATAATATGCATTGCACCGGGAAGACAGTGATGAGGTACATGCAATGCTCATTGATTACGAAAAAGGTTTGCCCAAGAAGGCCCCTACACCTGCGTTTTTGACCATCCAGAAGGGTAGGATTTCTAAGCCTAATAAGCCGCTAGCGAACAAGAAAGGGAAAGGTAAGGGTAAAGTTGATAAGGGAAAACAAGTTATGACTTATCAGCAAGAACCCAAGAAGTACCCTCCCAAAAAGCATGAGAATCCGAAGAAGGATATGGCTTGTCATCACTACACCGAGGTTGGACACTGGAAGAGGAATTGTCCACTGTACCTTGATGAGTTGCGCAATAAGAGGTATAAAAATACTGGCATTGTGGCCGATTTCAGTACTCTTTTGATGATAGAATTATTTGCTTTTCCTCATAAAATAAATTCCGGGGTATATGATACTGGATGTGGTATTCACATTTGTAATACACTCGCAGGACTTAGAGGAGCAAGGAAGCTTGCCTACGGACAGCAATACCTGCACGTGGGTAATGGAGCACATGCAGTCGTTGAAGCTATAGGCACGTTTGATTTAGTTTTACCTTCAAGTTTAGTACTGTCATTAAACGATTGTCATTACGCACCTTCTATTGTTAGGGGTGTCGTTTCTGTTTCCTTGTTAAAAGATATTGGTTTCGTTCATACATTTACTGATTATGGAATTTCGGTTTCTTTAAATGGTGTTTTTTACTTTAATTTTATTCCAAGAATGGTGTGTTTGAAATTGATTTTCATGATAATGTGATTGATAAAAATAATTATGTCTTTAGCATCAATAATAAAAGAATCAAAGGTGATTTGGATTCTTCATTTCTTTGGCATTGTAGACTTGCTCATATAGGCAAGAAACGCATGCAACAACTGCAACACGATGGGCTTTTGCAAGACATCAATGATGAATCATTTGATAAATGCGAATCTTGCATATCTGGGAAGATGACCAAGAAACCTTTTACAAATAGTTTAGAAAGGGCTTCTGATCTTCTTGGTATGATACATATTGACGCATGTGGACCACTGAGACATGTGTCAAGAAAGGGTGCTAGCTACTTCTTAACCTTTACTGATGATTTCATTCGTTATGGTTATGTTTATTTACTTAAACATAAACATGAAGTCTTTGAAACATTTAAGGTTTTTAAGAGTGAAGTAGAACTGCAACTAGGAAAGAAGATTAAAGCTCTTCGATCCGATAGAGGTGGTGAATATTTAAGCCAAGAGTTTAAAGATTATCTAGCTGAGTGTGGTATCGTCCGAAGCAACTCGACATCTCCATATACTCCACAACAAAATGGTGTATCTGAGAGAAGGAATCGTACATTGCTAGATATGGTGCGATCGATGTTTAATCTTACAACTCTTCCCTTATCCTTTTGGGATTATGCTTTGGAAACTGTTGTTCGCATATTGAATATGGTTCCAACTAAGAAGGTTGATAAGACTCCTTATGAAGTGTGGTATGGGAAAGCTCCCAACTTGTCTTACTTAAAGGTTTGGGGTTGTGAGGCGTTTGTTAAACGTGACTCTGCTGATAAGCTGCAACCTAGATCTGTTAAGTGTATCTTCGTAGGATACCCAAAGGAAACTATGGGTTACTACTTTTACTTTCCACCTGAAAACAAAGTAATTGTTGCTAGGTATGGAGAATTCCTTGAAAGGGATCTCATATCTCATGAATTCAGGGGAGATTATATGATCTGGAAGATGATCTAGAAGATACAACACCTTCTGAAAACACTAGCCAACCTCAAGTAGAACACGAAAGTTGGGCGTTCCACCTGAAATTGAAGTGGTTCCCATTCGTAGATCTTCAAGAACTACGCGTGCACCTGAGCATCTATGTCTCAACGTAGAAGCTGAGGAAAATATGTTAGGGGATCTTGGTGAACCTGCTAACTATAAAGCTGCCATGATGAGTCCTGAAAAGGAAAAATGGCGAGTTGCAATGAATGGGGAAATGCAATCCATGAAAGATAACGAAGTCGGGATAGAGGTTGACTTACCTCCAAATGCTAAGGTAGTTGGAAGTAAGTGGCTCTTTAAGATAAATACTGACATAGATGGCAATGCACACACCTATAAAGCTCGTCTTGTAACCCAAGGGTATACTCAAACCTATGGGGTAGACTGCGAGGAGACATTTTCTCTGAGCGCACATTAGAGCTATTACGATTCTTATAGCCATAGCTGCGTACTATGACTATGAGATATGGCAAATGGATGTCAAAACGGCCTTCTTAAACGGTCGCCTAGATGAGGACATCTATATGGCGCATCCTGAAGGGTTTGTGAATCCAAAGTATCCGAAGCGTGTATGCAAACTTCAAAGATCCATTTATGGGTTGAAGCAAGCATCAAGGCAATGGAACAAGAAGTTTGATGAAGAAATCAAGAAATTTGGTTTCACTCAAAATCTTGATGAGCCATGTGTGTATCACAAAGCTAGTGGGAGTAATGTTATTTTCCTTGTATTATATGTCGATGACATATTGATCATGGGAAAAGACATTCCAAGTGTGCAAGATGTAAAGTCTTATCTTGGAGAGTGCTTTTCTATGAAGGACTTAGGGGAAGCAGCATTTATTCTGGGAATCAAGATCTACCGAGATAGATCAAGGAGGTTAATTGGACTAAGCCAAAGTGCTTACATTGATAAAATATTGAAGAGATTCAGTATGCAAAATTCCAAGAAGGGATTTTTGCCGATGCAAGTTGAACATGGCTTAAGTAATAAACTATGCGCGTCAACACCTGAAGAGGTGGCATACATGAATAAAGTTCCTTATGCTTGCCAGTAGGATCTATCATGTATGCTTGTAAGATGTACAAGGCCCCGATGTGGCGTTTGCACAGAATATCACCAGTCGGTATCAACAGAACCCAGGTGTGAAACACTAGCAAGCTGTTAAGAACATTCTTAAGTATCTAAGGGCTACTAAAGAAATGTTTCTAGTGTATGGAGGAAATCCAGATGCAGAACTTGATGTTACAGATTTTTGCGATGCGTCTTTCCAAACTGATAAAGATGATACGAAGTCTCAAACTGGTTATGTCTTTGTCATTAATGGAGGAGCATTTGACTGGAAGAGCAAGAAGCAAACAACGTTGCGATGTTCTGAAGCTTTGAGTACATAGCTGCTTCAGAAGCTGCGATGGAAGTTGTTTGGATTAGGAAATTCATTTCGACTCTGGAGTAATGCCCTCAACCGAATTACCTTTAAATGTGTATTGTGACAACTCTGCTGCAATAACATTTTCCAATGAGCCCTGAGTCATGAAGGGCGCAAGACATTTTCCTCGTCGATATCACTATGTTCGAGAACAAGTCGACATAGGTGAAATCAATCTACTCAAAGTTCATACAGATGATAATCTAGCTGATCCCTTTACGAAGCCTTTGCCAAAAGAAAAACTTACTGACCATGCTAATGGGATAGGACTTCGTTTAGCTAGTAGTTTCATGCAGATCTGTGATTAGTATTTGGATAAAGGATGTTATGAACAAATATTACTTTAATGAAATAAAATAGTTGTTTATGTTTATTTTTCATTTTCTTAATATTATATCCTATATTTGCATGTTTAATCCGTGAATAACTTATGTTATTCTAAATAGTCCGTTGTCGATCAATGATGTGGGAATGTCATTGAATTAAGACAAATCTGAATTTTGGTAGAATATACTTTTAAAGTATATTGATGCGTGGGACATACCAGATTCACATGATATTCAATGAATTGAATATAGGACTCATCCCAACTTTACATGATGATACTTTATGGATCTTTGTCATTAAGTATATCATGAAGTGTTTATCCTCGACTTGAGATACCCGATAACTGATATGAATGTAGTGCATTTGTGTAAGATAGTCTAACGCTATCCGTAACCGGTAGTTATAAGGGCTATTTTCGGAAGTGTTGCAAAGTTCATGAGTTATGTTTGTAGTCAAGAGAATTTGTTCCTTTGAATTTGTTTCAAAGCATAATACTATATTTAGGCCCCTCGTAGGGTTGACAAGATGTTTGTATGGCCATACCCAAGATCTATCTGGAATACGTTCATAAGATTTGGTAATCTTGTTCAATCGAATACAACGAGAAACAGAATGTTAACTTATGAAATGACTTGATCCATATTCATAGCTAATGTAGTATTAGTAACAAAAGGATAAGTAAAAATGATGAATCATTAAATGGTTTTTTCCAGGAGACCATACTCGATTTGATCTGGGGGCATTGGCGTGTGAAAGCTAGACTAACCAATGTCATTACTATATTTAGTAATATCCAAGTGGGAGCTGAAAGGTTTTATGGATACTTAAATATATGTATGTCCGGATTCGAACTCGAGACTTCGGGATTGCACACATTACGTATGAGAATTGATGTAAATAATTGATATATGTAAAATGTTATTATTATTAATTATTAGTCACGAAATAACGATAGTTAAATAATTAACGAGGTTTAGCTAATGGTCGTTAAATATAAACTATAAGGACTAGAGATGAAATTTCAAAGTCGGGAAAGTTCTAGAAACCCTTGTGGGTTGCTTTGGCCGATCGGTTTGGGTTTCCAAACCCTAACCCACACAAACTTGGTCACCAAGTTAAGTTACCTATAAATACAAACCTTTGTATTCATTCACAACTTAATCTTGGATCACCAATATACCTAATTTCTCTCCTCATCTCTCCCTCTTTGTGTGGCCGGTCGAAACTCCCAAACCCCAAGGGTTTTCGATTTTGCTTAACTCAAAGACACAAGTGTTTGGTTTTATTTGTGATTCAAGGAACTAGCTTTTCACATCAAATCGCTATTAGTACGTGTGTACAAGAACGAAGGACAAGCACGCTTGAGCTTGTGTATTCCTTGGTGGTCGATTCTTTTGGGTCGAATATTATAAACCCTAGAGTTAGGGTTTTGGGTTTTTTGGTTCTTGTTCAATCATCGTTTGATTCTTGAATTGCTAAAAGGTACGCACTTTCTTGTTCAGTTAATTACTTACATATATTATTCCTATTTACTTCCGCTGCATGCTTTGATGATGTTATTTGATTTTATATAATTGTTATGAGTATTAAATCCCAACAGGCTTCAAGTCACCGTGAATAATCGTTGTTTGGCAACGATTGTGAAGATAATCAAGTGCAATGGCAACATCTCTAAGAATATTTATTCTTTGAAGAAGGTTGAGTTTCGATGTATATGCACTTGAATGAAGCCAATCGTGTACACTTCCATTGGGCATAAACTCGTAAACCAGCGCTCACTACTACACAAAAATCTCATTTAGTACGGTTTTTAAGGCCATTTACCACGGTTTTAAAACCGTGGCAGATACGAGCGTACCAAAAAATAAAATCGTTTTTTGGTACGGTTTGAAACCGTGGCAAATAATGATTATTAGCTACGGTTTTTCCTTCAACCGTACCAAATTTCCACATCAATAATCAATACAAAATTTTGTTTTTTTGAAACGGTTCATTTGATAACCGTACCTAAGTCCCTTTGTAATTAAAAAAATATAATTTGGTCATTTAGATTTTCATTTTACCAGACCTGCAAATATATTTTCTTTTACCCCAACTGAAGCAAATCACAATGATATTTGACAAACTTTACATTTCATATATCCACCAAAAAACACAACAATCCAAGGGGAAATGATATGGTTATACACAACAGAGTTAAGAGGTGTAACTACAATATTGTTAGATAATAAAACAGTCCAAAATACTTAAAGTGATTGAGCGACTTCATTTGAAGGAAATACACAACATCAAAACCTTGAGCAGCCTGTGATCTTAACGACGACCCAGAAGATCTTGTTCCCAGTGTCAGTTGGTCGATCTCATATCGTTTCTGATGGTGTGTAGTATCCCAAAGCTAAAAATATAAAGAGACAAGTTTCGCTTACTAACAAGATACATAAGCTTTTGCAACATAACTTAAGGTGTTCATCTGATCTAGAAGTTGCTCAAGTCGATCGCTCTAGATAATTAGAAGCAATAACGAGTAATTAGTATCAACTCACAGCAAGGCAGTTTCCAGAAAACTTTATTGTAAAGAAACTAAAATCACCTTCTCCTTCTCAAGAGCTTGTAGCTCGGCCTTGACTCAGCTTCGATCGTGACCTAAAACAAGAATACTCATACACCATTACACCTGAAATCAAGACACAATCCCATATTAAAACTATTCATGACAACAACTCTGGGAGCAATATATCAGTATTGGTGGATGCTAGTGTTCATTAGTTGTTTGGAAATGCAGATAAAGTATTACTTTGACTTGACATTCTAAAAAAGTGATCATGAATTTAGATTTTTGATTATTTCGATCATACTAATCGATATGGGATAACAAGTAATCACCATACATAAACGTTAATGCACCTAATTGTCCATAGCTTATTCATATGTGAATCAAATGACATGATTCTCGATTCTCAATTTTCAAGACACGATATTCACTTTAAAAACTCGCATCCTAACACCGCCTAAAAAAGTTTGCAATTCGAGTAGAGTCAAAGGCTACTAATAACTATTGGGAGCCGAAAGTGAAGATTAAAACTAATGAACTTCAAATTTAGCATCAACGCTTTCCAGTTACTATCTATTCAGAAACACAAAAAGGTAAATCATTCTATCATTCACAAATTAACCGGTTTAGATATTTTATTACCTGCCTAGTGTGAACGGGTCGCTCACCCATAGCGAGAACATATAGCGCTAACTCTGATTCCCCATGCTATGACCAACAAATATATTTACGGACAAAACCGTATTTGTGCAAATGAAACTCAATTGCTTTGATATCAGTATAGGGTACAAATAGTTAAGATTATGAATAATAAAGATGAGATGATGGTGGTGATAAGTTGCTTACAACTTTTGGCTTTCAATAAGAAAGGAGTAACTAGTAAGGATCGGACTTTGATTGATCGCTTAAGACTTTGGATTGAGCTAGCTTTCCACACCTTGGCACCCTTGCAAACTTGAAGAGTTGGTGATGCAGTACTAAGTGACTTGAGTGGATTTAAACTCAAGAAGATCATTTAAACTTGCTAGAGATTTGATGTAATAGCTTGATCTTTGGAACCCCCTAAGTCGGCCAAATGATCTTTGAACCCTCAACTCCCCAAGTATGCGAATAAAACGCAAACTCGTTGGAGTAAGGAGACATGTATACCGATTTTTTCTTAAATTTTCAACCCGTTAAAACGTGTACGCATCCTAAATGAGACAAAATATTCAAAAGGCAATCCCAAACGGGGACTGCCCGAAACTAATCTCTATTAGATTAGTTTCGGACGGGTACTAACTAATTTCATATCATGTTCTACTAATAACTTCTAGATGCACATGCTATATATACACAAATATAAGAAACCGTTGATTGCTGCGGTTATATAAGAAACCGTAGAAGAAAAGAAATCAATTACTGCGGTTATATAATAAACCGAAAGCGTAAAAGAATCAATTACTACGGTTACTAAGAAACCGTAGCGAAAAGAATCAATTACTACGGTTACTAAGAAACCGAGGTAAAAGAAATAAATTACCACGGTTACTAAAACCAGAGAGAGAAAATAGTTATTTGCCACGGTCTACAAATAAACCGTATCGATACAGAGCAACCTACTTGAACCGCCAAATGAACATTAGTTGCCACGGTTTTAATTAAAACCGTACCAAAAGACCTTTTTTGCTACAGTTTTTATTAAACCGTATCTAAATACAGTCTCAAATAATACTTTGTGTAGTAGTGGCTTTAAAAACATTGCCTTGGAAATCGGTACTTTAACATGAAGTTATTATCTTCAACAGATTTCTGGTGCCGAATATTCTCGCCATGCTTCACATTCTGCTATAAAACTTTTGTGAGCTCCTTTATTTTGAAGATGTAGAACTTTGATTGCAACAAATTTGTCATCATTTTATAAATGAATGAACCACCCTCTCCAATCAAATTTGTTGTAGAGAACCCATCGGTAGCCTTGAGAAGTTGATGGTATGAAACTTTCATGAACCTTTCACTCCCTGATGATTGAGATGGTTGATTGTTGCGCTTTATTACACAAAAGATACACACAACATAATATGACGAGCAACGTGACTGCAATCACGATGACTAATATGAAGAAAGGAAACCTTTTTTTCATACTACCCATCTCCTTGCATTTGGGTAACTCAAGTGTAACCAAACCACCACAAAGCTTATCGTTCCCCAAAACTGAAAATGCGCTTGCATTGGCAAACACTCCTATAGTCAGTACTTCACCTTCAAAATCATTAAAGGATAGGTTCAAATATCCTAAGGATTTCCATTTTTCTAAAAATTGTGGAATTTTGCCGATAAATTATTTTCTAAATGTCAAGTACCTCCAATCCTCCCAAGGAACTTAATGAAGATGGTATTATGCCTTCAAATCTATTGCCACTAAGGTATAACTTTGTAAGGCTAGTACACTCACCAAGGCTACTAGTAATGGGGCCTGATAAATTATTATAAGATAAAGCAAGATGCCAACATCTTGAGGTCTTTGATCTCGATGGAATGGAACCGCACAAGTTGTTGTATGAAAGATCTAAACCAATAGTTTGTGATGGAAGTTGAAGAAGTTGCTTGGGTATGTTTCCACTAAGTCTATTGACCGCAAGGTCTAAAAAGTTAACTTCTTTACAACTCCCAAGACTTGATGGAATATGGCCTTCTAATTCGTTGGAAAATAAAAAAAAGTTTAGTCAATAGTGATAAGTTCCCAATGGCATCGTGGATAGGCCCTGAAAATTGATTTCTCGATAGACTAAGAACTTGCAGCTTTTGTATTTTACCGATGGTAGTGGGGATTTTTCCTTTGAATCGATTAGCTCCTAAACCTAAAGTGGTCAAACCAACTAGACTACCTATACTTGAAGGGAGGCTTCCAAATAATTTATTGCCTTCTAAAGTCAGATAGCTGAGTTGATGATGAGAGAGATTACCTGTTGACATAGGAAGCACTCCTACAAAGTCGCAATTTGAAAGATCCAAAGTTACTAATTTGGAGCAGTTTTCCAAAGAATCAACAAACCTCATGTCATCAAACTTCTCCAAGTCCATGGAAGTTGTTATTCTATAATCTAATTAAATAAATATCTCTTAGTTTTGAAAAATCAATTGTCAACTTCCCACTAAAATTGTTCTCAGCAATTTCAAGATATCCTAATTTAGAAAAATTAGAAAGAGAAGGTGGAAGAACTTCGCCGTTTGTTACCCTATAACTCAAGGAACTCAAGATTAGGGAGCTGATTACCAATTTGTGAAGGAAGACTACCGTGAGGTGATTTTCGCTAAGGATAAATTAACTAGGATTGAGAGGTTGAATATGAAATGAGGGATGCTTCCATATAAGTTGCACTCACCGAGTAAAATCTCCGTCAAGCTTTTCCAATGACCCAAGGTATCCTGAATCCTCCCACCCAATCCGGGTCCGAGAATAGAAAACTCTTCCATTGATGTGATATTCCCCAAGAAAGGTGGGATTCCACCAGTTAACTTATTGTCATAAATTACAAGACCAGTAAGTTTCGAGAGTAAACTCATCTCCTTGGGTATGCTTCCAGTTAGCTTATTTTGGCCTAGCCAAAGGTCTTCGAGGTTATAACAACGAGACAAGTTTGTTGGAATGACTCCACTGAATTTGTTATCATGAAGATAAAGAATACGTAGCCTAGATAGATGACTGAGTTCATGAGGAATGGTTCCTTGAAAGTTGTTGTACGGGAGAGAAAGCTTACGGAGAAGCCGAGGTTTTCGCATGAGGAGACAACGAGCCTCTAAGCCTTCGAAGGCGTGAAAACCGTCACTCGTTTGTGCCGCTTTCCACATGAAATACCACTCCAGTCACATAAATGAAAGGAATGGTTCCACGAGGTAAGGATTTCGTATGGATCATGGGTGATCCTTGACTTGAATGACAACAATGCGTGATAATCGGTCTCACACGGCATAGGAAGCGAGACGTGAGTCGAAGTGAGACATGTTATCGCAAGACCTTAAAAAAGAAAAGAAATACGAGAGGAGGATGATAAGTGAATTATTTTTTGTGGTGACTTCATTTATGGAAATTTACTTAAAATTATAAGAACATGCATTGGCTTTTTATACTTAGTTTTGCATGTTAACGTACGTGACATGCAACTGGTGAAATGAATGGATTCCACAAATTCTTTATCATCTTATGGACCAAGACTTTTAAGAAATTATGATATTTGCAAATATTAATGTTTAACGTTCGCGACACGTAAATTGTGAAGAGAATGCCATCCACAAATCCCTTATCGGCTTGAGCAAAACAATATTTTATTGATAATATCTATTTTCTATGTAAGAGAAGACTTGGGATTCGAAAGACGACATTAAGATTTCATTGTAACATATCAATCATGCAACCCAAGTAGCACGACTAGCGTCACCTATGGTCTATCATCCACACATTACTTCTCAGCTTGACCAAGACAATTTAAGTTTTAAGAAGACTTGGGCTATGGAAGACTACACTTATATTGGATATATCGTAGACAAGTAACTAACGAGTGTCGTTCGTAGTTGCACTTCGTTGCATACTTCTAATGTTTGTTTACATAATTGTAAGTGAAATAGATCATATAACATCATCACATAAAAATTGGCCCTTTAATTTAAGCACGCAAAAATAATATGTATGTAGAAAATTGATCGGTACTATAAAAATTGTTATAGATATGTATGAAAAAACAAATAGAAGAAGTATGTTATTGATTAATCTGTGTCATATATTTAGCATTTTGTGTGTTTAATTGTTGATCATCTCCTCGTAATAATATTTTTAGAACAAAACTTGCAACATATAATTAAATAGGGTTTAAGCTATTAAATAGCCACGTACTTTCTCAAATGTCCCGATATGGTACCTGTACTTTTTTTTCAACCTGGTTAGGTAGTGTACTTTTTTTTCTGTGTCGATATGGTCACAAACTTCCTACGTGGCATCTCAAGTAAATAGATTGAACCTCACGTGGAATTTTTCTTGTTTTTCTTTTTTTTAACGCATGCCAACAATAAAACCCTTCAGTTTTCCCCCCACTCCTCACTTTACCCCGCTTCACTTTCCCCCCTAATTCACATGAACCCTAATTATGTAATCATAATAATCAAAAAATTGACATAATCCATGAAGAAGATATCACTTGTTATTCATCACGAAGGTACATTTATGTACGATCCCCTGTGCTACAGCGAAGGTGATGTTGATGTTGTATAACCTATCAAGAGTTGGGTAAACATTTGAAATATTTAAGGAATGATAGTGACTTAGCAAATTGTATCAAATTAGCTTTTAATAATGGATGCAAGGTAGAGCTCTATGTTGAACATCATGGATATGATGTTATAGCAGAGGGTGTAGATGCTAGTGCTGAGGTAGATGAAGATGATGAATGTGATAATGAAATTGAGTTTGAAAATGTAGCGAATATGTAGGTCCGAACATGTAGGTGAAGATGATGGGCGTTCAAAAGTTTGACAAGAAGGATAGTTTTCTAAGTAAGCTTGTTGATGGTAAGTTCATTAAAGATGATGCTAGGCAGCCTATACCCAATTTAGGTACAAGCTCTTCATTAAGCACGGAAGAAGCAGAGCAAAGAGAGATTGATGATAGATATAAGGTAAAGAGGGTTTTCATATCCTGTTTTTGATCCTAATATACCATGGAATGAGATGAAACCATTATTGGGTATGAGATTTGAACACCCGTGAGCAGTGAAAAGAGTGTTTGATTAACTATGGGGTTGCCCATGGTTATCAGTTATGGTATAGAAGGAATGACTATAGAAGTGTAGGCATTTTGTGTGGAAGAAATGTGAAAGAGGGTAGGTGTTCTAGCCAGAGAGGTAAACGTGGTTGGATGAGGACACAAGTAAGTCTAAGTCTAAGTCTAAGGAAATCCTTGTTTATTCACCAAAGTCTAAGTCCAAGTGTAAGACACTCGATTTAGGTAACACTTCACGTAAAACGAAAGGTTGTTCATTTAAATTATGGGCAGGATGGATGCAAGGTGAGACAACTTTTCAGATCAAAACATTGATTTCTAAGCACTCATGCTCAAGGAATTTTGCTCTTGGGTCATTGGTTACTTACAAGTGGCTAGCTAAACAGTTTGCACGGAGGTTATTAGAATCCAACTATTAGTTATAGGCAGATGCAAATAGATGTTAAGCAAAAGTTTTTTATTAATGTAAGTATTGGGATGTGTAAGAGGGCAAAGCAGAGGGCAATTTATGATCATCAAGGAGGTCTGGTAGAGCACTATGCAAAGCTCTGGGATTACAGAGAACAAGTCTTGGTAACAAATCCTGGTTCTTCAGTGCACTTAGATGTGGACACTTTGGATGGTGGAAAAACTCAATTCAAAAGAATATATGTATGCTTCAAAGGTAATATGTTTTAGAAATATAACATTTATTTAACACTTGGTTTCTAACATTGAATGTAGTCTAACATTGTTTTATTCCATAGCTATGAAAGAAGGATGGGAGGATGCGTAAGAGTTATTGGTTTGGATGGTTGTTTTTGAGATCCACTTGCAGAGGTGAGTTATTAATGTACCATGGGAAGAGATGCTAACAACCAGATGTTTCCCATGGCTTAAGTAAAGGGTAAGCATTGAAAACAATGAGAATTGGTTGTGGTTTGTGAATCACTTGTCTGAAGACTTTAATCTTGCATAGGTTTATACTTGACAATCATTTCAGATGGTCACAAGGTAAATACTAGGTGCAAACATACAGTACAATCTATCCACAAGCTAGTACTAACTCCTATCAACGATGTTACGGGTCTAATTCAGCAGTTAAAGAAATCCTACCGATGTGAACATAGACCGTGCAAGGCACATCTATGCTAAATTCAAAAAGAAATGGAATGGATTGCACTACAAGTCCTTGTTTTGGGGTAGCCTTCATCTACTTTAGAGGTACTATTCAAACAAAAAATGGAACTTATAAAAAACATTGATCCTGAGGCGTAAAAATGGTTACTAGAAAAAGACCCTAAGACTTGGTGTAGGGCTTATTTTCAAATGGATAGGACTTGTGCTGCCTTTGAGAATGGCATCTCAGAAGCATACCATAGTGCCATAGCGACACTTAGATGCAAACCTTTAATTACTATGCTAGAAGAAATTAGGGTTTACTTGATGCAAAGAATGGTTGCTATGAATGAAAAGGCTACAAAGTTAAATGATAGTGTCACTCCTTCCATTAGAAAAGAATTAGAGAAACTTAGAGATCACCAAAGGTTTTGGGAAGTTTATGCAAGTGGATTTCAGGAATTTGAGGTTAGAAAAGCATATCATGCATTTGGTGTTAACTTGAAGACTAAGTCATGTACTTGTAAGTGGTGGGATTTATCCGAATCCCATATGTGCATGCAGATTAGCTGCATATTGTTATCTTAATCAAGATCCCGCTATTGGTGCTTGTAGCTATTATAAAAAGCGATGTGGGTTGAAACATACAGTCACTTTATTAGGCCAGTTGGTGGTTGTTCACTATGGCCAAAGACTGATCATATGCCACCCTTACCCCCCAAGAAAAGGGTCATGTCAGGTAGGCCTAGAAATAAAAGGATTAAACATCAAACTGAGTCTATCAATGAGGTTTCTAGGACTGGTAGAATGATGACTTGAACAACTAGGCAGCATGTTTCTTTCCTTTGCCCTTTTTGTCTGCAACTGGTTCAGATGGCTTTGTGATTCCAAATTTCTTACCTTTGATATCCTCCCAAGTCTGATTAGCAGCTAGTCCTAGCACTATAATTCTTTTACCAGCACTTGGGCCACTAGCTTCGACTTTTGACCTTTTCATCAGTTGACTTTTTAGCTTCAATAGCTAGTGGCTTTTGAACATCATCATAGTAACCAGGAGGAAAGTAATAACTCCAAGTCAGTGGAGCTATTAGTTCAAACACTTGATTCAGATTCATCGCCAGAGAATCGGATGAAATGTATATCACAGATTCATCAAGTTTGGAGCTCATTGTTAAGGTGGATTAAAAAGGGTTAATCACTTGTTTGACTTTCTTAATTCTGAAAATATGAGGTGTGTTATAGTGTGGATATAAATGCCAAAGAAACTACCCAATGTATTAATGTCTCACCTACAATGTAAATGTAATTGAATGTTGATTTGGTTATCTACGTTTGACTTGCATTGACCCTCACTTATGACCCATAACAAAGAAAAATATCTTTGACCCTCACTTTTGACCCATTACATAACACATAACTTACAAAACACAAAAGCATTATCACAAGATTCACAAAGCCAAGCTGCATTGTCATTGATACAAGATTAACTACATCCATTACACAATCCTAACATCTAGATTCACAAAAGCCTACCCTTGACATGCTTAAGACACAATCCTAACAGCTAGATAAAGCCATACCAAAAACCTTATCATCATTAAGTTAGGAAATACATAACAAACACAACAATAGTAAAGAAAATCACAGCTTTCTTGTAGCATTCACCGATGCTAGTTCTCTCATTGAGTTCCACCTCCGGTACCAATTCTTGACCTATATGTGAATTCTTGCACTTGCATTTCTCGCCTTTAGTTTGTTGGACTTGAGTGTAGAGACTATGCATCTCAGTTCTATAGTAACCATAACGAAGCTCGGGATCAAGAAAAAGTAGAATCGGCATTGGTTGCCAGAATCCTATAAACACAAAAATTAGCATAAACACAATGTAAATAACAAAAGATGAATGCTTTTGCTTACACTTGGATTAGGGCAGCAAAGAAATCTTCTAGCAGGGGTTGGTAGGGGTGCTGAGGTTCTCTCACCGTGCAAGTCACGTAAATGGAGTGGGAATTGGTCTAAGCAGGTTGGAGGTTGAAGATGATGAAGACATGATTCAATTGGGATAAAATTTGATTTGGGGGTACAATTTAGGGTTGGAAAGGTAGGTTTTTGTGTTTATATAGAGGTAGATGATGTTGGCAACGGTAATAATTCAAGTTTAATGGCCACGTCACACACCCACAACTGACTTGGCAAGACACGTAGGTGACAGGTAGGACAAGTGCCGAAAAATGAAGTATAGGTACCATATCTGAGAAAAAAAAAAGTACACTACCTAACGAGGGTTGAAAAAAGTACAGGTACCATATCGGGACATTTGAGAAAGTACGTGGCTATTTAATAGCTTAAACCCAATTAAATATGATTCAATTTTTAAGGGAAAAAAAAAAGACATTTACATTCAGTTGTAAACTAATCATATCCTGATTCACAACTAAGTTCAATAACTCCACGGGAGCCTCAAAATAATACAAAACTAACTATTGATAATTACAATAGTTTGTTATCTAAAATGAATTTTATTAAGCAGTGGGTAGTTGAGTAAGGATCAAATGAGAAGTAAAATTAAAACGAGAAGGGTGAGAAGAAATCACAGCCTCACATTTAAGATGCACCTAAAGAAATAGATGCATCTCCCCCAAATTTCTCCTCCTTATTTGAAATGTGTGGCTCAAATTTCTTCTCATTCTTCTTATTTCAATTTCTCTTCGCACTAGATCTCTTCCCGTGGGTAGTTAAATAAATACAGATTAGTAGTTTGCACTATGCACATCAACCTTCTTGAATCTCGGCCAAAAATTCAGAAAAGGTATGGGTTGTGAAAATGCTTGGTATGTACTGTATATATTATCTATATATTTGGACTTCAAAAAATTTGGTGTCCTTAATAAATATTGGCCCTGTGCTGTCAATAACGCTCAAAACTAAACATTATATGAAGAAGAACTAAAATATGGAAAGTTTGCTTAATTTTATTATGTGCAACATCTAAAATTGTAGCTTTTATATATCCTAGATCAATGCAAACATGATCTGCAACTCAACAGGTAGTTACATGATATTAATCTACACCAATGATTTAGCTTAGGCATAAGTGTGAAAACGGCATTAAGTGTATGCATCATCAAAACGACATGAGGTGATGCACCAACAAAAACTTGTTCAAGTTTGTGAGGTGTATAAAAACATCCTTGTAAGGTCAGTATGCATAGTGTGACATTAAACTATCCCATCAGATCTCAAACAATGTCTTGTTATTCTGGGTGTTGGATGTTCTTGTCAAGTGGATCTAACAATCTTGTAATCGAAGAAAAAGAAACATTCGCTCATTGTACCGTATAATTTCTACTTTCTGTTAACATTTATCTCAACTGGTTCATCTCAGTCTCTGGGGTGGAGCTTCGATATCATTGTGTTCATGGAGCCATCTACTATGAACTTTCAAGTTTCAAACTAATCATATTTCTCACTTTTGACAATATAGAATGCAGAAACAGAAACAAAACCGTGACAAAGCTTTGTAATGTAGTTAGCAATCATTGTTTTGAGACAAGGGAACGAGCGGATAGTTAAATTAACAAGAATGAAACGCAAGCTAACAACAAACTTATGGGTGTTTACTTTGTTGTGACAGATAGAAAGGCACAAAGGAAATGTACCATATACCCGTTTCAGCCATGGGAATTACCAGAGGATCAAAACAAGTATGGAGTTGTATTATGGGTTCCAGACACAATCGATGAGCTCATTGAAACAGCAGTGGATCATATGAAGTTGAACCTTTCTCCTAATTCTTGTATTATAGTAACAGCAGATGCAGGTAAAATTGTGGATGTCGATATGATTGCAAATGGGCAGAAGCTCTATTTAATCACTACTAAGGAATGACATGTATGTACCATCTTATCATTTATTCAAATCACTTCCAAAGATTTATCCATAAACCAGACAGAGAAGCATGCAAATATAGTTTGACCCAATTTACGATAGCATACTAATACATAGTGAATAATACAACATCTACTTAAACAAGGCATCCATTTCTGGTTACCCTTATTCTCGTCAAAAGGTTTAAATTGGATGAGAAACCCCAACCCCTTACACCCATGGGTGTCGACTCCCATGGACCAAAATGATCCATGGTCAAGACACAGAGGTAAATGACCAATCCTTAAACTTAAGTTGATACATTGTCATATTACATGACAACAACTTAAGTTTTGCAAACTGAAAATATACTCAGTCATGAAGAATCACTAGCACCCATTTTTAAAGGCTTAAAAGCAATCTTTTTTACTCAACTAATTCTTGCTAGGTGCTAACAACCTTGAAGTGACCACACCAACCTTTTGAAAAGAGAGGACGTTACCTGTTGTGTCGCGGTGGGGTCAAACGTTGTAAAAGGTCAGAAACCATGATTACTCAAAATAGAACAAGAAATTAAAAAACAAGTGAAAATTATCTAATCTCTACTCTATACTTATATGTTCAAATAAGCAGCCTGAATATTTCACACCCTGGCTATAGAAGAAACCTAAACTCGTTCAGGCATCTCATCGAACACTTTCTACGCATCATCAATACAACTCCTAACAGTTTCATTTGCACTACCAAATCATGAGTATGCTGCTGCAATCCAACCAAAAGACAAAAAAAGTGTTTTTGTCTGTCAGAAAACCATGTGACCACGCCGAGACCCATCGAGATGAGCCAACAACGATCCTCTACTGAGCTATGGCCGAGACCATGAAGCTCGGTTAATCACGCTCTAGTCACATAGTCATGATACATCAACCAGACATGGGTTTCTGTCTTCTTAGGTATCAAGAATACAGAGGTACGAGCCTATAGAACAGATCCTGTTCAAGTAAGGTCTGTTCAAATAAGCAGCCTGAATATTTCACACCCTTGCTATAGAAGAAACCTAAATTTGTTCAGGCATCTCATCGAACACTTTCTACGCATCATCCATACAACTCCTAACAGTTTCATTTGCACTACCAAATCATGAGTATGCTGTTGCAATCCAACCAAAAGACAAAAAAAGTGTTTGTCTGTCAGACAACCATGTGACCATGCCGAGACCCATCGAGATGAGCCAACAACGATCCTCTACTGAGCTATGGCCGAGACCATGAAGCTCGGTTAATCACGCTCTAGTCACATAGTCATGATACATCAACCAGACATGGGTTTCTGTCTTCTTAGGTATCAAGAATACAGAGGTACGAGCCTATAGAACAGATTTGTTCAAGTAAGGTCGAGCCTGTTTTTTTGTTTGTGGTCTTTATAAACTGCTTGTCTTTTGCACTTTCAAGCGATGTGGGATGACACATAATAAGTTAATAAAAGTACTAGGCCTTATTTCTTTTCTTAGTTTTAGTTTTACTTCGTGTAATAAAACTATCTAATTTACTTAATGAAATGTAGACACCAAATAAAATACTTCTAATTTATTTTAATTCTAGTTTTAAATTTAATGTGCTTGGAGTTCTAGAGTTACACCACATTTGGATGATATATCATCCAAACTTAGTAATTGGAGAGTTGTATACAATTCGTTTTCTACCAAATAAATACTTTCTTGTCCTGTAGTTGAATATACTTTTTTGCTTCTAATTTGTTTTCTAACAATATCACAAACATCCTTAATCCGAGTACGTGCAAAGTATTGATCAACGACCTCCCGCACCACATGTTCCTCTACACCTATCTCTTGGGCTAACCCGCGCACTCCTAATCGTGCAAGTTTGTAGATGTTCTCAACAATATGACTCGTATAATCTATTTCAAACTCATCCTACAATTAATTTGATTAGAGTCAGTACAACCAATTTGCAACATTGCAAAACAAATTCACATGTAAGTATAGGATTATAACTAATTGAAGAAATGTCAAAGCATAACAACTTTTAGGTGCCATTCAAATAAAATTACAAGCCGAGTGTTTAAATACAAGCCTAATATATATTCATCATATTATACAATAAAAATCTAATGTTGATAGAGAAATTTGTGATGTATGCAATTTAATCATTAAATGTGTCTCTTTTATGTTTAGCCTCAACTTGCAATTACATGTATGACATTCAAAATAAATTATGCATAAGGTTAATTCAATTTTCAAATTTAAATACCTCCATATTTTTTTGGGTTAGTCGGCCGGAACTTTGTACTGGATTGGTGGAGCAGCTTGTTTACAGCGGTGACTTTTTAGGGTTAAAGTGAATGAGTACAAAGAAATGGACCGGTGAGATTTTAAATAGGTAAAAATAAGCCAGGTGTTTGGTTGTTCAAATACTTATTGCTAATATTTAAGTTATGTACTACAATGGTCTTTCTTGTATTTAAAGCTTCTGTGAGGTATAGAGGAAAAATTTATGAGCAAATGACAAAAAAATTGATTGTTGAGTATTGACTTTAGACCAAAAAGATAACTGACGCTCAGAGTTACTACTTTAAATACAACTTAGAAAAGGTGTATGATGTTCCATAAAGTCTATCAAAATATTAAAGCAAGCTAACTAACTTACTTGGCCAAGTGTATACTCTCTGATTTCATTCATACCAACCTTTTTAACAACACAGCTTTTCTTGAAATATTAGATAATGAAATGAAGTATATGATTTGACAAGGTATATATTGGAAATTAACTTATGATTTATAATCAAAACATGGCGAACAACAACAATATCCTTACAAAATTTCAGCAGAAAAAGTACTTTTTATTAAGGTGTAATTTGATAAGTTCGGCAGAGCATCCAAACATGAAATATATGATACTCTTTAAATCCATATACGAGTAAGCTAAATTGCTCAGAATGCACCAATTAAGTAAGCAACAAAAGATTGATTGTTATGTATGATTTATCATACACTCAATTATTTTTAAGTATGTCTTCATGATTTGTCAATGGAATTGTTGGATGCAAAAATGCGTCAAAGGATATCTATGAATATTGTTTCTATAACATACTGAGATTTGTTTATTAACCTTAATTTTAGTTGATTAATTGATACTCGGTGGCGGATAATAACAAAGTTGATTTTATGACCGAATTGCTCAGATGAATATTTCGGATGCAGTTTCTTAAACAAAGGATGAAAAATTTATAAAGGGGGTTGGATGGTGCGTTTTCAGCAGCAGCCCGTGCCTTCGGGCGGATTAGTAGGGGGTTTTCCCCCCATCGGGTATTTGATATAGGCATTTCCGCTCTCTAGCGGACCGGTTTAGACAACGTTGTCTAGACCTCCCGCTGTCGAACCGCGACACGAAGCACCTTATAAGAAATTCACCTTTCAAAAAAAAAAAGAGCACATGAAATCACTAAAGAGCTACATGAAAGCAAATGGGACTTTTTTTACAAATGTAGCAATCACTAGCTATTGTTGATTTGGTCCTCGCATGGTTACACGAGTTTCGATTGAGCGCTTTATTGTTCTTGGTTTTGTAATCCTAAACACCCTCATATTTGCAACTATGGTTACGTCATTACGTGTGTGTTGAATGGCCCATTTTTTTAAAATTTATTTGCACGTTACACGAGTGTGAAATGGGCTTTTTATTTGTTTTGCGATATATCTTTACGTGATTATACTTTGGTGACCTCATAGATTATTGTAGGGGTGTTCACGGATCGGGTACTATTCACAGCAACCGAAAATCAAAACTGAACCAAACCGAAAAAAACTGAACCGATATTGTAACCAAACCGAATTGGTCAAAACCGAACCGAACCGAACTAAATATTTGGTTAACGGTTTGGATATAGTTTTGGCAATAGAAACCGAAAACCAAATTCATATAAAATATATTTTTTCCAATGTATATATATGAAAAAAAAATCACTAAAACTCTTTTTTAGTATAAATATAACATGATTTAAGCTTGAAAAAAATATTTTGTGCTAAAAATATATAATTAAATAAAAAATAATTAGAATTATGTAATTCGGGTTATTCAGTTCGGTTTTTGGTTATTGGGGTTCGGTTTTCGGTTCGGTTGAATCAAATTTGAATTTGGTTCGGTTTGGTTTTTGGTTACACCTAGAAAAACAATTAACCGAACCGAATAAACCGAATAACCCAATAACCGAACCGATGAACACCCCTAGATTATTGTGGTAATTAATGGACTCACACAATAAGTATTTCTTCAGAAGTTCAAGAAATAATCGTTTTTTATTTTTGTCATGAGTTTCGGAGTTTGAATGTCAGATTGATTTTATTAAAAATTATGTTTCAAAATGTTGAACGAACAAAACATCTTGTATTCGAGGATGGTTTTTGGAATCGTATAGTATATTGTCGTCAAAGATATCAAATATTACTACATTTTTTTAGAAAGGCAAATATTACTACATTTTGATTTATCATTGAACAATACATACCACAATCCACATAACTAGGGTTCCCTCACCTCCTTGATTAATTGATGATAACATTGATACTAATACAAATTTACCAGCTAACGTTTTTGTATATGTGAAGTACTAAGTTAAAAGTAAATTCCGCGATCGTTGGAGACTTGTTCACTCGAAAGAACATGGAAGACTCGTGGCAATGTCTACGCAAGTGCATAATAGAGACAAACTAAGACAATGATTCATTCCGTCAACTTGTAGGATCGTGGCAAAACGCTATACAATGAAGTGGTCCTCAGCCTACAGGCTTCTAGAGTCATGAGCTCGTAACCAAACTTGGCCTACTGTAGACTTATGACCAGTTAACTATGTAAATAAGAGTATCTACTGTGGTTTACTTCATCACAGGATATTATGTATGTGTTATTTAGTTGAAAAACATGTTTTCTTTTTAATGTTTTATAAATTGCTTGATAATGATTTCTGTACTTGTATTAGTAGCATTTGCTTATAAACTGTCTTAACATTGGTTATGTATGGTTCTAATGACAGAAGTAAAAAAATGAAAGAAGCGACGCCTGAAGCATTACCACCGCCTCCGGCAATAGCCCCACTGAATTTCGTTCCAGCTAAAGTCCATAACCAAAACCGCGCTCCAATGGCTAGACTTAGGGACCAAACAGTGGATCCCCTTTGCTAACAAAGCATTTCAGAGTGCAACTCGAACGCACACATGATTACTTCTGTCAGTACAGCTTATGTCTTTTACTCTTATATATGCAACTATTGTTGGTTACATCTGCATTTTACAGTGAAATATATGCTAAAAGTTTCTCACTTATATTGAATGGTGTTATAAGCTGGTTGAATTCTTTCAAAAATGGCAGTACTGACTTATAAGTGTTCTGAATTTGATTGTGCATAAAACTTAGTAACTGCTTACAAATATGCTAAACGTTTTTCACTTGTATTGTATGATGCTTTTGATTTTTGAATGCCAAATTAGCTGTTTCTGAACTTTATAATTGAGAGCGTTATGCTCATTTGCATCAAATTAGTAACTGCATACAAATATGCTAAAGATTACTCACTTGTATCTTATGCTATTTCACAAAAGTCCACTATTGCCCGAGGGACACCCTTTTTTGCGTAGCATATTAGACGGGACATTAGGGGGCTTTTGGCTCAATATATTGTTGTTAAGGAATGCAACTTTCAAAGATCTGAATGTGGTCAAAGAACACGTGTACTTGTCATACCACTATGTAAATCCTATTTTAATATCAGTAAAAAACACTTTCATTTAATATATGGGCATACATAGGTAATCTCTTGGTCATTTTATGGATAAATCTTAGGTTAGCATGATATATAACTCATTCTTGAGTAGTGATTAAATAGAGCTTCTGCCCATTTGTAATCATCTCTGCATCAACTCAAAAGTCAAAAGTCAGGAGGAGGACGGGTTTAACAAGTGAATAAACCAATCAAAATAATCGTTTTTCTTGATAAGTTATTGAATGCTTTTATTGATTTGTTCTTTAATTAATGATCACAATTACATATTCCTTTCTTTGAATCTTTGTGTCTTCAATTATTTGAAATATTGAATTGTGATTTTATCGATAGTTTTTCTTCTTTCATTAATAATCACCTCATTCGCTTGATAACCATTAAAGTATTAATTGCTTGTAGCCTTGTATGATTATTAATTAATTACTTGTTGTATGCTTGATTCCATATTTTCCTTTAAGAATTATTAATGATCAAGTATTAACTCATAAGATACATAAAACGAAGCAAACTATTTGCATGTTAGTTTATTAGACAAATGATTTGTAGATGGTGATACGACATTGAGGAAAACTTGTTCAACTACAGACTTTATTTGGTCAAATGCTCCCCTTGATGTTCTAGGTATTGTTACACATCCATAGCCTTCACCTTTAGGTGTTGTTTAGCAATCAAGAATCAAAAATTAATTACTGAAGAGGTATTGTATTCTTTTTATTATTAGTAAGGAGACCAAATGCTAATCGCTAAGTTGCTAACGATCATTGAATTCTTACCAAGATTGATTAAGGCTTTGTATTAGTATAAAACACCTTGTTTCTTTAATTTATTATACATTTGGCTCTTCGTTTACTTTTACAGATTTTCATGCTTTGTTATATTGGTTAAAATTATACCGTTATCATTCTAAAATTTTATATCGGCCCCCTTTAACTTGAAATCCTGGCTCCGCCCTTGAATATAAGTGAGTAACATGAATTAGCTCACATTAAGGTAAGGTTTATACTCGTTTAATTTGAACATTAACTTTGTTTCAACTATATAGAAACAGGTGTCATATTTTCCAGTCTATACTTAACAGGTCCAAATAAGCAACCTAATAAAGCACAAATCATCGTAAAAGTAAGATATATCTAAACCTGAGCATAGAAGAAACACAAACTCACTCAAGCGTTTCATCGAACACTGCGTATGCATATGTGAGTTACTCGCATAATCCACATTAGTTCCATTTGCACCTAGATATCAAGTCTACATTTAGGTGTTGTTTGTTTGTTAAGTGGCTCTGAGTATGAATCTGATTCACACATCTGAATCTGAGTGTGTGATTGAAAATTTTGAATCTGATTCCTACTTAATATGAATAAGTAGTTGAGAAATCTGAATCTGTCTGATAAAAAAGTGTTTGTTTTTTGTAAAATTATTTGAATGTGTTAGACATTAAAAGGTGTTAAGACACCACTCAACATCTAGTTCAATAAGATGTTTTTACCTCTAAGCGCCTCTTAATGATAATGAAAAAACAAACACTTTTAATCTTGACTGCCTCTTATTGCCTCTTAATGACATGAAAAAAACAAACACATTTTTTTGTCTAAACATCTGATTACGTCTGACTGAGTTAGATTAAGATGTTATTAAGAGGTTTTTCAGAAAAACAAACGCTCCCTTACTCTGCATTATAAAAAATCATACCAACAAAAGGAAAAAATAAAAAATAAATAAAGATTAAATTGTCTGTCAGACAACCATGTGACCATGCCGAAACCCATTAGATGGGCTGACAACGATCCTCTACTGGCCGAGACCATAAAGCTCGGTTAATCACGCTCTAGTTACATGGTCATGACGCATCAACCAGACATGGGTTTCGGCTTCTGTCTTCTAAGGTATCATGAATACAGAGTTACGAGCCTATAGAACAGATCCTGTTCAAGTAAGGTCATTCCTGATTTCTTGTTTGTGGTCATTATAAACTGTAGTTAAGTTCTAGAGTGTCAATTCATCTGCAAAATAGCAACTTGTTAAATGCAAAAACTCATATGTTACCAAGCCATCATTGAACATACATCATTTTTATTGTTTGGATATGTAGCAAAACGAGACTGTATGATCTAACATATCAAAAACGTAGACTATGCGGTCTCTTTGGAAGTCTTACAATAAAATGGAATCATGACCAAAAAAGATAAATATCGACCCATTGCATTTATATCTGAGTTACCTGCAATTACCATGCAAATATGTTACAAAACCGACAAAGCTAAACTCGTTGAAGTCTTTTAATCGACCAATTGCTATATATCTCTTAGTTATCCCATTTTTCATGTAATTATCTAACCCAAAAAAATAATAATAATAATAAAATTAAAAATAAAATAAAATAAAAAAATCCTAGAAAACATATAACAATGACCGAATCAGATTAAGCATTAAGCAAAAAATAGGCATGGGGTTCGTTTTCTCCTGGGTTTTGTTACTTAAAGCCAATTGTTCTTCTTTCTTTATTTATTTCGTTGTAAACCATACGGCTAGATAGAACAGACCCCGCAAACTCAGGATTTACGGTAAGAAAGTAATTGCTAATGGAAAAGATAACATTTGGTACTCTGATTTACTCGTATGTTGGTCGAATTGTCGTGACCGGAGATTTTATGTCAAACTTATTTTGTTTTGAGACAACTTATATCCCTCTAATGTAGAATAGGCGTGCTCAACTTTTAGTGCGTGCGAAGGTAGTGATTAGGTTGTTATAATCATTTTATGGCCCATGTTTGTATTGTTCGTTGTTTGAGGTTTTTTCTTACAAGTTACAACTCATGTAATTATGTATCATTTAGATATAGGTTATTATGTTTTTGTTTCTCATTATTGTAGAACTTTGAAGGATAACAAGATATTCAAGTCAGCACATGGTAAAGAAAAGTTTTGCTTGTTAGAGATCATACAAATTTTGAGGAGTTTTTAATTGGATTAATGAGAGAGTTCGGTTTTGCCAGATTGGTAAAATTGAACATTTTTATTGGTCAATTGAGAGTTAAAACTAAAAAAAATAAAAAATAAAAAAATAATAAATAAAAATAAAAATAAAAAAGTTGATCAAACTTTGATATATTTAGTAAAGAAATTTGGTGGAGAAAAATAAAATAAAAATTATAGGTGTTAAATTTAAAAAAAAAAAAAAAAAAATGTATTTAATAAAAAAATTTGTTGTTAAATTCTGAATAAATTATATAAAATTAAATTTACTTATAAGTTTTTATGTTTTTTAGATTTTTGCACATCTTTATACTATTGAAAAATATCTATGTTGGTCACTATATTTTTTTCCGTATTTTATTCACTCTACTTTTTTTTAACTTTAAATTCATTATAGTAGTTTGAATAATATACATTTAAGTCATTGTCGTTAAAGTGATAAACGATCTATTATCCCGGATAATTTATCCATATCATGTAAGCAACTCTCATCCACCTCAGCATCTGACACATCATTTCCGTGATCCAGATCATTATTATATTTTGACATCATTATTAACAAGAATATAAATATCAAAATAAAAAGCATAATAATATAATATAAAAATAAATACAAAAGATTTACATATAACAACGCCTACGTAATTCCTTTTTAATATTTAAATAAGAATATCTGAAAAAACATTATTTTAAACTTTATCTTGAAGTTCATCAATTGTTATTACGTGCTATTAAACTCACAAAATATCTACAACATGATCAATAGTTAAACTTAAACATCAACCTCAACACAGTGTCAGCTAAACAAGGGGTCAAATCCTTCGTCCAACAAAAATCTATACAAAATATTAGGCGATATCAAAAACTATAAACAAAAACAAATATAAACGATGAATAAAAATAATTATTGATGAAGATGATCACTATAAATTACTTATAGGTATTTTTAAATAAATACACAAATAATAATAGAGAGGTAAGTGACTACAACTTATTGGACTACGGTTACTATATTTATGATCAGGGTGACCAGCAGAACTCTGGTGGTAATACTAATAATATAAGGAAAGAGGTTAGTACTTGGTATGAACTAACAATTCTAGCTGTGTTTTTGTAAGCCAATATTTGTGCACATTTAGTTAGGCCAAAAGCCTATTGGTTGAAGTTGAGTCTTCTTAAAGATTTATTGTTTTGTTGGTTTATACGGATCATCCGATCAAATTGTGCATGTTTTTAATAGCGTTATCCGTGCTTTTATGTATGTTATTTGGTTATAATTATATGATTTTGTTGCTTAATCTTATAAAAGTGTGTATGCTAGTTCATTTGTAGCCAAGTACAGGAAAGCGGAGAAAAAGAAGTAAAAATACGAAGATTCATCCATGTACGAAGAATTCCTGACAAAAGCATGACTTGTGGAGTATATTCGAGAAGATAAAGTTATCAAGATTGTGGTACAAAGACTCAAGAATAAGTTCAAGAAGGAAAACGAGAAAGAAATGAAGAAAAGAAGCTCAAATGAAGAAATATTGGAAGACTCCTTGTTCCCGACACAACTCCACCATTTTGGCCATATCTTGAGCATACGGGCTCCGTTTGACCCCTTGTTGGCGGCCACGGAACCGGAATAGAAAGATCTACAACTTTGGTTTTTATCATTTTTGCCCAAAAGGCTTCAGTCGATCGGTATGGGCCCACAACCGATTCAGCTGGAGCCAACTTCATCATCTAGCCGATCAACCTTGCCTCGCATCCTATCGGCTGCACCCCTCTAGTCTTCCAAACTTATTTTTTATGGTTCCAATCATATTCTAAACGATCCTAGACCCTTCCCACTTAGTTTCTAGTCATTTTCAAACCACTTGGCCTCCAAGAAAAGCATTGAATACCTTAGGCCTTGGTTCTATATGGAAAATATTGAGGCATCAACCCCATTCCGTGGGCCCACTTCTATCTTCCAAACATAAAATTTTGACTTTGAGTCCTAAACTAATCTTGAAACAAGGTAACCAAACGGGCCCTTAAGCATGTTTGGTTCTTTGATTGAGTTGATTATGTGATTCTTGTGATGTTCTCTTATCTTGTGAATGTTGGCTTTATACTTGTTTAGTCCATATGATAACTTGTGATAAAGGGATGTTTGGATATTTGTAGTGTTTGTTCTGAATATGATGATATTGGAACTTGTTCTTGTTTATTGTTTTGATTAATTATTGTTGAGTCTAACTGTCGAAAGGATTCTCAATAGTAGTTGATTTCAATTCATTAGTCGACGAATGTGTTGGTCTTGTATTTTGTGACAATTGTATGAGAAACTTAATAAACAAAACAAGTAAAGGTTTAATCTGGATTATAGGCTGAAAGGTGTCTTTTGAATATGTGTTCTAATCATCTTTCAAGTAAATGAAACTTTACAAATTAGTAACATCAAAGTCTATAGTTCGAAAGGATTCCTTGTTGTTGTTGGTTTAGGCATAAGGCTCTGTTGTTGTTGGTTTAGGCATAAGGCTCATGACATGATCATTTGATTGAGGCTTATGCATATTTGATTTATAAAACACTAATCTATTATTATTGGTTCTATAGGTCATAAGGATTACCTTTAATAATATGTTATCCAAACTAAACATCCTAATATTCTTGTGATCATTTGTCTAAACCTGTATGTTCTTTGTGTTCTTATTCTTATATTGCTTTTCTTAGTGGTTTGATCTGTGACAATCATAACCACGATCTTGTTACTTGCTTAAACAAACAAACAACACTTGAGTGCAACCAAGTCTCTTGGGATGACCTTGACTTACCAAACCCTATACTACAACTTGACTAGGGTATACTTGCCCAAATGTGTTCCTAGTTAACCAGTAATTCTTGTTTATAAATTTAAAGCTCGTTGGGAACCCATCACAAATCCTATTAGTTATGTGTAATGAAAAAAAATACGAATTAATTAGGCATATTGACAATAAAAAAAGTATAGTATGTAGAATGAGTATATTTTGTAAGTACGTGAAGAATTTATGGCTTTTACCCAATAATTATTGATGAAGATGATCATTATAAATTACTTTATATATATTTTTAGATATAAATAAACTAATATTTACTAAATTAAACTTGGAGTTAATTACTTAAATCGTCCTTGTGGTTTGCCGGGTATAACGAAAATCGTCCCTGTGATTTTTTTTCACGGATCCTCTCCTCATGGTTTTGACCCGTAACGGGTTTGGTCCCTTAACCAAATTTTTCGTCAGTTGACAGTTAACCTGGTCATTTGTCGTTAACATGAAA
Source organism: Chrysanthemum makinoi (assembly GCA_910596185.1). Taxonomy (NCBI): domain Eukaryota; kingdom Viridiplantae; phylum Streptophyta; class Magnoliopsida; order Asterales; family Asteraceae; genus Chrysanthemum; species Chrysanthemum makinoi. The sequence goes on along the minus strand of OU343218.1, from coordinate 106,334,426 downwards.
GGGTACTTTTGTCTTTTCGGTTACATATTAACATATACCCCCTTTTCACATCTTGTTTCACACAAACACTAATTAAACACAAACACAAACACACACACACACACACACACACACACACACACACACACAAAGAAACATAAACACATTTGTGAGATGCAACAGGTGTGGAGGACCATCAACCATTGTAACATCATGGACTTCAATCAACCCAGGAAGAAGATTTAATGGTTGTGCAAAAAAAGTAAGTGTTAACTTAATTTTGTAAAAAAAACCCCTAATTTTGTGTTTGACCTAATTTTTTTAATTTTTTATAATAGCCAAAAAATTGTAGGGTAATTGATTGGTATGATCCACCTATGTGTCTACGTCCCGAACAAATAATTTCAGGTTTGTTGCGTTCAATGAATGAGCTAAGAGGGGTTGCACAAGAAAAGAGTTTCGAAGCTAAGAAGATTTAGAAGATGTTGCTTATCAGTTGGCTATTTTTTCTTTTGGGAGAATTTCATCTATATCCTTTAAAAACTTCTTAATTACGTCAATATACTTGTAAAAAATTTAATTACGTTAATATCCTTTACATTCTTAAAAATACACATACATATCCAAAATAATACTTTATCTATTTATAATAATATTGTCTATTATATAAACTCAAATAAAAAATCAATTACTTTTCTACCCTTATTATCATCTTCATCAGATTTCAATATCTTGTTTTTATTCATGTTCTTTTCTCTTTCCCTTTCGATGGCTGGACTCTTCTCGTGAATGAAGCACATTAATTAAGTACTAGAATTATTTTTAATTGGGTTTGATTATTATATAGTCTCAATTGTTACTAGTTTTGTATTAAAGTTTTTTCCTTCACACAATACCTCAAATTCATATTGAAAATCATAGGGGTACCCGACGAGTTTTAACAAATTTTAAAATATTTGATTAATGTACCCATTCTTGTGGTTATGATTCAATATACCTTTTTTATTAAAAGAATTTGCAACTGATTTTTCTGCAAGGCTCGTGTTTAATATAGCTTTAAAATTTGAATTATCTTGTCTCATTTTATAAACCAATGATTTTATTCTTTGATAAAGTAATTTATATTTTATGTACATTGCAACCAATTCAAAAAAAAAGAGGGATAGGTTGAGTGAATTAAAAGAAGAAGGCCATACAAAAATGAAAGTATTGAGATATTAATTTTCGTTGGGCTAGAGTACAAGGGTATAAAAGTAATTGACTTTTTTGTTTATAATTTGTATAAGAGTAAAAAATATCAAAATCAATTAAATTGGTATTTTGGATTTTTTTTGAGTATTTTTAAGTTTGTAAAGGACATTGATGAAATTTGAAATTTTACAAGGATATTGATGTAATTACAAAGTTTTCAAAAGACATAGATGAAATTCTCCCTTTTCTTTTTGTGTTTGCTTTCAAGTGGTGAATGTTTGAAACTTGATGTATGAAGTAAGTGTGTAGATGGTTATGTTAAGGTTAGAAATGTAAGCACATGTATCAAGTTGTATTTAGCTTTACAATGAATGAAAAATGCAGTTTCAACTTGAGGTATATGACACTTTGTTACCAAATAGTTCAAGCATTGGACACTAGTTGCATACATAGATGCATATTGCATTACATAGAAAGAGCATACATAGATGCATATTGCAGCCACTACCAGCATTATAAATTACTAGTTCAAGTACCATCAAAAGATAAAGTCATATATATTAAACTAAACATATTAGAAATAGTTCAAGCAACATCAAAAGCTAGCCCATACTCCTTTTCCCTTTCCATTTAGTGTCTGCATTTGGTCCAAGTCCAGTTGATGTTTTTTTGACCCCAAACTTCTTCTCTTTGATTGCTGCCCAAGTCTGCTAATTTTCAAGCCCTTTCACTTGAATCCTTTTACCAGGGATTGATAGAGTTTGGTTTTGAACCTGCTTAGCTTGTACAATATTAATGACAGAGCTTGTACCCTTTTTTGACAGAGCTTGATCATCTTCAGAGCTTGAATGAGACACATAGCTAGAAATAGAACTGGAATCTAAGCTTGAATCATCATGGTATGGTAAATGCCATGGTGGAGGAGACATGAGCTCATTAGATGAGTCTGTTACCAGGATTGTTGTTGAGCTTGAATCATAGTAAATATTAATTATTTATAGATTGTTACCTGGATGGAACTCATGGTTCAGATATTTGGAGAAACCGATTTTTGTTTGATAGGTTTTTTGTGTATATGTGTGTATTTGTGTAAATTTATAAGTGAAGTTGAAAGTAAATGCAAGTAAATGCATGGTTGGTAAAGTGAGTTATGGTAAAGTCACTTATTAGTCAAGTTGAAGGTGAAGTGTATTGGTCAAGATGAAGGTAAATGCAATTAAATGCAAGTGTGTATTTGTGCATCGTTTGGATCTATGTATGTGTGCCCTTCCTGCAAATATGGTTTTGTGTGTATTTGTGCAAATAAGCATTAAAAATTATTGACCAAACTGCATTTAAGCATTATTGACCAAAACAAAAAAAATTAAGCAATATTGACCAAAACACAAACAATTTAAACCAAACCATCCATAAAAGTGTGAATTGCAGGTAACCAAAATACCATCACACATAATCCATACATATTGTCTTGGTCAATATACCAAAACACAAAATCAAGTCTGACTTAACCAAAGTACTAACACATTGTCTTAACCAAAGTACTAAGATAAACAGAAACATCCATATTGTTTACCACAAACATAACAAAAAGTGTGAGTTAACCAAAGTATTAAACCCAAATTGATCTGCAAGTCAACTCAACCTCCTTGCACTTGCCTTTGTCAGCTTTGTTGGTTTGATAGTTTCCTCTACTTCCCTAGACAATAAAGTTTCCTCTACTTCCCTAGCCAAGAAAGTTTCCTCTACTTCCCTAGACAAGAAAGTTGATGCGCATTTCTTAACAGTTCTTGACTGTAGACATTTGTGATTATCCTCAAAAGTTTTCACTTGCCAAGTATCTTCATTTGGTAACTTGGAGCATTGCAAATGCCAAGGGAATTCAGGTTCCTTATCTTGAATACACATACCAAATTTTGTCTTATTGTTTGACCTATTTTTTGACCCACTAACTTTGTTAGACTTCTTGGGCTTACTCTTTCCTTTAGGCCCATCAGCTATTGGCCCACTATACACAACAAGGTCCTTATCAGATGAAAATTTTGGTATCTTTCCTCCATAAACTACTCTGACCCTAAGTTTGTCATTCTTCTTCAACCACAGTTCTCTTCTTTGTTCAACTGCTACCCTTGTGACCATCTCTTTTATCAGTTTGCTATTACCAAACTGATGACCAACAAAGAAATTTTCTTTCCATATTGTACCCTCACTACAAGCATTACCTTTATTCATTCTAGACACTTTCCTTAATGCTTTTCTCCTCTCACCTTCATCATCTGATTCACTACCACTACCAAAATCCTCATGATCAACTTCCTCATCATCAACCACCTCATTCACTTTTTCTACAGTCTCTTCACTTCCAACCTATTCTACATTTTTATCTATGTTACTCCTAAATTCTGCCATATCAGCCTCTACTTCATCAATCATGTTGTCTTGATCAACTATGAACTCACTGTCTGATTCATACTCACTATCTGAAACATGGTCACTATCTAAACCATGTTCCCTATCTGAACCATTCTTGCCAACATCTACATTTGTGCTTTCATTCCTACTTGACTGACCTACATCTAAACTATTCTTACTTGACTCACCTACATTCTCATTTACCCTTCCAACCTTCTTTAAAGCTTCCCTCAACCACTCATCCCCACTTACATCATCAAGTACATCTGCATCAACATTTTCTAGTACTTCATCAGTAATCTTAGGTTCATTATTCCATCCAATAGAAATAGGTTCTACAGTGTTAGGGTAATTAAAAACAGAGTGATCAACATATAAATCAATAACCTTATAATTAGCAACAAACTTCAACAATTCTAGCACATCTTTATCAGTAACTAGTTTTCTTAGACTATTATCTAAATCAAGGTTAGGTACCTTATAATAAAAGTCCATAGATACATTTTCATACCCTAACTCTTTCATCATACTGGTAACTTTATGAACATAGAACTCATCTGAATCAATAGTATCTATCCAATTTATCTTCCCACCTTTGTAACGTATCTTAGGAGGACTGGTGAATGCACCTCCATGGTCAATCTTTAGACAAAAAACTGGTGGAAACTTACATGTTCATACAAAATAAGATTTACATTAGAAACACGAAATTGTTACAACAAATGAATAAACTAAAGGAAATGTACTTACGATAATCATGATAGGGATATGATGCTGAACCTTTTTACCCACCCTCCATTCACACAACATTGTTAATTTTGGTTTTACTTATCTAGGGTTTCATTCAATTTGCAGGTTTAGAGAGAAAAATTGGTGGGTGGGTGGGTGAAACTATTACCCTAAGGAGGAGATGTAAAATGAAGGGTTTAATAAAATCAGTATATAGGCAAAAGAAATAGCGCCACATATTAGCCACGTCACATAATTTGGTGGTCAACTGGCGAAAAATTTGGTCAAGGAACCAAACCCGTTATGGGTCAAAACCATGGGGAGAGGATTCGTGAAAAAAAACCACAAAAACGATTTTCGTTATACCCGATAAACCACAGGGATTTAAGTAATTAACTTTTAAACTTAAGTTAAAACTATATTAGTGTGACTTATGTCAAACTAAAAGTGGTTGATTGATGCACGTTGAAAACAATGTTCTCAGTCAAATCAATTTGCCATTGAGATTCCTAAGAAATGAGCTACAAAAATAGTCCAATCGTGTTGGGCTTTAGTAAATTATTCGTTGAATAAATAAGTACAATTCAAATAGTGTCAAAAGTTGAAAGCAAAAGATACAACTTTGGATATGTACAATAAATCAGTAGTTAGACACTTAGACTATGTTTATCCATGGGTTGGTAACTCAATTGGTTGGGTGTATCATACCAAAATAATACAGTAATATTTTAATAAAACTCATTCAATTTTTCCATCAACCAAGGTCATAAAGCAATCTAGGTTGACAACCTCCAATCTGCCACATGTTAACCGGTGAATGGCTACTTTTTTTTTTTTTTTTTTTTTTTTTTTTTAATACTTATTATTTTATAAAAGAATAGATTTGTTGTATGTATTAGTTGGGTTAGTTTGTTGATAAATGGTAAAAAAAATATATATATAGATTGCTTGTATGTATTGGTTGGGTAGGTGGAGGAAATAGAAAAAAATATTTTATTAAGAGATTGGCTTGTGATACGTTGTTGATAAAAATAGTCTTATAGATAACCAAATCCAATTTTATGCTATCAAACTCTTTTTTAACTTATCAAAACGCTCATTCATAAAACTTGTTGCAAATGTTGACTTTATCACTTCCAGTTACTCTAAGCTTTAAAAAAGGGAGATTTACATTTATATCCTTGCAAAATTTTACAATTACATCAATATCCTTAATAATTTCATAATTACTTTAATATCTTTCTAAAACTTTATAATACACAAAAATATCCAAAAAGATTTTTTTTATTTTATATTTTAATAGATTTAGTATTAATTACTTCTTTTATCAATATTACTTCTTTACCTTTCACTCAATTAGCTACCAAAAAAAGTAAACTCTAGTATACTATCAATTATGTTCTATTCGAAAACTCAAATTCTCAAACTGCTGCTACTAAAACAAAATATCTATCGGTTTGCTTTTAATTTCTTGTTTAATCTTTCCTTAACATTTGGATTTTATATCAATCACAAAAAAACCTTCGTCAGTGAATGTCAAATTCACAGTTTGGGTTCCAATTTCCTTTTCTATGAACTCGCACATTTCACAATAAAATGATTCATAAGGAGGCCACTGCATATTTACAACTTTCAACAATAAGTGTTTTTTAATTTGGATCTCAAATCTACACGAACAAAAACAATTCAAAATTGCTATTTCGTGTCCTTATGTAATTAAAGAGATAAGGGTAATAATGTAATTACATGTTAAAAAGATTATTTAAATAATAACTTTAAATACTAAATCTATTTAAATATGTTGAAAATGTGTTTTTGGATATACATGTGTATTTTGAAGTTTATGAAGGATATTAATGTAATTATAAAATTTGTAAGGATATTGATATAATATTAAAGGTTTGGAAGGATATGGATGTAAATGACTCTAAAAATAAAATAAAAATACAATACGTGTTTAGCATATTAACATAACGAACGCGACCTTATTGTAAAGTCTTTAACTGTTAAACGTAACCCAATTTTCTGTAGACACCTTGAATTATTTAAAAAACCATTACATAAGCTCACCCAATTAAAAAAACTTAACATAAGTAAATAAATATTGGTGTCGATGACAGCTACTCGTGATTACGAATATTATAATATAAAAAATCAAATATTCAAATACTGTCCCTCTCTGCATCGCAATCTTTTTTTTAAAAAGTCTGCTAATTGTTTCCACGTCTCTTTCATACATACATCTCGCGTGACTTGTATGCATATACATTCATCTAGTTTCGTCTTATCACTTATCAAAAAATGAGTGAGATCGCGCGAAAAAGCTTTCGCGCGGAACGGGAAAATGATGATGAGGTGGAGAAGTATGAAGTAGAAGATGTGCGAGAAAACGAAGTGAAACGACATCGGAGTATGTTCGCATTGTTGACGTGGGATTTGGGGCTGGATCCGAGTCATCATGATAATAGAGATAAACTTATGGATGGGATTAAAGGCTTCTTCATTCTTCCATCAAACAGGTCGCTTTTTTTTAACCTTTTATAAATAAAATATATATTTCGTTGGTTTTTTCGATGACACGTGGTGGTATGTGATTGAGTGAGATAGTGACCAGTTAGGATTAAGAGACGTCAGTCATTGGGCTTCCGCCTGCCGTTTCCTGATAATTAGGAGGTGTTTGGATAAGCATTTTTAGAATATATATGTTTCTGAACTGTTTTAAGCTATAATTAGCTCCGACTTAATTAATCGGGTAACACAGTTTATATTTAACTCGATCAACTCTTCCAGCCAGTTTATGTAGTGTTCAGATTGATAAACTTTTTTTTTTTTTTTTTTTTTTGAAAAGCAGATTGATAAAGTTTTCTACTAGCTTATTTAGTGGTTCAAAAAGGTGAGAAGTGTGTTCACAAAAAGTTGTGCTTTTAGACTGTAATTGCCAATATGCGCAAGTTGTGTAGCTTTCCCCACAAAACTATTGGCGTTTAAAATAAAACCATGTTTACATCCTGTGAATTTAAGCTTATTAATAGGTTATGGTATATAAGTTTGTTTGTTAATTATATCGACTTATTCTTTACAAAATGTAAAATTTGGAGGGAAAAAAAAATCATTACTATTTTTAGCACATCATCTAGTATTGGATTATTGGTAATAATGAAGAAGCAATTGTAAACAAAATGTCAAAGTTTTAGGTACAAATTTAAAAGTCAAATAGACAAATGTAAGATTGTGAAAGTTTTGTTTAGAATCATCCTTATTCTCTTTATAGATATGCTTGTGCATCTTTTATCGATTTTATTAGAGAAATATAAACCAGATATTCATTCTATTAACAGCTGGATAGGATGAATGGGCCATTGTCTCATTGACTAGCATGTTCCATATTTGCATAGACAACACAAATAACATGGCTCTAGGCAGTATCATGCTAACAAAAATTATTCACTATAGATATTGACTTAACAAATATTCTTTTTATAAATAATCAGAATTTCATATGATTCTAATAAGTTGGATCTGACTATTAGTCCTCTTTACTTCCTTTCTTTTCGTTTATATTTCTGCTTTCTGCCTTGGAAATGACATGTGCAATTGTGTATAAAATAAAGATGAAGAACATAATTTATACTTTTGATTCAAACAAATTAAGAATGAAACCGAATACTAAAATGTTTTTTCACTTATAATTATTAAAGTTCATTGCATCAGACTTATTTGATATATCTAAAAAAGTTATTTGAAAATGTTAACGCTATGTAAAAACTTGAATGTTAGTAAAACATATTGAGATTGTACTGTTTGACCGTTTCCTACATTTCTTTACTTATCATGTCGAATGTATAATTTCTTATCATTTTGTGTTGTCAAGCAACAATATAATATGTTCAGTATCACTAGACCATTTAGTATGTCACCCCATATATTATCAGTTTATATGATATGTATTTTGTACTATTAGTTCATATTGTTCAAGCTTTTTCATGGTTTTGTATCATGTCATAGTATATTGTGAAGACTCGTAACTTATTTCAGTGTTTTGTATCGTATACCCTAAGTTTTGATAACTTATGGAAATGCAGTAAGCAGTTTTCCTTGATGCAGATGGTACCGGGTTTGGGAAAAATTCATATTATTATGGGCAGTCTACTCTTCTTTCTTCACACCCATGGAATTTGGCTTCTTTAGGGGATTGCCTGATAACCTGTATTTGTTAGACATTTTTAGCCAAGTCGCTTTCTTCATCGACATTTTTCTTCAATTCTTTGTTGCTTATAGAGATAGTCAGACCTACAAGTTGATCTTTAGCCGAGAACTCATTGCCATTCGGTTAGTTTTGTAATTTTGTTCTTTTCGAACCTGTAAGACAAAAAACATCAATCTTATTGTTATTTCATATTTTCATATTTCATACTATAACTTTCTTTTCGCAGATACTTAAAATCTCATTTTATATTTGATTTACTTGCCTGTATGCCTTGGGATATTATTTATACGGTACCACTCTATACACCATTTAAACACCAACCACATTATTTAGTTAATATTACTGATATGATTGTATTAAGCAGGCTTCTGGAAAAAAAGAAGAAGTGAGATACCTATTACTAATTAGATTGGTGCGGGCTCGAAAGATTCTTGACTTTTTCTCCAAGTTGGAAAAGGACATACGAGTCAAATATTTGTTTTCAAGGATCATAAAACTTATTGCTGTTGAGCTCTACTGCACACATACTGCAGCATGCATATTCTATTATTTGGCCACAACCTTACCAGCTTCAGAAGAAGGGTACACATGGATTGGAAGCCTAAAACTTGGTGATTATAGCTACTCGAATTTCAGAGATATTGATCTTTGGAACCGCTATATAACATCATTATACTTTGCAATTGTTACTATGGCAACAGTCGGTAAGTTCCTTAACATTTGCATTTATTTGTTTACTTGACATATAGTTAATCAGAATTCTAAATTAATGTGAACCTTCTTCTACAGGTTATGGTGATATCCATGCCGTCAATTTGAGAGAGATGATATTTGTTATGGTTTATGTCTCATTTGACATGGTTCTTGGTGCTTATTTGATCGGTAACATGACAGCGTTAATTGTGAAAGGATCAAAAACAGAAAGATACAGAGATAGAATGACAGATCTCCTTAAATATATGGACAGAAATAGATTAGGAAGAGACATACGTAATCAAATCAAAGATCACTTGCGGTTAGAATATGATAGCAGCTACACTGATTCTGCTGTTATTCAAGACCTTCCAAGTTCTATCCGTTCCAAGGTACATATTTTTATAAATTTCAGGTTTTGTAATGTCTAGTTTATATATTTATATTTGCCTCAAATAAATAATGTTTTCATTAAATGCGTGCAGATATCTGAAACTTTATACAAGGAATACATTGAAAAGGTGTCTCTTTTCAAGGATTGCTCTTCGGAGTTCATCAATCACATTGTAACTCGAGTGCACGAAGAGTTTTTTCTTCCTGGTGAAGTGATAATGGAACAAGGGGTCTTGGTTGAACAACTCTATTTTGTCTGTCATGGCAACCTGGTATAGCCTAATTTCTACTACTACAAGTTATTCTTGTTTAATAACTTTATAAGTTTATGAACTAAATTTGTGTACAGGAAGAGGTAGTCATATGTGAAGATGGATCTGAAGAAATAGTAGCAATTTTAAAACCTCACGACTCATTTGGAGATGTTTCCATTCTATGCAACATTTCCCAACCATACACAGTTCGAGTTCGCGACCTTTGTAGACTATTACGGCTTGATAAACAATCTTTCACTAATATCCTTGAGATATATTTTCACGATGGACGAAAGATTCTGAACAATTTACTTGAGGTGATAATCATGCACTAAAATTTTAACTTTTTAGTTAGTATCCTTCATCTAAACTTATATATGGTGGCAGGGTAATGAAAGTGATGCTCGCTTGAAGCATATGGTGACAGATATTTCTGTTCACATTGGAAAGCAAGAGGCAGAACTTGCACTAAGGGTCAATAGTTCAGCTTATAATGGAGATTTTTCTCAGTTGAAAAGTTTAATTCGATCCGGGGTTGATCCAAACAAAAAAGATTATGATGGAAGGTCTCCGTTGGTAAGTTTTATCATTAAAAATTCTCAAACAGAGTTATTGCGTAGAGTTTGCTAACGAGTTACCTGCTTGAACAGCATCTTGCTGCATCAAAAGGGCACGAAGATATTACACGTTTCCTTATTGAAAATGGTGCAGAAATCAACAATTTAGATAATTTTGGTAACACGCCCTTGTTAGAAGCTATTAAGAACGGACATGATAATATTGCTTCCCTACTCGCTAAAGAAGGCGGTGTTTTAGAGATTAAAGATGCCGGTAGTTTCTTGTGTTCGTATGTGGCTAGAGGAGACATAGATTTTGTCAGACGAATCCTTGCATATGGTATTGATCCAAATTCCAAAGATTATGACTTCAGAACACCACTTCATGTAGCTACTTCGCAAGGTTTTTATGTGATTGCAAAGTTTCTAGTTGAAGCTGGAGCTAGTGTTCTACTGAAGGACAGGTAGAACTTTGTGGTTATTTTCAAAATGTTTCTTTTATCGAATCAACATATTTTAAATCGGTTATTAAAGCAATTCAAATGTAGAGAGACAAAAATAGTAGTCTTTATATTCTTTTTGTCCACAAAGTAGAGCGTATTTCACTTAACATTGATTTTCAAACGCGTAGATGGGGTAATACTCCGCTTGATGAAGCAAGACTCTCTGGAAACAAGATACTGATTAAACTTTTGGAAGAAGCCAAATATCTCCAGCTGCCCGAATTCCCTTCAAGCTCTCAAGAACCATCAGGTATTCATAATTGTCTGCCCATACATGTTTGCTCATTATGATGGGTTCATTGTATAAATGAAAGTCACTTATTTTCACCAATCAATCATACTATTTACTTCTTTGCGACCCGTTATTCAAAAAAATTTCACTTTGGATGAGAAACTAGCTAACCATGAACTTATTGGCCTTCAGTGACAGATAAAAAACCTAGGAAGAAATGTACGATATACCCGTTTCCGCCATGGGAACCAAAGGGTCAAAACAAGTTTGGGATTGTATTATGGGTTCCAGACACCATTGATGAGCTTATGAAAACCGCAGCAGATCATTTGAAGTTGGAACTTCCTACTTCTTGTATCATAACAGAAGACGTGGGTAAAATTCTTGATGTAGATATGATCACAGATGGACAGAAGCTCTACTTAATCAGTAATCAAGAATGAGATTTGTATCACTTTCACCTTGTCTTGCTGCAAATTTTGTTGTTGTTGCATTACAAGTCAATTCGGAACAATGCATGTGATAAGCCGGCTAAAAGTTTGAGTTCATACTTGTATAGCGTTTCTTGCTTTGACTTCTGTTCTTAATGTATGACTCTCACCTGAATAAGACATTGTGTAAAATTGTGATGTGATAACAGTATATGATATTACTATACGTACAAAGTATGGATGTTATATATATGTTCCTCCTCAAAACATCTTTTTAAAGTATTTCTGTAAAGATGATAAATGATTTGTATAATTTTTTTGAACGACAATCTGTTGAAAAACCAAGCAATGTGCTAGGAGATTGCATGAGATTCATACAAGATGCAATTTGGATCATTGATACATTCAATCTACTTGGGATTATAATTCCTCCTTTTATTACAAGTTCGAGAATGAGACTAAACCTTTATTTCTTCCACTAGAGTATCCTTCTTCCACTCGATATGATTACAGATGGATAAAAGCTCTGCTTAATCACTAATTAATCAATCATGAATTTATAAGATTTTCACCTTGCCTTGCAGCAAATTTTGTCATTGTTACATTATTAGAATTGGCAGGAATGTTTGTGATAATCTGGCCAATAGTTGAGATCATACATATATAACGTTTTTTTTTTTTTTTTTGTTAAACATGGTTTTTGACCTTTTGGTGAACTAATTCACAGGTTTTAAGCTCACCGTCACACTGAGTCATACGGGGAAATACCCTCCATTTTTTGCAAGTTATAGAGTTTTTTTATTTGATCTCTGTTTTTATTGTAGGGCTCTCATCTGAATATGCCTTGCGTAGTAAGCATGTATGATACACTATGAATGTTATATCCTCTTAAAAGTATATAATCTACATTTTTCTTATCAAAGATGATTTTTATTTATTTATTTATTTATATTATATGTACAATAATTCCTATATGTCTTTTCTTATTATGCATATTGAGCAAGAAGATAAGAGATAGAATACTCTAAAAATTGAATCTAATCAAGCTTTTATGCTTTTCCTTTTTGTCCTTTTTGGTTGAAAATTGATACCTACCTTTATATATCTTATATTTTTCTTTTTACTCATGCAAACACAAAAATATGTGTTCTTGCGTACGCTGTCACTTATATCTTTTTATGCTCCAACTAGATTATTTTCTTTTAGCATACATGACTCAACAAAAGATCCCAGCAATTATCATGATAGGGTTATATTGTTTTTCTTTTAACAGGAAGTGAATATTTTTTTTAGAACGACATTAAACTATCTAAACGGGCAGGCCCCAAGACCCGACCCACTAAGACATCCAACTAGATTATTAAACTATTTGATTGATTGATAATATTGATTGAATGAATAATGAACGAATATACATGACGTAATAATTATATTAATGACTAATTTAACATTTAAGTTTGGGCTTAAACCAATACAAATACTAATACCAATCAAATACAAATAAGTCCACTTAACCCCCAGAAGGAGGGAACAGACGCTTAAACTGATTCAAAACTCAGCAAACAAAAGCACCGTAGGAGCCGAAGAGGCCGTAATCGCAGAAGAACTTGTAGATTCACCAATGATGTGCTTTAGGACATTAAAATTATCACAATATTCTTGAAGAAGTAATACCGGGCGACATAATTTGCTTTGTCCACATCAAGTTTAAAAAGAATGAGGTTGGTAATACAGGTAATAACTTAGAGTTTATCAGTGTGTGATAGGGGTACGACGGGGGATATCGTTCGTCATTATGAATGATATCCGACTATAGTTGTCGAAGTTTAAAGAAAAAATAATCGAGCTTTAGTTGACTTAGTGAAAAAACGGGTTTGAGAATCGACATTTAAATCAAATTCCAAACAAATACTACTACGAATACCACAAAAGTAAATTGTCATCTTCATACTTGCCAAAGATCTCAAATTATATTTTTTAAGGTCAACCACAGACAAAATCCTACTATCAAAATAAAACTTAAAAAAAAGAACCAACAAAAGCCCAATTCGCTATAAGCCAAAAGCCCAATACAACTCATTAGGGCTACAATCGAGTTAAGCCAAGCTCGAGCTCGACAAGACTTAAGCTTAGCTCGAAACAAAAACAGTAGGCTTGAGCTTGACTTGATAGCTCGAGCTTGACTTGATAGCTCATTAAGCTTTAATCAACCAGACTTGGTCAAATAGGTTTCAAACAAAACTTAATATTGGCTTGAAAAACTTGAATGTATAAAAAATATTGTATTTAATAGCTAAACTCATCAATGAATATATATTTATAAAAAAAACAACTAACACATTTGAAAACTAAATTTTATATTAATTAGTTTAACAGTAATAACAACAACATTCTCAAACCCAAGTCCAACATTAGAATAAAGAGTTAATTGCATTTTTGGTCCTTGTGGTTTGGTCAAATTGCCATTTTGGTCCTTGGATAAAGTTAAATAACTAAAATACCCTTTGTCTTTCTAAAAAAAAGGTAATTTGATCATTTCACACCAAAAGGACTGAAAAGTTTTGGTGACCAAACATACAATAATAATTAACTCTAGAATAAAACATAAGCCAAAATACTAATTAAGGCTTGATAAAAGTTTGATAATAGCTCGAGCTCAGCTATCAAAAGCTTGAGCTCGGCTTGTTATATGCTTCGAGCCAATTTATTAGGCTTGTAAAAGCTCGATTCGATCGAGTCAAGCTCGAGTCCGAGCTCAAGTTGCTTGATAAAAGTTTGGCTTGTTTGAAGCCTTTCAACTTATTACCATTAACAAAACATTCCACCATATGATTAATTCAAAAGATTGAACAAACAGATTATGATTCTTGCGATTCGACACCAACAACAGATGAACTCGAATATTCAAGCTGATGTTGACTTTCTCAAATTTCTTCAAAAACAAAAACCCCAAAACAGATCCTAACGATTCTTCAAACAAAAACAATCGAACTTTATGTTAAATGATGTTAACCCCGTAGTTACATTTTATTATTGATCACTATAAATAGAATATAAGATAACATTGAAAACCTAACTAGATCTGACGGACCCTAAGCCCACAAACGAACTTGGGCCAACTAGTCTAACTATCATCTAATAGGAAATACTCCCACTCCCAGTCTCCGACTAGATAGTTAAATACCAAGTCAACACTTCCATTAAGCTTATATCTTTAACCAATAGTTATACATGGCTAGCTACTTAGCGTTGGAACTCGCATACACGTTACTACAATAATTTGGATAAAAATAAGGTAGTGCATGAACCAGCGAAAAGAAAATTAGTAAACGGATGAGGGTTTATTTCCTTGATCAGGTTATCGGGGGAAATGAGTCTTTGACTTACATATACGTAACTTAACTCGTGTATCCCAATAATTTAGATGAAGCAACAACTATCATTGCCCTTTTATGTGATGAAATTGTCGGAAATGCTTTTGAGCCATAACGTTAGAAGAGACTAAACCTTTTTCGGCGTCATGCACGTCTCCACTTATAATTAAATCTTGTTCCTTGTCATCATCGAGTGGGGAGAAAAGAAGGAAAAGAGCATCAAGAAAACAACGAAGAATGGGAATCGAAGAAGTTTTCATATCGCTATGATTGGTAAGCTCAATTTGTAGTCCTTCTGTTTTGATCATTTGATTATTGCTCATATTATTGTATGAAAATGGCAAAAGGAATGGGATGATAGAATGAAATTGGTATAAAATGGCAATAGAGTTATTTCTATATATAGAGTGGTTCGTAGTAGAAGTTGAATGAGAGAGACGTTTTATTCTTTCTTTCTCCGCAAGGGAAAAATATTAGTGGTGGAGTCATTTCACTCTCAGTCAAAAAAGGCGCCAAAGCTTTAACGTCAAAGGAATATGGTGCCAAGTAGCTTAACATTGGTGTTTCCCTTTACATTTGTGTATCTAATAAAGAAATTATAGTACACAATCATCAGTTAAATATTTAATCTCTCTTTAAAGATAACCAAGGTAATGTAGCTCCTGCAATGTAGCGGGATTTAAAACACAATTATCAGGAAGGGAAATCATATTCTTAATTAGGACCTTTATGATATCTCGAGGAGAGTTTGGTTCAATAAAGATCAATGAAAAATTAAAAATCAAATAAATCATTTTCAACCATTTATTTTTTCATCAAAACAATAAAATAAATTTTCACTTTCATTTTTAAAACTAAATATCTCACAAACCATTAATCGTTAGACGAAACTGATCATGCCATCACGACAAGCATAAAATTACCTTTGATATAGCACATCATATACTTTCGACCATTTTTTTTCCGACTTTTTTGTGGGTTTAGGGTTTAGGAGTTTAGAGTTTAGGGGTTTAACTTTTTTGGTTTAAACTTTTTAGGGGTCAAGGGTTTAGTTTAGCGGATAGGGTTTAGGTTTTTTTGGTTTAGCGTTTAGGGTTTTAGGGGATTAAGGTTTTAGAGGTTCAGGATTTTTTAGGGTTTAGGGGTTAGGGTTTTTATAGTTTAGGGGTTAGGGTTTTTAGGGTTTAGGGTATGTAGTTTAGGGGTTGTGTTAACACAAAAGAGTATTTTTAAAATTTTCATTTATAGTGTAATATATCGAAACCCACAAAAAACGATAAAAAATAAGTTCGTCGAAAGTATACAATATTAGATCTCTATAGAAAGATAATTTTATTTTGTCGCAATGGTATAATTAGTTTTATCTAAATATTAACGGTTTGTGATATATTTAATTTCTAAATATAAGGTGAAAGTGAATTTAATTAATTTGATCAAAAATGGATAGTTGAGATTGATCAATTTGATCTTTAGTTTTTATGTGATCTTTATTGATCTCACCCCATCTCTAGGATTCTAAAAGTGTGTGCCATTCTTGTTAAGTTATTATGTGAAAAGCCAGGAACGGAACTAGGGGTTTTCGCGGGTTTCCGGAACCCTCATGAATTTATTAGATATTTAAAAATAAGAGTTTCTATATGACAATGTGTTTATAGCATTATTAGTTAGTATACTTACAAATAAAATATATATACATATATATATAATTTAGTAAAAGTCTAATACGACGATGTAAATTAAAGCTCAAAAAACACCAACGACAGTTTTTATATCTTAAAGCCCAGTCAAAAACAAACAAATCGTTTTTCCCCCTCCAATCACTTGGTATAGTACAACAAAAGATAAAGCGACGTCACTCCGCACTCCAAATAACAATTCAATCGAATGCTTGAACTCTTCAAGGAAAGAGACAATTCACAAAGATGAAACATGTTTATTTGATTATCTTTATTTATTTATTTTTAATTAGTCTTTAATTTTTTTAATGGTATGTTTATTATCACAAAGATGATTTCAAGGCTTCAAATAGTGATTTCAAGTGGTTGGTGAAAGTTTGGGTGTCGATAGTATTTTAAGATTATTGAACCTCTTTAAACATAAAATTATTTAACCTCTTTAAACATAAAAATATTCTTTCACTTGTAAAGACAAATATTGGAAAAGAGCAGGGAAATGGAAACACTTTTATTGATTCATATGATTTGCATAAATTATCGTAAATAGATATGGGCATATAGCTTGTTCTCGAATCTTGACCTGCCTCTGGCACTTATGACTAATTCTTTTCTTGTATATTTTTTAAAATTTTTAGAACTTGAAATGGTTTAATTTGGTATGGTTATTGTAGGCCAAAATAATGCTTTGTTAAACATTAATTTGTAATTTGTTTACTGTAGCCTAAAATTAAGAGTTATCTAAAGAGAAAGCTTCCACACAATAACGATAATGATAGTATCGTTGAAGAATCTATAAGAGAAAATGCCACAAATGAAACTTTAAAAGGACCTCAAAAAACTACATCCATAACTGACATTCCTTCGGCTTTAGTACCGATTCCTGCTGATAGACCACAAATTTTTTATTATGATCCAAAGAGAAGAAATAAGGCAATTATATTGGGATAGAGGAGCTTTTCAACCAAGTCATCATATAATTCCAACCAGAACTATAGCGGGCAAGGTAAGACGTTTTGTTGTAACATGGTTTAAGGAATTTTGTTGGCATAAAGGTAAACCAAGCATTTTGTTTGTGTTGTTACTTATTTAGAGATAATGTTGAGAAGCAAGGTAGGAATAATGCATTTGTGGTTAATGGTTTTGATGGCTGGCATAAAAAGAAGATTGTATCAACATGTTGACAATGTTGATAACTATCACAATAGAGCACTCTAAAAATGGGAAAATCTTCTTAAACAACAACAATCTATTGTAGAGGCCTTTAATAAGAAAGGTGAAATCGAGAATAAGATATATCTAATTAGATTAAATGCTTCAAATGATTGCGTTAAATTATGTATGAAAACAGAAAATCCAATTCGTGGTCGTGATGAAAGCGTAAATTCATTAAATAGAGGGATGTATCTTGAAGCACCACAATTTCTTATAGATTATAATGAGGAAATTTATGCGGTTACATTAGAAAATGCTCCAAAGAATTGTATCTAGACATCGCCTAAGATTCAGAAAGATGTAGTTGAGTTTTGGCGAAAGAAATAGTTAACTGTATTTGTATTTGTTTAGAGATTGGTGATGACGTGTTTTCGTTGTTAGTTTACGAGTCTAGTAATGTGGTTAAGAAGGAACAAATGGCTGTGGTTTTGAGGTATGTTGACAAATTTGGAGTTTTAAAAGAGAGATTTATTGGTATTATTTATGTAAGGAATACATCTTCTTCAAATTTAAAAGCTACCATTGATTTTTTATTTAATGACCACAATTTGAGTCTGCAATAGGTAAGAGGTCAAAATTAAGTATTAGATATCTTATATTTTAGCAAGTTCTTGTTTGTCTTACATGTAACATATTAATTAAATTTTGAAACAATTGCGAGGATAAGGTTGCGATAGAGCAAGCAATATGCACGGCGAGTTTAATGGTTTAAAAGCTTTTATCCTAAAAGAAAATAACTCGATATATTATGTACATTGTTTTGTTCATCAACTCCAGTCAGTAGTTATGGTTATTGCAAAAAACCACAAGAGTGTTAGAGACTTCTTTGATGTTATATCCACGGTGACAAAAGGTTGTTTGACTCTTGTAAAGGAAAAAATATTTTGTGAGAAAGTGACAAAGAAAGAATAGTAAAAGAGAGAGAGAGAGAGAGAGAGAGAGAATGTCAAACTGATAGAGGGAGAGGGAAAAACCAAAAGGTTACTCTTGCACGAGCTAGAGATACAAGATGGGGTTCTCAACATAGAACCAGCTTTGAAAAAAACGTTCCCAGAGGTTATTAAGGTGGTTCACAATCTTGAGGAAGAAGTTGATACTATCTCTAATCGTGGAACAACTACTAGTCTTATAAAGTATTTTAAAACACTTGATTTTGTGTTTTTATAGTACTTCTTGTTGCATATCTTGGGTCTCACTAATACATTGTTATGACATCTTCAGAAGAACGATCAAATTAGTTTAGAGGTTGTTTCATTGGTAAAAGGAACCAAAAGAAAATTTCAAAAGTATAGGGCAACGTGTTTTGCTTCACTTTTGAAGAACGTAACTTCGTTTTGTGGTATTCAGATGGTGAATATGGCTTACTTTCATTCAAGAGGCCGTAGGGAAGAATTACAAATAAACATCATTTTGAGGTTGATATATTCAACATTGTTATGGATATGCAAATTTAAAAGTTTGGGGATCGTTTTAGTGAGGGAAGCACTAATTTACTAGACTGTACGGTGGCATTGAGTCTACATGATTCATTTTCAAAAATTTAGCGTATCAAAGTTAGTTAAACTTAGTGAGATGTATCCACGTGATTTACTTATAAGGTTAAGTCTTCCTATGAAAATTGGAGTTTATTATCATATTATCCGCAATGATAATGATTTTGGTGACTTGGATAGCATTGTCAAACTTGCTAAGAAGATGGTGGATAAGAAAAAAGCATACATCTCATCCTTTGGTTTATCGGTTGTTGAAGTTGGCTTTAGTTTTGCCTGTTGCGACTGCTATAGTTGAAAGATGTTTTTCTAAAATGAAGCTCATTAAAAAAGATTTGCGTAATCAGATGGCCGATGATTACTTTAACGGAACTTTAACTTGTGGTATAGAGAAATAAAAACTTACTAATGTTACAAATGAGGGTGTACGTAAGGCTTTTTTTGCTATGGAAGATCGTAGAATCCCTGATTTGAAGATAATATGTTCATTTGTTTATAATTTTAATGAATTATTCGTTTTCATTCAATTTATACTCTA
Source organism: Chrysanthemum makinoi (assembly GCA_910596185.1). Classification (NCBI taxonomy): domain Eukaryota; kingdom Viridiplantae; phylum Streptophyta; class Magnoliopsida; order Asterales; family Asteraceae; genus Chrysanthemum; species Chrysanthemum makinoi. Next base: position 106,314,558 of record OU343218.1, on the reverse strand, counting down.
TTATATTAGAGTTCAAAATATTTTGTGCACCCGGTTATATTTGGTCCTTGTTTCGTCACTGTAAAAAGTGGTTGAGCATGACATGTTTTCATTTTTTACGAGATTATTGGCCATGTTGGCCTAGTACTTATATCTTAAGGGCCTACCCCTAAATACCTTAATATCTTGTAACTATATATGTATTACGTAATTAATGAGAATGGCAGGGATTTCAGTTAATCAATATAGTATCAGAGAAAATTTGATCGTCTCATAAAAACATCTCTAACAAACTTGATCGTCTCGTAAAAGCATCTCTAACAAACATGCTTTCACCCCTCCACACCATCTACTCTCAAACATCAAATCCGCAGTAAAACCAAACCCCAAAAAGCACCGAATAAATATGGCTAGATCCTAAACCAAAACAATAACTATTGGCAACTATGTGGTTTAGTGGTAAGGCATACATATTTTTTTTAAAGAATTGTTATATTCAAAATAGGTGCCTTTTGGTTTGATGCACGAAATCGTTATCACTATAGATTTGATAGTAGGGTAGAATGGAAATGGAAATTGAATGTGATACCTATTCCAATTATAAGATCGATGTAATGGTTGATATTGTGATATTGGAAGGTCATGGATGATGGAAGTATAGAACAACCATAGTTAGAGAGACAATAGAGAGAGAAAGGAAAAGTGTGTGTTTTAATGATAATAGAAAATTGAAAGATTACACACTACACACTTAGCTTCACCCCTCCATGAAAGTATGGAGGGGTATATATAGGCTATAAACGCACCACTTTACAATTATGACGCTTCTAGTACATACGTATATGCCTTACAAGATAACTAATGTAATCCGGTAATGTTGTTCCATTTACGTGTTAGGATCGATCCCAACAATCTTCCCCAATGGGACGACATAAGGGATTACTTACAACATTTCCTACAAGTACATATATATAAGTAAAATATAGGTCTTCATAAGCTCTTCAAATGCTGAGGATGACTGTAGTTGACGCTCTTTGTCTTTATCTTGTACCTCGGCTTGAGAACTTTCCTTCACTTGTAGGCAAACGATGTAATATGTATGAACTGGATTAACTTCCCCCAATTCATACTGCATGTCTTTAGCATATTCTTCGTGCACTTCTTTTTGGCGAAGTTTTTGAATCGGCTTTCCCCCAAACTCACAACCGTCTTCAGCATATTCGAAACTTTGATGTAGTTAACATGTCTTCTAACTTTTGAAGTTTTAAGTGTGCAGCGGAATTTGTAGACAAGATAGTAAACCACATAAGCAAATTTTACTAGTCACTTAATCACAATTGTACTTACTGTGGAAAATCCATTCAGGGGTAACATGCAATAATCGGCAAGATCTTCTCACGTATCTACGCTACTTCACACAAAACACCCCGCGAAAGTTGAAACGATAACACTAAAGTCACAAAACCGAACCACTGATCATCTCTACGAACGTCTCTTCGGTAGCCATAACATTTTAAGCTCGATCACGTGAACCTGTTATGCGTCCCCGATGTGCAAATTTATTCCTCCTGATTGCAGAAAGTCATGGAGAAAGAGTGTTTTCGTAAAGATCTCAAAGAAAGCCAAAGTACATCCACTTCTCTTCCCCCCAACGATGGTTTCAGGTGTATCAGTAGCATGCTAACTATGTTTACGATGCATCCGAAAGCAGCTTAACCATGTATGTCCAATTAATTGAGCAAGTGTAAAGTACCATAAATCTCCGTTAAGCTTAAAAAAATATCCCATGAGAATCAACTGCTGATAACATCTCTACTCTTTTATACTCCTCTCAGCTAACTCTTAACCAACCCCATTATCATTCCGTCGGCTCTTTGTAGAGACTACTGATGGATAAAACTCAATATCACAAACTTGAGTCTGAAGTAATATATCCCGAACTTGTGACTTAAACTTGTACTAATGTCTGACTAAGAACCAATACTGAGAATTTCAATAAAAGTAGAATAATATACCCATCCAACCATCCTTAACTGTATATGAACTTCTCTCGAATTATCAATAACTTCTTGTGACACTTGAGTACTACAACGTAACTCTTTTAAAGTGATAGCTAAACATTGTGAGTATAACAAAGTAACTCCTTACACCAGGTATAACTAGATAAATCAAGTCTTAATCATTCTAATGGTTAAAAGCACAAACAAGGATATCGAAAAATCAAGCATCCAACCAACCCCGATTCCTTGAGATACTAAGTACACGCACCCGTGAAATTCCACTTCAGCCTCAAATAAAATATAATGAGTAAAACCCATAGTCATTTCTTGCGGTTTAATACCCAAAAAACTAGCCTTATTTATCGGTTAAGATGAATCTTAATAATGGTTTTTTCCCGATCTTGTCAAAAATATAACCCCAAAAATAATTCACTATGACATTTCGAACCGCAAACATAACAATTAACCACATATTAAACTGATAACATCAAATAGTTCTGACTTTTAAGTGTCAATTTCCCCCGATAGTGCTCATATTTTATATCATTTATATGGATTTACGCTTGCATTCCTTTATATTTCAGTTTCAGGTAAATTACGAGCATTGGAGTTTATGAGACGCGGATTTGGAGATTTTCTTAAAGATTTATGATTGTATGCCAACTGTGAAGAAGCTACGGCGTAACTCACTCTCTCACATTACACCGTAGCTAGTGCGTTGACTTAGAAGACCAACTTTACATCAGTTACGTTGTAACTCCCAACTAAGGTTACACCGTAATCATCTAGGTTAAGAAATGTTTTACACCTCCATCAACTACGCCGTAACTCCTCACAAGTATTACGCCGTAGTCCTTGCAAAAGTAACCTGTATTGAAGATACGGCGTAACTTTTACCAAGTGTTACGCCGTAACATGCTTAACGAGAGCATTATTTGAGGAATTATTGAAGTTACGGTGTAACTCTCAACTCAAGTTACGCCGTAACTAGGATTGTGCCTATAAATACCCGCCCTAATTTCTGCATTTCACATCATTCACTCACACCTCAAAGGCAGAGAACGTGAAGAGGGGCCCAAAGGCAGATCATTCGGAGCATACGGAGCCATCTCCACGGGAGGAATCACTCTATATCGATAAGCATTAGCGAATATTTTATCTTTTGCTTTCGATTCATGTCTTCCATTATGTTAAACACTGAATCCTTTGTTTCTTTTAATATGATCGGCTAAGCACCTTTGGTGCTAGCCAAGTTATGGTTCCTTTAATGTTTTGTTTATGTTTTCATGCTTCCGTATAATTGTTTCTAGTGTATGCATGCATAGTTCGTTGGTAGTTACCCTAGCTTCTGTAGTTTTGAAATGCGGTCGTATCTAGTTGCTTGGGAGAATTGACCAACTGACCCTAAGTAGTTAGGTAGAGTTGGGGAGGGTAAGAATTGACCAGTTTACGACCCTTCCTCGCTTGTGCGAACTGACCAAATGATCACCGGTCGTCCGGATGAACTTAAGAAGTTAGGTATTAGTGTCTAAGATGCTAACGCCCGGGCACTCATTATTTCGAATCTTGCATGTATGGTACTTAATGACTTGGCTTAGGCGACTAAAAACCACTCGACTATCAAGGGTAGAATCTTGACCTCGGGTAGGAGCCTTTGTTGATAGGTTAGGACGAACTGACCAAATGTTGTCCTAGAGACTTAAACCCCCACTTGAATCAATTAGAAGTAATAAAATATGAACATTACATGATAGGATGAGTAATTAGGTTAGCACACTTTCCCTCTATTGATCACAACCTCTATTTATTTCACGCATTTATTTCTTGTTTATTATTTTAATAATCATTTCAAACCTCAAACCAGTTAAAGCCAGTGACATCTAGACTTACCGATTACTATACTACACACGACCGGGTACACTGCCCGTGAGTGCATAAGGTGGACTATAGGTAAACGAGACATTATAAATATTAAAACCTGGTCAGAAAACCTGCATCAAGTTTTTGGCGCCGCTTCCGGGGAGTTATATTAGGATTTTTATTAAGTCTTTTATTTTTATTTTTTTTGAATTCTTGTTTTCTCACGATTTCTTTTAAGTTTCATGTACCATGGAGGTTGTGGACATTTATAACCTCACTCTTGAGGAATATTTGGCCATGACTAGGGATGAACAAGGGTCGGGGCTCGTTAGGCCGGCTATTGGATCTGAAGTCTGTTTTGAGATCAAAGAACAGTTTATGAGGGAGCTACGTGCTAACCCTTTCTCGGGAAATAGAGACGAAGATGCTTATGAGCATGTTGAAAATGTCTTGTACATCGCACGCCTTTTCAACATACCTGGTGTTTCTCATGACTCGGTTATGCTCCGAGTATTCCCCATAACACTTACTGGGGCAGCAAGAAGATGGATTGATAGATTGCCCGCCGGGGCAGTTGATACATGGGCTCTCCTAAAGAAGCATTTCATTCAAAGATATTGTCCTCCTTCGAAGATATCAAATCAACTCATGGAGATCCATAATTTTAAGCAAAAAGACAACGAGACGTTGTATCAAGCTTGGGATAGATACAACGATATACTTTACAAGTGTCCCACTCATGACCTAAACAGCCAGCAAAAGGTCAATATCTTCTACAAAGGTATCAGTATTGCTACAAGACAAATGATGGACTACGAGGGACCAATTCCAGGGATGACCCCTACTCTCGCCATTAAAGCCATTCAAAAAATGGCCGATCATTCTCAAAAATGGCACGATGGAGGAAGCCAAAGAAGCCTAGGCGGAAATCATGATGGTATTTCCGCCATTACAAACAAGCTTGAAAATCTTGGTCGTGACATGCTAAAGCTCAAGGAAAGTGTTCACACTATTCAAGTAGGATGTGAAAGCTGTGGTGGAGGACATCTCACTAAAAATTTTCCTCTTATTGAGGATGATAGTAAAATTGAAGGAGTAAAATATGGTGAAGCAAATAGACCATTTCAAGGGTCGAATGGAAACGGGAATGGTTATCGGGGAGGACCTTCATCATATTACAATCGTGGGCCTTTCGGGGAAAGAAGACCTAGTATTGAATACACCATCAGCAAATATCTTGAGCCCTCAGCCCAAAGACAAAAGGAACAAGATGAGTGGCTCAATTTTTTTTAGGAAAATACAAATAAAAGCCTCACCAACCATGACACAACTTTAAAAAACCTAGAGGCAATGGTGGAAAAACTCAGTGAAGAGATGAAGAAAAGTAACGCTGAACCTGAAGGGATCAAACATATGGTGGTGTGCAAGGCCGTTTTTTCTAAAGAAGATGCAAATATACCGATCGATGATTTCTATTCTTCTCTTGTTAAACCTGAATCTGCGATTGATATCGGCGGCAGTCAACAGTTACACCGTAACACCTGTAATGAGTTACGGCGTAACCATGAGCCAGAAAGCAAACCCAGGTTAGGAACTGAGATACCCAACCAACTACCAATCAAGGAGGTCTGCACAAATGGCTTCATCATTCCATGTTCCATCGGTAATCGTGATCTTTTAGCATTAGCTAATCTTGGGTCCAGTATAAATGTCATGCCACTCTCAATATTTTTAAAACTAAGATTAACTAATCTTTGGAAGACGAGCATGGTGATTGAGATGGCAAACATGAATAAAGCAACCCCTCTTGGAATCACAGGTGGTGTATTGGTCAAAGTCGATAGGTTCATATGTACGTACAAATTCATAGTTATTGACATGGCAAACACCCCAAGAGAACATTTAATTCTTGGAAGACCTTTCCTTGCTTCCTCACGCGCCCGAATCATGGTCTTAGAAAAGGAACTTTCTTTGGATACAGTGATGAGAGAGTGGTGTTTAGAATGGATAAAACCTCGTGCCCGGAACCTAATGAAGTTATAAGCTCATGCATGGCGGACGAGGTTTCTAATGAAGAGCCAACGAATTTTCTTGATAACTTTCCTCCTTCATATTTTGGTCATTTGCAAGATAATGAGTCTAGTGATGAAGATGATAGCGATAAATCTTCCCCGGAGGAAGATGATGGAGTTCAAACCTCACCTAGGATGTCTGATAAAAAAGGTGTTACTATAGTTAAGGGAAAGCTTCATTTTTGCGCCCCTATCACTTCTATGATAGAGGGTTCTAAGATAACTTTGCCAACGTGTTCCCCATTTCTCAACCGCTGCAATGGTGGTGGCCAGTTCTTCGTGAAGCGAATAAAAAAAGCGGCTGAAGTTTGGTGGTGTTACGAAGATCAGAAACTAATCAAGGAAAATTGGTTCTGGGGGCATCATTTTATGACCGATTGGTTTGAAGATGTAGGCTGTACTATCCATTTCTGTGAACCGGAAATTATGATGTCTGGAGGAATGACTCAAGCATGGCCCACATGCGATTCTCGTCTTAAGGTTTGCAATGTAGGAGAATTCCCAGATCCCGATTGGCTCAAACGTAAGGAATGGGCATGTTTTGATGAAGAAAAAAGAAAGGACGTCGGCTACAAGGGGATTTCATTCGAAAACTGGGTAAAAGTCAAATTTGGGGCCATTAAGTTAAAATGGGATAACGAATCTAAATTTCGCTATGAATGGGCCAAATCAAATTTTCTGCAAGAATCTCGGTATTGTATGACTCCGTACATTCCCCCTTCTGTTTGACATCGATTATAGTAAAATTGTGATATATTCGTTTCTAATCTTCTGCTTCTCATATCCTTCCTTTTTGTTTTTATTTGACTTTTCTTTTCGATTTGGACTAATGATGTTTTAACTTAATTCAACGAGAGTCTTTGGTATTTTTTTTGGTCAAGGCTTCTCTTCATCTTCTTTTCCTTTTGGTCACCTTTCGGATTTTTATCCAGAAATCCAAAAGTTTTTAAGAAGTTTGAAGGAGATGTCCGAAAACAAATCCGAAACCCTGGAAAGAAATCCGAAACTGAATCTGAAAACAAATCTGAACCCTTTCGGATTTCTTTCCAATAAATCCGAAAACAAATCTGAAGAAAGAGGGTTTTGTGCCAAATCCGAAGTCTTCATTCACATTGTTATGCACTTTTTCGACCACTTTTTGACCACAAATCTCATGGGTTGGGTACAAATCAGTTTTCAAAAAAATGTTATGCATTATATTGATAATATGGACAGAAAGACCAGAGCCTTTTTGTGTAAAAATGAAGAGGAAAGTATACGACTTTTTGACCAAGGACACATTTTTTCACCAGATCCTTAAAAAACTATTAAAACCAAACAATATGTGTAAAAACAGTTAAGAAACTATGGTAAAACAGTTCTAAAAATGACATTTTTGACAAGAAACACCACAAAAAATAAACTAATAATAGCAACCTGGCTCTGATGATGGAATAATTGTCAACATTTATCTCTTTCCTTACAATTATTACCCAATTACTTTATATCATTTTCAAGTTACATGTTTCCTTTCATAACGCATTAATACAGTGAATTTTGTTGTTAATGATATTTATTATTGCCTCCGTCTCACAATAATTGTCCACTTTTATTTTTTTAAGTCTTTTTTATTCAACTTTGATCATAAATATTTATTTGTGTAATATAATACTTGATGAAAATTATATGAATAGATTGTGTTTTAAATGTATATCCATTTGGTATAGTTTTCATCAAGTATCATATAACACAAATAAAAATATTAATGATCAAAGTTGAACAAAAAGACTCAAAAAAATCAAAGTGGACAATTATTATGGGACGGAGGGAGTATAAAACATATGTTGTTAAAAGTCTCAAAATAAAAATGTGTATAAGCTTGCTAGAAGGGTACCCGCGCAATGCGGCGGTGGGTACCCGATGCATAATTATGGCGAGCAAATGTTTTACATTTATACGTTTTTTCTAACGGTAACTTTACGAATGAATGACAACTTTTAATTAAAATAACTATAAGCAATAGCAATGCAAACTATTTCATATCCAAATAAAAGTTATCATTCTATTGCTATAATCCGAGAAGCAAAGCTTATTTATTTCTACCGTAGGTAACTGAACACCAAGATGAGAGTAGATTTATCTAATTATGTGTGTGTTTCTTTTATCAGTGCTCGGAAAAAGAAGAGAATGTGTTTCGTATTGGTGTTTGAGTTTTTAGGTTTGCTTTTATACCATTGAAGTTTAGGCTGTTACAAGTCGACACTTAATGGACTACATGAATATTTGACTGTATTAATGGACTCTATAAATATTTGAAGACTGTTACAAAATGTATGAAAAATTGTTACTTTTTATTTATGAAATGTCATGAAAACTATATGATGAATAACATTAACTAACGGCTTATTAATTTTCTATTAAAGAAATGTTTTTGGTCTTGAAAATTTTAAGACTTCTATATTTAGAAAGTCCTAAACACTTTATAAAGTAGTAAGTATAGGTATTAAGACTTCTAGAAAAAGATATCTTAAAGAAAAAAATATCTTAAACGCTTTATATACTGTTAAGATTAAAATAATATAAGATAAGATTCCTTATTAATTCACTTTAACATTGATTGCATGAAATTACATATTTAGTTAATTATGTGTCATTAATTTGTGGATTATTATATTTTTTTCGGATGTTTTTCTCGAAGGAGACCTTACTCTCGAATAATAGTGTTGTTTAGGGTTTAGGGTTTGTAATTATGTAAATGATTTTGATCTTTCAACTTGACGAATACTACTAAAACATCACAACCCAAAAACCAAATTAAACTTACAAAAAAAAGGAGGTCATTAAACTAATATTTACACCTATATTAGACCAAATTATTGATGAAGATGACTTGTTATGTTGTTTTATCTTTTTTTTTCTCTAGCATGGCAAGAAGTTCCACCCTTTGATTACTCCATTTCTTAATAAAATAAACCAAAGAGTTAATTGCCCAAATGAAAGTGTAACATATTTACCCTTAACCCCCTTGTGCATTTTGAATAGCAAAACCCCTTAATTAATCATTTCTTAAGGACTTAAAAGTTTGAGGACCAAACCTGCAATTTGACCAAACCATAAGGACCAAAAATACAATTAACTCTAAACCAAAAGTTATGATCATACATTAAATGATTCGTGGATGTGCTCAATACCAGTACTTATCTTAATGGTAAATATAATGTGTTTTGAAAAAAACTCACGAGTATTAAAGAGAAACAAAATTTAAAGTTTCTTAGAAAGAGCAACTTTTTGAATTACATGTACGCAGTATACTCGTAATTATTTCCGAACATTTTTATGGGAGAAGAGTTATTTTACTCAAACACCACCAGGACTATCTCCACCATCCATTTAAAAGAAATCACATTTATTATTTCACCTATTTTTATAATTTAAATATCTCTTTTAATCGTTCGAAAGACGTACTTTAAATTTGTTTTTCCGTTTTTTTGTCTTAGATAAAACACTAAATGAATATCAAATGTGATATCACATATATGATATGTAATATCATATGTGATATCATATGTATATCATATATGATTTTACACTAATATCACATGTGATATTACATATCAAATATGATTTAACACTAATTAGTGTTTTATCATATATGATTTATTAATACAAATTTCAGTAACGTAAAAAAAATAAAAAAACTTAAAAAAAAACGTGAAAAATACGAAAAAAAATTTGTGAAGATATCACCTATCTATAAAAGATAATTAAATGCTCGTCGCAATGATATATATATTAATATTTGAAGAAAAAAAATGATGAAAGTGGGTTTTTTAAATTGTTGGGATTAATCTCATCCTTTAGATCAAATAAAAATGGATGGTGGAGATTGATCCCTTGGTATGTAAAGAATCTTTTGTCCTCAAATGATCTTAAATCTTTTTATGGTCACCTAATAATGTATATCTATTTAGGGTGTGTTTGGTATGTAAAACCAGAATCAAGGAATATTTTCATCGTCATTAAAGATGTTTGTTTAATTAATATGACTTGTAAATTTAGATATGATAGCTGAAAATTAGCCATACATCATAATTTGCTATCTTTTCAAACTCATACATGTGGTTCACCTCATTTCCCCTTCATCATCTCTTTTAGAAAAAATCCTCTTCTACTTTGATATCTATAAAACTAGTTATAAAACCAAACACTAATATTGGTGTTGGGATCGCTCCTAACATGTAAATGGAACGACATTTACGAGATTACATTAGTTATCTTGTAAGACATATACCGAAGTACTAGAAGCGTCATTATTGTAAAATGGTGCATGTATATACCCCTCCATACTTTCATGGAGGGGTGAAGCTAAGTGTGTAATTTTTCACTTTTCTATTATCAATAAAACACACACTTTACCTTTCTCTCTACTCTCACTCTCTCTAACTATGGCTGTTCTATACTTCCATCATCCCTGACCTCCCGATATCACATATTCAATCAAATTACCCTTGTCAAAAATGTATTATCCTTGTCAAAAATGACCAAATTACCCTTATCGGTGTGAAATGACCAAATTACCCTTGTCTTTTTTTAAGAAGACAAAGGGTATTTTAGTCATTTAACTTTATCCAGGGACCAAAAATGCAATCCAAACTTCAAAATGAGGACTATCGCTGCACTTTCAAAGTTTTGAGGACCAAACTTACAATTTAGGCAAACCACAAGGACCAAAAATGCAATTAACTCTTTGGTTTATTTTATTAAGAAATGGAGTAATCAAATAGTGGAACTTCTTGCCATGCTAGAGATAAAACAACATAACAAGTCATCTTCATCAATAATTTGGTCTAATATAGGTGTAAATATTAGTTTAATGACCTTCTTTTTTTTGTAAGTTTAATTTGGTTTTTGGGTTGTGATGTTTTAGTAGTATTCGTCAAGTTGAAAGATCAAAATCATTTACATAATTACAAACCCTAAACCCTAAACAACACTATTATTCGAGAGTAAGGTCTTCTTCGAGAAAAACATCCGACAAAATATAATAATCCACAAATAAATGACACATAATTAACTAAATATGTAATTTCATGCAATCAATGTTAAAATGAATTAATAAGGAATCTTATCTTATACGGAGTATTATTTTAATCTTAACAGTATATAAAGCGTTTTAAGATATCTTTTTCTTTAAGATAACTTTTTCTAGAAGTCTTAATACTTATACTTACTACTTTATAAAGTGTTTAGGACTTTCTAAATATAAAAGTCTTAAAATTTTTAAGACCAAAAACATTTCTTTAATAGAAAATTAATAAGCTATTAGTTAATGTTATTCATCATATAGTTTTCATGACATTTCATAAATAAAAAGTAACAATTTTTCATACATTTTGTAACAGTCTTCAAATATTTATAGAGTCCATTAATACATTTTCAATGTATCCATTAAGGCGACTAAAAACTCAAACTTCAATGGAATATAAGCCAACCTAAAACTCAATTCTCTTTTTTCCGAGCACGTTAAAAGAAACACACACATAATTAGATAAATCTATAACTTGGTAAATAAATAAGCTTTGCTTCTCGGATTATAGCAATAGAATGACAAATTTTATTTGGATATGAAATATTATATAGTATTTTAATTAAAAGTTGTCATTCATTAAAACATAAATAAAACATTTGCATAATTATATGAGACTTTTAACAACATATGTTTTATACTCCCCCGTCCCATAATAATTGTCCACTTTGATTTTTTTGAGTCTTTTTGTTCAACTTTGATCATTAATATTTTTATTTGTGTTATATGATACTTGATGAAAACTATACCAAATGGATATACATTTAAAACACAATCTATTCATATAATTTTCATCAAGTATTATATTACACAAATAAATATTTATGATCAAAGTTGAATAAAAAAGACTTAAAAAAATAAAAGTGAACAATTATTGTGAGACGGAGGCAGTAATAAATATCATTAATAACAAAATTCAATGTATTAATGCGTTATGAAAGGAAACATGTAACTTGAAAATCATATAAAGTAATTGGGTAATAATTGTAAGGAAAGAGATAAATGTTGACAATTATTACTAGGGCTGAGCATCGGGCCGCTCCCGACCCGAATCCCGACTATCCCGAATCCCGACAAGCCGGCAAACACAAACCAAGTCCCGACCCGATTAAGCTTGGTTCGGTTTCGGGACAGTCGGGACGGGACGGGATTGGTCGGTTTGATCGGTTTTGTTTGTTGTTTTTTGGTTTTCGGCCCGTCCCGACCCGAGCCCGACAAGCCCGAATCCCGACTAGACAGAAAACACAAACCGAGTCCCGACCCGTTTGAGATCGGTTTGGTTTCGGGATAGGATTCGGGACGGGATTCGGGAGTCGGTCGGTTTTGCTCACCCCTAATTATTATAGTTAACCCATTGTGAAGATAAGATTCAAAATATAGTAGGAGTATAAAGTTTTATATTTTAATCGAGGTGTATTCGAGTGTGTGCGACTTGTACGATTGTACAAGGTCTCAAAATTTTAAAACACTAGAAATATTTAATTACTATCAAAATCATTTTTAAAATTAGTATGCCTCATTTTATGTTTTAAAACATTGTTTTACTTTAGTGTTAGACCTCGCTTTTATAATTAAATTAAATTTTGTACAGGGCCTTCAAAAACCTAAAAACGATACTGATTTTAACTAAAAAATGCGTTTGTAATTTGGTATAACTCAGTATTCGTGTACTTTATATCTTTTTTAAATAATCATTTTTACTTATCTTTTGTAATTTACATATTCACCACAAAATTCATGTATGACAATTAAAATTTATGACAAACTATGGACAGATACACTACGTCTTTCTTTTTACTTATTGTCGTTTATCATCTTGCACTCGCATCACAGCATAGTGCGTACCATGCTAAAGAAGCTAAGGTTTCGTAATTTTATACAAATCAAAAGGTAAGACAATGTGATGTTTTCTACACGTGCACATCAAGTTTACATTGTTCCATGATATGCCTATGGTAGATGTGGTTTTATTTCTTGAAGAAGGGGTAGCGAAGTTGGGTTGACCTTGCCTTGAAGCTCAGACAGCCAAATAATTCGACTTAACTTGTTTACCAAGCACCACTTGTTCAACTCACTTTTGGTAAAGCAAAACAAGTTGTTTGACTCATTCAAAATTGTTGTTCAGATTTTCTTTATCAAAATGATGCATAGTTACGTATCCTTTCTAATTTCTAAAAAGATAAAAAAAGAATGTATACTACAAATAGTAAAACGAGTTATAGAGAAATAATATCCTTGATAATGTTTCTCTTTGTGTGAGTTGAAACATAGGTTGAGGTTAGTGGAATAGGTTTTAGCATTGGAGCAAAAGATTGAAAAATGACTTAATAGGCTTTGTGCATATATTGTATTGGAGATGCTCTATCAGATCTATTTTTAGTCCTTTACCAATCCTACATAACCATTTCAAGGTTTTAAAGCTTTGAATAAGAGGCCTAAGACTAGAAGGCAAGGGAGCTGTGACCCGCTCACCATACCTCCACTCACTCGTGACTTCCTTGCACACTATGTCGACTCACGCGTGACTCACGCAAATCAAGAGGAGTTAAGGTGAACGACTCACCTTGTTGAGTTTGTAAAAAGACCGGGCCCCACTTAATTATTTATTTAGTTTGTGAGTATATGTGGGATATTTAGTGGGTATATTTTAATAAAGTGGGTATTTTTATGAAAGGTGATGGTAAGGTGATCTTATCCACAAAAAAGTGAGTGAGAGTGAGTGGAAGTGAGAGGAGAGAGAAAGCTGACGTGACACTGAGGTGTAAGGTGAATGAAGGCTTACCTTGCCTTTCAGCCTAAGTGATGAAACATATTGAAAAAAACCTTTAGTCAGAACATGGGTTGTTCGAAGTTTCTATTTACAAAGATGAATTCTGAAAAAGGATTCAATCAAGCAAACGTTAAAAAAATATGCATGTACATTGTACAGCAAAACCAAACACAGTTGTAAGGGGAGAGGGAGTCGTTGGGGTGAAAGATCCCATCTTTCACTTCTTCTCTCCTCCACATCACCATTTTTTCACCTATATTTCAAACTCATCTTTAGAGGGAGGCGTCATCTTTCGACCCCTTCCCATCTTTCACTTTCTCTCTCTTCCACACCACTATTTAATTTTTTTTTTCAATTAACTTCAATATTTCATTTAAAAAAAATACATTAAATACTAAAAACAAAATACAATAAATACTTAAAACATCTACCAAATTTAAAAAAAAAAAAGACGTTGTAAAACAACTACTAGCCATCTAGATTGGAATGTATGCATGCTCAATATGGTCGATGAGATCCATTCGTAGATCATCGTGAGTGTCCTCATCTCGGATCTCCAATAGCACGTCTTCGTTAGGTTGTGAATTCACCGGAAGATCTGGGATCCAGTCAGGACATAAAGCAAGCCCCTCTTCTTTTAAAATCATGTTGTGCAAAATAATACAAGCATACATGATTTTTCTTATTCTCAATTCTTCGGTTGGTCGTCTTTGGTACTCAAAGTATACCCCATCTCTCTTTAAGCATACCGAAAGCTCGCTCCACATCCTTTCTCGCGCCTTCTTGTGCCGCACTAAATCGTATTCGCTTATCACCAGTTGGATAAGGAATAGTTTTCACAAACACCCCCCATTTCGGGTAAATCCCATCTACAAGATAATATCCGTGCTTGTATTCGGTTCCATTTATAGTAAATGGAACAACTGGTGCGGTGCCGTTAACATGACTATTGAATAATGGAGATTGATTCAACACGTTCACGTCGTTGTTTGAACCGGCGACACTAAAAAATGCATGCCAAAACCAGCCATCTTGGGACGCCACGACTTCAAGCATGATAGTCGGCCTTGGGTGGTCACCTCTCGTGAATTATCCACGCCATGCCACCGGGCAATTACGCCACAGCCAATGTGTACAATCAACACTTCCTAAAAATTTATATAAATTTTAAATAAACATTAAAATATAAAATAAAATTTATAAAATTTATATAACTTAAATAATTTATAGGTACCTAACATGCCGGGAAAACCATGATAGTTTGCATGACGGGCATATAAACATTGCACGTCACTCTTGGTGGGTCTACGCAAATATTCTCTCCCGTATAATTGAATGACAACATGGCAAAAATTTTGAAGGCTTTCACGTGACGTTCTTGCTGACATTTGTAAGTATTCATCTAACGAGTCAGGAACACTTCCATAGGCTAATTGACGGATTGCGACTGTGCATTTTTTCAAACCCGAAAAGCTTCTTACGTTTCTTGCATCGTATGTCGTTCGGAAATACGAAAAGTTGTTTTCCATATCGACTACTATTCTCTCAAAGAGTGACCTTTTCATCCTAAACCGATCCTTAAAGTAAACTGTAACACCCCCAACTTCGTGATACGCAGCGGAATTCAAACTGGGTGTTACTTCATGGCATATAACAATAGAAAACGATCTCTAAAGGAGTCATTTAAAAAGGATTTATCATTCGATTTATATAAATATCAGAGTTTACAAAAATGAGGTCCCGGATGGTTCCAAGTTTACAAAATACATTAAATTGGTTTTGAATGATAATAAAATTTATAGCCGCTCTTACACATTATGGACTGAAATACATGCTTAAAACTATCAACACAAAGGTTGAGTGAAATTCACAGAGTTTTGGAAATCAGTTGAACACATAATGTTCGTTGTTATACACCCATAATGTTGAAAACAAAGATATTATTGCACTAAGCTCATGATACAAAACGATATAATAGTAACCGATGCCCTAATAGGTAATTTGCCATTAAACCTATAGATGTTCAAATAGAGTGCGTTTGTTTGCACCCTCAACACAAACGGGATTTGTCATTCGATAGATCTATCCACATTATTCGGTGATTAATGGTTCATGATAATAGGGACTTAAGATTGGCAATAGTGGTACTTAGTGCAACTAATATATTGAAGTATAATTTGAAAGCAATGCGTTCGATTTAAAATAAAGCATGTATCTCCCCAAGGGTTTGTAAAACAATTTAAGTAATAGAAAGTGGGGCTATGAACTCACGTCAGAGTAAATGATATCAAATGTATAATGAGAATGATGGATATCTTGAGAACGAGCAACCTTAAATAGAATGTTGCGACTTAGGTTTGGAATAATGTTTAGGAAAACATAAACCATCATATATACGTCTCTATGTTGATCATGATGTAGTACATGGTATTTGTGTATGTCATTTATAGAAATGGTCTAGTTGTGAAAACATGTTTAGTTTATAGATATCAAGTTAGGGCCATCATAATTCAGAGGTCATTTCGAGGAGCTAGGACACTTTAAATCGTAAATTCGTCGATACGTTTTACTCAAATGAACCCCTCACATGAAGCTCCCTACTTTTGTAGCACTTAGTAGATACAACATATGTTTTGAGTGAAGATTTATAACATAAAGTTTATCATGTTTTTAATAAGTATCTAGTTTTACAAGTTCTCGTCGTTTTCATAAATATGATCACCTTAGTTAACGGTCTTGGGTAAACAAGCCTTAAGGCTTTAGCCATGGACTTGACTTGGGTCTTGACTACCATGGTCTTGAGACTTAGCTTTGACATTAGCCGTAGCCGTGGTCTTGGCTTATGGCCATTAGGCCTCTTGGTTTGTTTTTAGTTGTGACAAAAGTATAGTTATGAGACTAAATATAGGCGCTTTATGAAAATTAATGGCCTGTTTATGCTTTTCAAGGTCGAGCTTCTTTGATATTGAAGGAAAACGGCGTTCGGACAACTTTCTGTTTTAACTTTTGATGAATCGGACCGGAAGTACTACTTTTAAAATGGCTTACAAAATGGCGTTTTGGCGTTTATGTTTCGCTAACTTTTTTGCCTATAACTTTTGACTCGTTTGTCCGTTTGATTCAAATTGCTATGTTTTTGTTTTAATATTATCTACAAGAATATGAAAAGTATCAGATCTAGATGTGGTCGATTTTGTGGAAAGTTTGTACAAAATTTTATCATTTATACACTTACTAACCCAAGTTTAACATATAGGTTCTTATAACTTGTTTTAAAGATTTTTGTACATCATGATCCAACATAGTAACTATATATATAGCATGAAGTAGTTAAGATTATGAATAATAAAGATGATATGATGGTGGTGATAAGTTGCTTACAACTTTTGGCTTTCAATAAGAAAGGAGTAACTAGTAAGGATCGGACTTTGGATAAGACTTTGGATTGAGCTAGCTTTCCACACCTTGGAACCCTTGCAAACTTTAAGAGTTGGTGATGAAGTACTAAGTGACTTGAGTGGATTTAAACTCAAGAAGATCACTTAAACTTGCTAGAGATTTGATGAAGTAGCTTGATCTTTGGAACTTCCTTGCATAAACTTGGAGTTTATAGATCAAATGATGGAAGATGTGAAGGATTTATGATATGAACGACCAAGAACAGATTGTGGAGGTCTTTAGGATGTATTTTACTTCCTATTTATAGGAGGGCAAGTTTGGTTAACCATATATTGGGTTAAATATTAACCATGGTTAAGTTAGGACACTTGTAAAGATCTAAATGTACCATGGTTAGGATGATGACACCAAAATGATGACTCCCCTTAAGTCGGCCTAAACAAGATAAGATGACTTAGGTGGTTAGTTTTGGTATTATCTTGGTTAAAGTTTTGGTTCCGTTAAAATCGTATATAAAACGTAAAAATCTGAAACTTATAGGAATGATGAAACTCATCATTATACTCCATCTAAAAATATAAAATGGGTGATAAGTCTCATTGGGTGCAAAAACTGGTTATGGAAATACGGGTCAAAAACGCGTAATTCGCATTTATCGGAAAAGAACGAAATTTCAAGAAAACGACCGTGAATTTATTTAGAGTAGACTAAAATTAGTCTAAAAGTGATATGAAATGTTAAAATGTGGTTTTCGTCATACGCGGGATAACGAAATTTAGGTCAAAGGAGGAGGAAATATGTTTGACTTTTCCAAAAATGTAAAGTGTCAAAAACATATTAGAAACAACCGGATGTAAGTAGAATTGTTTAAAACAAGTTTAGTTTTGTTCTTATTTGGTAATATTAAAATAATAATTCTTAAAAATTCTCAAATTAATCATGAATGATCTAAAATTTATCGAAGGAAAATTCGGGTTGATTTCGTTAAGCGTGATGTTTAAGCGGTGGACCGTCCAAAACGATACTTTAAAACGATGTTTACTTAATAACTTTTGCGAAAATGATCTAACGATGGTCGGTCATTACTAAAATAATTTATCTTACGAGAATGTGAAATAAAAGTTTTACGGATGAATAGTGAAAGTGAATAGTTAATGTGAATAGTAAATTCTCGAAAATGAAAAGTAACCTAAAAATGCGGGTGGTTACATAAACGGCAAACCTCATATTCTGAGAAAAATAATCTTGAACAAGACGGTTATGTGATATTTCACGTTTACATCTTTTTATATACTTCCTTTTCGACGATGCAGTGTCACGAAAATCAAAAGGCATCACAAAGTTGGCGACAGAAAGCATAAACGCTAGATGCATCTGACCCGTCTGAGACGACTCATCACTTGACGAAAATCTTCAAGAAATAAAGGATTCATCATTTTTTGATATAGAAGAGAATTTTTTATTTTAATGTATATGTTTTTGGTATGTTTTTTGAATGTGTAAGTTTATGTGTATATATAGGAGAATTGTTTTTTTCTTTTTGACCGTTGGAACAAACTAGCCGTTATACTCATTTATTTTTTTTTTTACTTTTCGAACGTCTGACATGCGGTTATGAAATGGAAGCAAAATTAGCGGTATCGCTAGGGAGGGCGATGCTTGTCGACTCCTCCTCCCTAAAGAAAGATGGCAAAGAAAGATAAACTACCCATTTTGGCTTTTTGATAACTCACTCATGTTATATACTAAACTTAAAGACACCTGAGTACAAGTTTAAGACAACATTGTGACAACTGAATAAGCAAATATAATTCAAAATAGTTGATCACGACAGACTAGAATCAATAATCATCTGGTTTCAGAGTATCTAAAAAATTTATCTCACTTAGAAATGCCGGTAAGTTGCTTTTGACCTCGCTTCTACACCATGCTTCTTGCTAAAGACTTTGGTCGTCTATCTTTTAGATGGTGTTGACCACAACTTAACATTCTTATCAACACCCACCGTAGCTAAAACAAAGACATGTTTGTCTTCTGTAAGAATATTAAAAACTTGTTTAGGTCGTCAAATAGTGGTTTGTGATATCAAGTAAAAGGTGGACGAATACTAACCAGCACGAATATGTACAAGTGCCAAAGTCATGCATGTGATATCACCTGAAAAAATATCAAGAATAGCAAGAGGTTAGCCAAAGAAAGTAAAAATGAAATATTCTTTTACTAGGGGTGAAGTCAACCCAACAACTCCACTGATAATAATGTCACCTGTCGTTAAGTTCCTATGGTTTACACACAATCGCACCTTTCGTCCTTCCCACAAAGAAAATACATTGGTCGTTTGTTATCTTGTTAATTTTTGCAAGTTTTGTCCTTTCATTTCACGACCGTGATAATAATAACATTGCCATCACGATCTCTTCCGGTCCTTTTCAAGCTGTTGCCATTCTGAATCACCTTCCAGACATTTATATCATTGTTTGTGATTCAGTATTCCATCTTCATAGCCCAGACCTCGTACTCATCCTTCTTCAAATAAGGAAATTTTGCATTGCTGTTTGAGACAGTAGTAATGATCTGAGGTTGAATATTTTGTTGTGGTTCAACAACTGAGTCATCAATTTCATCGCCAGATCCTGCCATTTTAAAGGTGTGGAGAGGAGTATGGTTGTGTGGTTTATAAGAATCTTAAAAATATTCTTCTTATGAGAGACTCTCAACAAGCTCTGATACCACTTGTTGGATCCCACTCTAGATAGATCTTTACTGCCTGTTAAGGGTGGTGAATAGCCTATGTAATCACAAGCTAAACACAAGAGAGACTCTTGCTTTGAAAAGCTAATGTCTACACGGAATATAGACACAACTAATAAGAAGAACATGACTAATAAAATTAAAAGATCCTTCTATTGATTTATATTAAAGAACAATGAGAATTGTGTTTTGTGTTTCGTTAAGTTACAATTCCATATGCCGTGGGTTATGTTTATAATGATGAAACCCTAATCGGCATTAACTAAAACGTGTGAGATTGATATGCATATCTCTTCTTAATTTAGCTCATGCATATCCTCAACTCTAACAAACTAAATCTTATCCTGGAATAACTATTTGACGATACCAGGACTAACTATGCTACCAGTAAGAACGACCAGTAGTAACTTTAAGAATAACCTTACCAGCATGAACTATATACCTGCCAGTAGGAACTACTACTCTACCAGTAGGAACTACATACTTTTAGTATTACAATTCTAACTAAGTATTACAAATATTCCTAACAATTTTGAACCGCTTGAAACATGCAATATATTCTTTGGCTTTGGCTAGGTATTGCATCATGCTTTCTTTGTATGTTGTTAACTCTCAATTGATTTGGCTTGCTGCCAAGTTTGAATCAACCCTTGCATCTATTGCTTGTATTTTAATTTCTCTAGCGATTCGTGATCCTGCCAGAAGTGCTTCGTATTCTGCTTCATTGTTAGTACTCTTGAAATTTAGACGGAGGGCATGGTGTGCTTTGGGCCTGAAAATTCTATGATTCTTTGGGTGAAAGGAAATCTCAATGCTTCTTTGCACGGTTTGGCTAGATCATCTTCGGGTTCTTTTTCAGCGGTGTTATTTTTAGGTTCTTTATCGACTTCTTCATCGAAGTCGATTTGGATTGGTTGGAGCGGACTTCCCCCCTTGCAGTTATGCTCTTTTATTAGTTATTTTAGCGAAGTCACTTGACCTAGGATCTATTCTTCCAAACTGAGGGGATTGTTGTTATCCCCAAGGCCTTTCCCACTTCCTTCGGTGTGATCGGATGGGGTTTCCAAGGTACGACCTATCATTTTTTAGCTCTGGGAGATTGAATAACCTGTCCCACGGATGGCGCCGATTGGTTGAAGTAAAATCTTGCAGCTTGCTCCAAAGAAGTGAAATAGTTCCTCTGGATGACTTGGTATCTGATGCTTCGGAAACATGTAAGAAAAAAACACGCGTTAGTCTCGCCCCGGGGTGTTATCCCAAGACCAAACTCCAGCGTGAGGATAAGTATGTGATGTCAGAGTTAAAATATATGAGTGAGAGTAAAAGAATAGTTACCCTGAGGTGAGAAAACCTCCTCTTTATATAGGTAGCCTTTTCTTGTCTGCATATTGTGATCACATGTGGGATAGCGACCTTTTCGGGCGGCAACTGCAATCTTTCTATGTAAGGGTCCTGGTGGATTCAGTTTTGCCCATTTGAGTACCATTCTTTACCTCTTTTATCAGGTGTTTGTCTTTGACCGGTTAGCCGTTATTTTGGCTTGATTTTCCCGAGACGATCTTGGCCTAGCCGAAGCTATTCGCCTTGGCCGAATTGACTCGGGTTGGGACGTACGGTGTACTTGTGATTGGTTCGGCGTGGGCCATTTGACCACATACGCCAACAATGGCCTTAATGGGGATCGTAGTAGCCAAGCTTATCTTCACATGGTAAGACTTTGACAGAGGTGGACGCCTTGATCTTTTTGGGTCATTGTCCCACGGGCAATAGTGGACTTTTGTGAAAGAGCATAAGATACAAGTGAGTAATCTTTAGCATATTTGTATGCAGTTACTAATTTGATGCAAATGAGCATAACGCTCTCAATTATAAAGTTCAGAAATAGCTAATTTGACATTCAAAAATCAAAAGCATCATACAATACAAGTGAAAAACGTTTAGTATATTTGTAAGCAGTTACTAAGTTTTATGCACAATCAAATTCATAACACTTATAAGTCAAAACTGCCATTTTTGAAAGAATTCAACCAGCTTATAACAGCATTCAATATAAGTGAGAAAATTTTAGCATATATTTCACTGTAAAATGCAGATGTAACCAACAATAGTTGCATATATAAGAGTAAAAGACATAAGCTGTACTGACAAAAGTAATCATATGTGCGTTCGAGTTGCACTCTGAAATGGTTTGTTAACAAAGGGGATCCACTGGCCTTTGGTCCCTAAGTCTATCCATTAGAGCGCGGTTTTGGTTATGGACTTTAGCTGGAACGAAATTCAGTGGGGCTATTGCCGGAGGCGGTGGTAACGCTTCAGGCGTCGGTTCTTTCATTTTTTTTTTACTTCTGTCATTAAAACCATACATAACCAATGTTAAGACAGTTTATAAGCAAATACTACTAATACAAGTACAGAAATCATTATCAAGTAATTTATAAAACATTAAAAAGAAAACATTTTTTTCAACTAAATAACACATACGTAACATATAACACATACATAATATCCTGTGCTGAAGTAAACCACAGTTGATACTCTTATTTACTTAGTTAACTGGTCATGAGTCTACAGTAGGCCAAGTTTGGTTACGAGCTCATGACTCTAGAAGCGTGTAGGCTGAGGGCGACTTCGTTGTATAGCGTTTTCCACGATCCTACAAGTTGACGGAATGAATCATTGTCTTAGTTTGTCTCTATTATGCACTTGCGTAGACATTTCCACGAGTCTTCCATGTTCTTTGGAGTGAACAAGTCTCCAACGATCGCGGAATTTACTTTTAACTTAGTACTTCACATATACAAAAACATTAGTTGGTAAATTTGTATTAGTATCAATGTTATCATCAATTAATCAAGGCTTGTATGTAATCAATGCAAAGAGTTGAAAATATTTTTTAAGGTTGTATTAAGTTTGAGATAAATGGTCGAATGAATACCAAGTCTCATTGCAGGTCACCCAACTGTATGGACTATTGAGGGCCACATAACACGTGAAGTAGTGTCTAATCATATGCTTAGTAACAATGGACTAATAATGTTAAAATAACCAAATCTGCTCTTAAACCAACCACAACACAATCAATTCACCCAGCCAACCACCCCTTGGTGAAATCTTTTATTAACTGAATAGACAAGAAGATGAGTCCACAAAGCGTGTGCTCACCAAACAAATACACAAGACAAAGATAATCCCCTTCATAAGGGTTCTATCTATCTCACTACAAATATATGAATACACCGGATCCTCACTACAACTCTCAATACAACCTAACAATCTATAAAACTGATCAAGATGATCAGAGTTAACCAAGATCAATAATACCGCACCACACTTGAGAGAAAAAGACTTCAACGTTTTTAGAGAGAGATAATATGTGAAAGATAGATCCAGCCAAGAGGAAGACCAGCTTATATACCAGTAAAATACATATCAACCCCTCAAGATATAAAACCTGCTACTAAAAGCCAAACATACAAACATTAGAACATTTTGGCATAACAAGCCCTTTGACTTAAAGTCAAACATGAGCTTGTATCCCAACTCATATATTTCAACACCCCATCTCAAGCTCATGGCTTGAACAAGTCTATCGAGACCCGACTTTATCACAAAACAACTTGTGTTGAGAAATACTCAACCCTTTAGTAAATATATCTGCAACATTGTTAGCAAGAGCAACTTTCAAAGTTTTAATAACCTCAAGATACTTTCTCTAACAAGATGTAAATCAATCTCAAAATGTTTGGTTTTTTCATGAAAACTGGATGAGCAGTTAATCTCAATAGCGTAACTGCTATCACAAAATAAACTTGCAGGTAACAAATCCTCTACACCCAAATCTTTAAAAAATTTTATAACCCAAATAAGCTCAAGTATTAGATGCAAGGCATCTATACTTATTCACAGAAGATCTAGAAATAGTGGCTTGTTTCTTACTTTTCCAAGAAATCAGATTATTGCAAAAATAGACACAAAAACCGTAAATGATTTCTAGAAACAGGACACTTAGCCCAATCTGCATATGAATAAGCATACAGATTAATACTTTTACCATACACAAACCTAATAATTGTGAGCCCTTTTAAGTATCTCAAAACTCTAAGTGCAACAGTAAAATGAGAGTTAAGAGGAGCATGCATATGCTGACTTAGACAATGAACTGCATAAGAAATGTCGTCTAGTAACGATAAGTATATAAGCTTTCCAACCAATTTTGATACTCACTATATTGACAAAAATTTATCATTTTCTCTCAACATGACTCAAAACCACATTCCTGCAGAAAGGAGTAGCAGCAGGCTTACAAGCCAATAACCCATATTCAAGTAACAAATCCAAACAGTACTTTCTTTGAGAAAGACAAAGCCCAGATTCACAATTTAGAACTTCAATTCCCAAAAAATATTTAAGTGGACCAAGATCTTTAATCATAAACTTTGAATTTAGAAACTTTTTAAACTTCTCAATCTCACTGACATTATTACCAGTGATGACAATATCATCCACATAAACCAATAATGCCAAGAAAACACCATCACAATCTTTAGTGTACAAAGAGTAATCATTAAGACTTTGTTTAAAACCATTTTCTATCAAAGCAGTGGTGAGTTTTTCATTCCACTGCCTAGGAGCTTGCTTTAAACCATACAAAGACTTATTCAATTTGCACACTCTAGTTTCATTTTTATCATAATAACCAGAGGCAATGCATATACACATCTTCATACAAATCTCCATATAAGAAAGCATTATTAACATCCAATTGAAATAAAGGCCAATTGTTAGAAACAGATAAAGCAATAAGACACCTAACAGTAACCATTTTGACAACTGGACTAAATGTTTCTTCATAATCAATACCTTCCATCTGATTATAACCCTTAGCAACAAGTCTAGCTTTATATCTATCAACTTCACCAGTAGATTTAAATTTGATTTTCCAAATCCACTTGCAACCAATAGCAAATCTACCATTAAGCAATTCACACAATTCATATGTATTATTCCTATGTAAAGCTTCCATTTCAGTAATTCAGCATCTTTCCACATAGGATTTTGAATAGCCTCAGAAAGAGATTTAGGCTCACAAGACTTATTTAGAGTAGTAGAGAAACACATATTAACTCTAGACAAATTTGAATAAGATACATATTTCTCAAGACCATACTTCACATTACTACCAACAACAAAATCATTAAATCTAACAGGTTGAGTTCTAGTCCTGCTAGACCTCCTAGTGCTTGGTGGTGCTTTCATTTGAATATTTTGATCCTCACCATTGAAAACATTTTGACTTATGCCCTCAGAGGTGATATTTTCATCTACTGGGTTGCTGTGGTTGCACCTTCTTCATTTACAGTGTTATTACTGTTATCTGAAGGTGCCATACCACTACCTTCCTCATTAGAAGGGCCCCCCTCTTCATCATAGGGACTTTCAAACCCATGGACATCAAAAAAATTTAAGTTGTCTACTCCATTATCATCAAAGTTTGGTTGAGATTTATTAAATTCAGTATTAGATTTACCAAAATCATTTGAAGGTTTATGAAAAACATTTGATAACTTCATTTTAAAAGGAAAGACAGTTTCATAAAAAGTAACATCTCTTGAATAAAAAACAGATTTACTATCCAAACCATACAACTTATAAGCCTTTTTCACACTTGAAAAACCAATTAAGACACATTTTCAGATTTAGAACCAAACTTATCATATGAATTTAAAACAGTAGAGTAGCACAGACATCCAAAGGATCTGATATGAGAGAGACTAGGATCCTTACCATACACTAAAAAATAAGGTGAAGCACCGCACAAGAGCAGGAGGGAAGCCCTGTTAATAAGATATACAGCAGGTTAAGACACATTCAGGCCACATATTCAAGGGAATCCCCTGAAACATAAGAATCCTAGCAACATTCAAAAGGTGTCTATGTTTCCTCTCAGCAATCCTATTTTGTTGAGGAGTATAAGCACAAGAAATTTGATGAATCATCCCTAATTCAGAAAAAAGAGTGGATAATTGATTATTTACAAATTCAGTTCCATTATCAGACCTTATGATCTTAACTTTTATTAAACTGTAAAACAAGTTTTATAAAATTTGTAATATGATCACAAACTTCAGTTTTGACTTCGAAGATAGACCCAAACAGCCCTACTAAAATCATCAACCAAAGTTAAGAAATACTTAAAACCTTCTTTACTAGTAACCTTATAAGGACCCCAAACATCACAGTGAATAAGATCCCCAACAGTTTTAGACTTATGTTCACTTAAAGGAAATGGTTTTCTAGTTTGTTTGGCCTTGTGACACACATCACAAGGAGTAAGATGATTCACCTTTTTAAAACCAATTTTATTTCCCAAAGTAGTCAAGACTTGATCAGCAGGATGACCAAGTCTTTGATGCCATAACTCATTAGAAACATGACAAACAAATACAGAATTACACATAGCAAGATTAGACTCACCACAATCAGTTTCATCAAACAAGTATAGACCGCAGAGACACTACCACCCCCACAATTTTGCCCAAAAATCCTGAATATAACATTTATGCTCATCAAAACCAACAAAGAACTTACTATCCTTAATCATCTTATTAACATATAACAGACTGACATTATACTCAGGAACAACAAGAACATCAAACAAAACCACACCAGAAGTGAGTCTAAGACTACCAATAGCAGTAATATTAGCAACAGTACTATTAGGGTGACCAACAGTTAACATGAGACTAGAAATATCAACAACATTAAACATATTTTTGGTAGAATCAGTCATATGCTGATTAGCACCATAATCAATAACCCATCCTAAGGTAACATGATATTTCTCAGAACTAGACTTAGCACAGAAAAACTTCTCAATATGCAGATTAAACATCACATTATTATTAAAGAAGGTGGGAGATATACCCGCCATACTTGCAACCATTAGCGAAGGTTTTTCATTAATGAGACTTAAAAGTTTCATCATTTGATCATTAGTGAAAGAACCAGTCATAGAACCAGAAGTAGATGGTTGAAACACATCTGCATTATTAGCATTAAACTTTTGACAATGCAGATTGTTTTGATGATTAGGATTCTTTTTAAAACCAGGTGGATAGCCATTCAACTCAAAACATCTATCAATAGTATGCCCAATCAAACCACAATGTTTGCAAACCAGATTAGGATTAGGTCCCCTATTACCAGTATTATTGTTACTATTAACATTTCTCCTAACAAAATTGTTATTAGAATTGGAATTGTTATTAGTCTTAGCAACAAAAGCAGCAGGTTGAGTCTTACTACTAGGACCAGAAATAGGGTGAAGACCTCTATGAGATTCCTCTCTAGATACAACATTAAAAGCTTCTTTGACATCAGGCAAAGGGTCCCTAGCAAGAATGTTACTCCTAATAGGTTGATACACATCATTTAAACCCATAAGAAACTGCATGAGTCTAACAAGTTGATTATGTTTCAAAATTCTCTCATGAGCAGCACAAGTACAAGCAGGCAACAAAGTTAAGGTATCAAATTCTCTCCAAAGAGAATTTAACTTGTGATAATAATCAGGCACAGATAAATCACCTTGCTTAAGAGAGTTAGTCTTATGAATCACATTAAAGATAACAGAACCATCAATTTTATCATAAGTTTCCTGTAATTCATCCCAAACTTCAGATGCAATTTCAGAGTAAACTTGACCTAAGTACAATTCAGAAGACAAAGACCCAAGAATCCAACCAAGAACTATAGCATTACATCTTTCCCAATCTGGAAAGAACAACACTAGTAACTGTGTTTAACACAGTACCATCAACAAATCCCATTTTATTTTTACCCTTCAAAGCAATTTTCATAGGTGGAGACCACATTTTGTAATTATCGATCCAAGAAGTTTAAAATGCACAATAGGAATATTAGAATTATCACTAGAATGCAAGTAGAGAGGATTACCAGCATCCAAAGAACTAATAAGAACTTCAGCCATAATAAACCAAGAAATAAAAGATAGCAACAAAACCGCAAAAACTAAAGACTACCAGAACAAGAACACCAATAAAACTACAACCAACTAAACTATCACCAAGAAAAACTACCAAGAACACTAAACTCACACCCAATTCTACTGAAACACCCAGTCTTACACCTATCTGTGGAAGAGCAGTTTCGTACCTCTCAAGGAGGCAGGTCAAGAAGTTACCCACAGAGTTTGCAGTGTAAAAACTAAATCACTCAGAGAATTAAGAGAAGAAAGATAAACCTTCCTTAAAAGACACGCAGTAAAAACCAGATACCAACCTTCTTGATTCAAGTCAAGAAAGTCAATAACCAACCAAGAACCCCAAGAACACCACCGAGGAATCACTAACCAAGATCCCCAATTTATCAATTAGGGTTTCAAAACCCAATCGACAAATTCAAGATCCACCACTAAAAACAAGATTAACACTACGGCCGTTAAGAAAACAACCTCACAAGAACCCAATTGCTCAAGAACCAAGAAACCCCCAAATTTGAGATCAAACCCTAGAAACCCTAATATCAAAAACCAACGGAGATCAAAGCCGTGGCTCGATACCATGTTAAAATAACCAAATCGCTCTTAAACCAATCACAACACAATCAATTCACCCACCCAACCACCCCTTGGTGAAATCTTTATTAACGAATAGACAAGAAGATGAATCCACAAAGCGTGTGCTCACCAAACAAATACACAAGACAAAGATAATCCCCTTCAGAAGGGTTCTATCTATCTCACTACAAATATATGAATACACCGGATCCTCACTACAACTCTCAATACAACCTAACAATCTATAAAACTGATCAAGATGATCAGAGTTAACCAAGATCAATAATACCAGACCACACTTGAGAGAAAGAGACTTCAACGTTTTTTAAAGAGAGATAATATGTGAAAGATAGATCCAGCCAAGAGGAAGACCAGCTATATACCCCAGCAGAAAATACATATCAACCCCTCAAGATATAAAACCTGCTACTAAAAGCCAAACATACAAACATTAGAACATTTTGGCATAACAAGCCCTTTGACTTAAAGTCAAACATGAGCTTGTATCCCAACTCATATATTTCAACAAATAACATGCACCATTTATAATAGAACGAGGTGAAGACGCCCGGCGCTTGCAGGGTGTTTTTCCGTGGATTTGTTTCGAAATGCGGTATGTGTTTAAACCTGCTGTACTTTGTAATTTTATGTATAAGCCACCTGTTTGACGTAGTGTCGAAAAAGAATGCAAACATTTTTTTGCTGAAAATGCTAAATATTTATGGCTTTATCGCAAAGCAAAAATTCAAAGGACAACTGAAAATTGCACAACCACATTCACATACATGATAATCACCGCTATTCGAATGGTTACATAAAGCATTTGAATATTGTTTTGACAAAAAAAAACGAAAAGCATACGATCCTGAATAACGGTAGGTACTGTATTTTAAACATACACACGTCGTAAATAAACAGTCTTGATGTCAAAAAACCTGAGAAGCCATGGTCTGCTTACTCAGTGCCTTCGCTTAGATGCCTGCTTGATTGAAACGTTGAAGCTGGAAAGTGGAGTCGTCACCATTGGCTACATCTGCAATCCAAAGCTTCGTACGACCTAGTTGAACATCATAAGCAGGCCATTAGTTACTGCCACCGCCTTGTCATTCTTGTCATCAGCTTGAGCTAATTTGCTATCTCATATCCGTATGTCCTGAGCCGGAAGTAAAGGTTCTTCATGGCTGAAGTAAATGAAAGGCGTGTAAGTTTGTGAAAAAGGTAGACCCTAGAATCAGTAAAAAATACATAACTGAATTAGCTGATGACGCTAACAATAAAGATGATTGTCACAGTATGAGGCAAGGTGCAAATGGTATCTTGCTCTAAATGGAAAAAAACATATGGATATTTATAATGCAAGACTTTTATTGCGATCTATTGTATCGATTCCCGTCGACCTAGTAAAAGAATCTGCCTCTGTTCGCGATGCTTATACCCGAATACGCGATGTTCAAAATAGTGAGACCCGTCTAATCGCCCCCTCGAATTCCTTTTGCTGCGTCGAGAGTCTTTGTGCAAAGGTCTGCAACAGACGCATTGCTAGACCATTGTCACAACGAAAGGAATGCGAGGGGAAGATGAGAACCGGACAACATCTTAAACATCCAATATCAATATTAGCAAATGAAAATTGCACCATTATGTCGAGTGGAAAGATTCCAATCGATGACACGACTATTTAGTTTCGTAAGATGTAACTTATTCCGATCGTGTACATATGGGCAATAGTTACAAATATGCAACTATACATGATTCTGAAAGATGGTGTCAAATTATCATAATATTAGAATTATAACGTACTCATAGAGGAAGACATACATAGTAGTTGTGTGCAATCAATGCAGCAAGAACACAAACCTTCTGCGCACGAATCATAACTTATGTGCATCAATTATAACTACTGCGCATACAACATTACACCTGAATATTGTTGCGTCAGTGAGTGGAGTCTTTCCACTCGGGAGTACATTGCAAGCGTTAGTCGCCAATGTTGAGACGTGATGTTTAAGATAGTAAGACCTGTCTACTCGCCCCATTGAATTCCTTTTGCTATTTCAACGGTTGTTGTGCAAAGGTCTGCACCAGACGTATTGCTACACCGTTGTGAGAACGAAAGGGTTTCGAGTGGTGAATTAGAATAGGGCAATATCTTAAAAATCTCGTACCAATATTAGCAAATAAAACTTGCAATATTCTACCAGGTGGAAAGATCCCAATCAGTGACACTACAATTCAGTTGGAAAAATAACACCATTTTAAAGGCTTAAATTATCAGCAAGTGCGCAAAGAAAACAAACCTTTTGGGCTTCAATTATAGCTTCTGTGCACACGATACCGCAAACTTGTTGTATAGATTTTGCATCCGCTTACGAAACCTGTTCAAAACTTTTGCATCAGCACGATCTAAAAACAAAATTTCGTAATTAGTTTCGCTACTAAAGAAGGCAAGATGCTACATAAACAGATTATAATATACCATCGTTTATTTTACCTTTTTTTAAAAAAAACCGTTATAATACCTAAATTGAACGATACCGTAAAATTTTCACATCAGCTATTAACAATACTAAGTAACGCTATTCCATTAAAATATAAAAAAATTAATATAATTGTTAGGTATATACCATTTCAGGTGAGAGCCACTCGCAAAGTCTATGTTTGCCAAGATATATATATTAGGAAATCGAGAAAACTCAAGGTAATACTATTCAGTCAAATTCGTAAAATCTGAATTGGATCTTAATACCTGTATCCGTAAAGATAGAAACCTCGTATGAAAAACGAAACCTTGTGGTGGACGCATTATGGAAATCACATTCTCAGTCAAATACCTGATGACGCTGAGGACCGTCAGCTGACATTTTAGTGTAGGCCCACAAAATGCACCTCTGCCACTCTATTTGTACCTTAAATAACAGTAAAGATGGTTGTGTCAGCAAGAGGTTGCTCGCAAGTGATATGTTGCTCTAAATGGAAAAAAATACGGATATTTATAATGCGATACTTTTATCATGATCCATTGTATAGAGCCACCTTTCACTGTTCGCGAAGTTTGCACCCACATAAGTTGTACTCTGTGAAGGATCCTTTTGTTCAATACTTGAATACCGTTGTGTCATCGAGTTGAATTTTCCCACTCGAAAGTATATCTCAATCGTCTGTCGATGATAACGACGCACACTGTTCAGGATAGTGACATCCGTCTAATCGCCCCCTCAAATTCCTTTTGCTGTGTCAAGAGCCTTTGTGCAAAGGTCTGCAGCAGACGTATTGCTAGACCACTGTCACAAAGAAAGTAATTCGAGTGGAAGATGAGAAGCGTTCAATATCCTAAATATCACTGTTTGTCTAGGTGCAATCCAGGTTTGTTGCTCGAATGGCATGCCAGATATAGGATGATCTATAAACTGCACAAATGATCCTAGATTTGACGTGCCATTCAATCAACAAAGCTGGATTGCAAGTAAACAGATGATCTGCGGCAGTCGTTAGTCGATGATGTAGACACGCGATGTTCAGGATAGTTAGACGCATGTAATCGCACCCTCGAATTCTTTTTGCTGTGGCAAGAGTCTTTGCGCAAAGGGATACAACACGCATATTGCTAGGCCATTGTCACATTGATGTTGAATTCGAGGGGAAGATGAGAAACGGCCAACATGTTGAACATTACGTATCAGACACGTGCGGTTCACGAAAGTGACATTCGTCTGATCACCCTTTCAAATTCCTTTTGCTATTTCAAAAGTCTTTGTGCAACAGTCTGCACCAGACG
This sequence comes from Chrysanthemum makinoi, assembly GCA_910596185.1. Taxonomy (NCBI): domain Eukaryota; kingdom Viridiplantae; phylum Streptophyta; class Magnoliopsida; order Asterales; family Asteraceae; genus Chrysanthemum; species Chrysanthemum makinoi. Next base: position 106,282,309 of record OU343218.1, on the reverse strand, counting down.
TATTGCTAGACCGTTGTGACAACGAAAGGAATTCGAAGGGAAGATCAGAACAGGCCAATATCCTAAACATCCCGTATCACTATTAGCAAATGAAGATCGCAATACTCCACCCGGTGGAAAAATTCCAATCGATGACACAACTTACCTGGATAAGATTCAACTCATGAGTGGTGAATAGATACAAACAATTTCAAACAACCGTTAGAGCAAAAAATGCAGCTACCCATGACTCTATAGTGGCATTCGAAACAGCATAATTTAACTATTAGAATTACGGTGTATTGATACAGACACAAATAGGTGGTAGTTGGTAGCTAACATGATTTGCTCAAGTACCATTTATATGCAACATTTGCAGGTCCTGATCTAGGAAACAGCAAAAGTAACACAAACTTAATAAACACGCACAAAAAAATAGTACATAGACGTACATGTATTTATCATTTAACCTATAGTTTCATTAACACGTCAAAACCAGCAGGAAAACAAAAATAATGGGAACGAATGAGGCTCAGATATATGTATACAATAGCGATACCAGGCAATCAAAATGGCTGCAACCACACGTTCAATTTGGCTACCCTGCCACGATGTCGGCCAAGGAAATGTATACGCGTTGGTGAGAATACTATCATCATCGCCATAGACGATTGAAGGTCGATCGTATTCAACCAAGAAAAAGCAATCCAGTACGCCAAGAGTGGATTCGTTTTCCTTGGCTGGATACTGACCGCAACATCAATTTGCCCAAGTCATACAGCTAAAAAGGCTCAGTACTGCAATTTTTGAAGTAGTACTCAAAACCCCTGGCTGCAACCTTGAGGTTGCCATGCCAAGACATAGGTTTTGATAAACAACAATTACGAAACAAAGAACCGTTTCACGCTTCATCATCAAGTAGCAGTAATCAAACGTCGTCAACAAACATTCCTACACAACAGTAGATACCTTCGCAATAAAAAAAAATTAACAAACAACCTAGAGTCAACATGCAGCAACTAACCAAGGTCAAAAGAAGACAACATGCAAGAAGAATCCGAACCTACCTACACAAATAACACAACCAAAGAAACAATGAGAAAACCTTCACCCAAAGTTAGCGAACGGTCAGACAGATAATGGCTTCAAAAGGCAAAAAAATTGTGCGAATACGGGTCATAATCAACAGCCCAACAAACAACCTCGAATGAACATGCAGGAACTATTCACAACCAAAAGAACATAAAATGCATGAAGAAATCCTTCTCGCCTACTCAAATAACGCAAAGAGATAAACAATGAGAAAACCTTCTTCTAAAGTAAACGAATAGCCATACATATAACGTCTTAAAAAGGGCCAAAACTGCAAAAACACGGGCCACAAGCAACAACACACGCTCTAGCCCAAAGCGCAGAATACCCCGCTTGCCAGTAACGAAATTAATGGTTTTTTAAGTAAGCCACATTTTGTTTCATATGTATAACGCTCAGGTCAGCAATTAATGAAGCGGTATCCAAAACCCCATGGCTGCAACCGTGAGGTTACCACGCCAAGATACGGGTTCTGGTAAACAACACTTACACAAACACCGAACGCTGACAGTGCTCTGGCCCAAAGCGCACAACACCGCTTGCCAGTAACAAAAATAATAGTTTTTTAAGTAACCGACGTTTTGTTTCATATGTATAAGGCTCAGGTCAGCAATTAATGAAGTGGTATTCAAAACCCCATGGTTGCAACCGTGAGGTTACCACGCCAAGATACGGGTTCTGGTAAACAGCACTTACACAAACACCGAATGCTGACAGCCCTCATCATCGCCTAAAGTGTAATCGAAACCCCATGATTGCAACAATGTACGAATACGGGTCATAAGCAACAGCCCACGGCTTGGCTCAAAACCCACCATACCCGTCTCGCCTCCTCAAATAAGCAACGCTTCTACTAACGAAGATAATAGTTTTTAAAGTTATCGAACGGTCAGACATATAACGGCTTCAAAAGGCAAAATAAATTGTGCGAATACGGGTCATAATCATCAGCCCAACAAACAACCTTAAATGAACATGCAGGAACTATTCACAACCAAAAGAACATAAAATGCATGAAGAAATCCGTCTCGCCTACTCAAATAACGCAAAGAGATAAACAATGAGAAAACCTTCTTCTAAAGTAAACGAATAGCCATACATATAACGTCTTAAAAAGGGCCAAAACTGCAGGAACACGGGCCACAAGCAACCGCACACGCTCTAGCCCAAAGCGCACAATACCCCGCTTGCCAGTAACGAAATTAATGGTTTTTTAAGTAAGCGACGTTTTGTTTCATATGTATAACGCTCGGGTCAACAATTAATGAAGCGGTATCCAAAACCCCAGGGCTGCAACCGTGAGGTTACCGCGCCAAGATACGGGTTCTGGTAAACAGCACTTACACAAACACCGAACGCTGACAGTGCTATAGCCTAAAGCGCACAACACCGCTTGCCAGTAACGAAAATAATAGTTTTTTAAGTAACCGACGTTTAGTTTCATATGTATAAGGCTCAGGTAAGCAATTAATGAAGTGGTATTCAAAACCCCATTGCTGCAACCGTGAGGTTACCACGCCAAGATACGGGTTCTGGTAAATAGCACTTACACAAACACCAAATGTTGACAGCCCTCATCATCGCCTAAAGTGTAATCGAAACCCCATGATTGCAACAATGTGCGAATACGGGTCATAAGCAACATCCCACGGCTTGGCTCAAAACCCACCATACCCCGCCTACAAAAAACCTCATGGAACCCACGATACCCCACCTAAAAAAAACCCCATGGCTGCAACCATGAGATTACCACGCCAACATTTGGGCTTCAGTAAAAATCACTTACACAACCACTAAACGCTGACAGCTCTCATCATCGGTTACAGTGTAATCAGAACCCCATGGCTGCAACCGTGTGGTCTCCACGCCAAGACACAGGTTATGTTACATGTAATCGAAAATATCACAACTGTTTGTAATGTAACTTTTTTCTCCACGCTAAAAAAACCGCTTCGCAATTGAATAAACCTATTTCAAAAATTCCTTTATACATATAAAACAGAACGTCGGTTGACAGGTCTCCCCATAAGGTAGAATCTTGCAAGAGACAGGTTTTGTTACATGTAACCCAACCACTTGGTACCGCGCCTTACTCCATCATATAAACTACAAAACCAAAAACCCACATAGGTTGCCACACCAAGACACGGGTTATGTTACATGCAACCCCACCAAACCCAAAACCAATAATCTTTTTTACTAAGTCACAAAAACAAACACTTGCTACCGCGCTTTACTCCATCATATAAGCTGCAAAACCAAAAACCCACATCACCAATCACAACTTACAACAACCCCAAATCACGGAACTTAGTAGAATCAAACACAAATTAAGCAACAATAAAAAAAAATGAATTTTAGCCCGTACCCTTTTTTTACGCGTGTACATGTATGAACCGGTGATGCTAACCGTTCGCCTAAGCTAACCGGAAAAAAAGCCCAATGCAACCGTGAGGTCGCCACGGCAGGACACGCGTTCTGTCACATGCAACCCTATCAAAACCAAAACCAATCATCTTTTTCGGTAAGTCACAAAAACAAACACTTGGTACCGTATAATCTACAAAACCAAAAACCCACATTACCAATCACAATTTACAACAACCCCAAATCATGGAACTCAGTAGAATCAAACAAAAATTAAGCAACAATAAAAAACCTAAATTTTAGTCACCTACCTACCAAATGGGTTTGATTAGTTGCCAATACGCGTATATAACAATCCCTTCAAGGCATTTCACAGATCCAGAACACCACTTGCAAGGCGGTGGACGCTAAAGACACGTACCCCTTTTTTATGCGTGTACGAAGTGGTGATGCTAACCGTGTACTTAAACTAACCGACTAAAAAGGCCAAAAGTATACAAGCCAACGGCCCGGCCCAAAGCCCACCAAACACTACTACAAAACTGGGCAAATGCTACGAAAATTTGTAACGGAAATTTTCCGTTGCAAATATGCAACGGGTTTGCAACATATTTTCAACGGATTAGCAATGACACGTAAAACCCGTTGCAAACCGTTGTAAAATCTAAAGTAATTTTTTATAGTTATTTTTATATTCCGTAAATCCAAGATTATTTGAAATTTGTAACGGATTTGCAACGGAGTATTTAAAAAATATATAAAAGAAACTATTATTGGCTTCCATTGCAAAGTCGTTGCAAAATTTTAAGCAATTGTTACGGATTTGCAACGGAATAACTATAATAATTTAATTTCAATTTATATTAAATAATCCGTTGGAAATCCATTGCAAAATCGTTTGGGATTTGAAACAAAATATTCAAAGTAAATATAAAAGAAAATGTTATTTGTTTCCATTGCAAGATAGTTGCAACTTTTTGTATAATTGCTACCATTTTGCAATGAAATATGATAATAATTTATTTGTTATTTATTTTTAATATTTCAGTTCAATCCGCTTAAATTTACAACATAATTGTTAATGATTTGCAACGTTAACCAATAAAATTTTGTTTTCAATATTTAGTTGGTATTTCCGTTGTAAAGTTTGAAATAATTGTTACGGTCATGTAAATATATAATATTATTATTTTCTATTTATGATTTCACTGAAAATTTCTTGATAATTTGCTATGGAATTGCAAACTAATTTGGAAAGTTTAATCATTTCAACTATTTAGTGTCAATCTTTAGCATTGTATTATGTTGTTGAGTTGTACTGGTTTCTTGTGTGTTGAAATGAGTTAGTATTATGTATTCGTTGGTTGTTAAGTTATATGTTGTAATAAGAAGTTATATTATAACTAGTGTATTGGGTTGTATTGAGCCCCAGACGGTTGAAAATGGGTTGTCCTATGTTGCTTAACATAATGTGATTCGTATTGGTTATACTTAGTATTTATTTGTTGAAATTGGTTGTATTTAAGGGTGAAAATGAGCCGCCGTTCGTAAAAACTCTAGATCGGATCAAAAGCTCGAACGATCGTAATTTTAGGCTCATTTAATAATCGAGCTCGAGCCCGAGCTCACAAAAGATCGAGTAGGCTCGTGAGTCTAAAAGAGCCCTAGAAATATATACGTATAAACGAGCTAAAAAGTAGTAAACGAGCTCGGGCCTTATGTAATTAACGAGCCGGGCTCCATTTGAACTTTATTTTCTTTAACACATCATAAAATTAGTCGAGCCCGATCCGAGTTCAAGCTTGTGAAAATTTTCACGAGCCGAGCTCAAGCTCAAAATATAAGGCTCTAAACGGCACGCCTTATATATATAAACGAGCCGAGCTCGAGCTCGGCCTCGGCTCGCTTCCACCAGAGTTGCATTGTTATTAATGTCTAATCACATAAATAAGGAAAATGCAGCTCGAGCTCTGCTTGCTTCCACCAGTAGTTGTATTGTTATTAATGTCTAATCACATAAATAAGGAAAATGGCAAGTGATTTGTGTTTTGAATACGTCATAGTGTGGTTCTTGTATTGATTATCATCATGTATGGAATCGTAACAAAGAATGTCATAGAAAATATGTTTTAATAAAAAGAGAAAATTAATACATTTGTTAGATGGCGAAAATCTTGAATATGATCACATCTATTCACGAAACCATCGATCGTTGATCATCCACATGGGGTTTATCCCAAATAATACAACCAACTAAATCGATTTTTAATCACGTTTTACATACCATACATAAGCATTCTCTTGTTTTTATGAATATTTAGGAACCTACACTTCACAAGTAGACGGTAAGGTTTTTATTTGTTCATATACTTGGCATGAATATTTTTTGATCTAACAAACTTAAACTATGACTATTAATGACTCAATATAAGAATCCCAATAACCCAACCGAATCAACTCGAACTAGATAACCAAACCTTATGGATTGGGTCATGCACCTTTTCCTAGTTAAAAACCCAATCCAGCGACTCAATAAACCCAATAACTTCGATCATAACACCCTTAACCGTGAATAGGGTGTTAATCGAGTTCGAGTTGGTTGGGTTTAAGTCAATTCGGTCGATCCTAAAATAACATACCCGATTCCAACCTTATTTGAATTGGTTAGTCGAGTTCGAGTCCACTCGAAGTCGTATATTCAGTGGGTCAACCTAAATATAAGTAAAATAGCTATAAAGTTGCTTATTTGTTTTTTTTAAATACATAATTTATAAGAAAACCATTATTCGGTCAACGAGGCGACCGAACGGAAGTTCGACAAATAATTTCAACCCAATACCCGATTCTATTTAGTACTCGAGTTGACCCGAATAACCCGACCGAAGTTCCCCTTATTTTGCCGCCTATCAATGCTTTCATTTTCCCGCCTATCAATGCTTTCATTTTCCCGCTTGCCTTAAGTCATTTAGCGCCCAAGTCCCATTTTCATTTCCCGCTTAGTTTTTGTCCGGATATTAGAATAGGTCTTTATCCAAACATGTGAATAATAGATCTGGATCTCAAATGAACACTTTCCATCCAACATTCCACCTCACCCCTCATCTTGCACAACCCTCTCGACGGTACCACGATTCTTGACCGCCACCACTAAACAACCACCGTAGCATCTTCTCCAACATGAAATAAAGAAACCACTTAACCTGTTGTTGGGTAAAAATTCTTATCTATTTGTTCCTATGTGTTTAATTTCATATATTTATGTAGACTTATGTTCGAATATAAGCAATCTTTGAATTTAAGCTATTCTAATTTGTGATGAAATATATATGCCTTATTTTGATTATGTACAACTGATTATATGGATGATTTTGATTTTGCTTCCAGTTATAGTTTTGAAGTATTCTGATTTATGGTTAATATAAGTTTCACCTACATGTATCGAAATTGACTATGCATAGATGATTTGGTTTTTTTGAACATAATTGATAATTTTGAGTATGTTTTTATATTAACATAAATTCAATGTGTTATGTTAAGTGTAAATGCTTAGTTGGAGTTTGTTTAAGCTTAAATAACCTTAATCTGAAGTATTTTTGTATATGGGTTTACTAGTGTATACCAAATTTGTTAAATTTAAAATGCTAGTTGCCTACTCTCATCCTGAGGTTGTCGAACACTTGTCGACTATGTCGGGTGAGATAGAGCTTAGAATAAAATGTCCTTGTAAAGGTTGCAAGAATAAGCCTTACAAATCGCGGGAAGTGGTTTCAAATCACTTGCGCAATAAAGGGTTCATGCCCTGCATATACATGGACGAGCATGGTGAAACTTCAATCATGACATTGAGGAAGATGAGGAGTTCGAAAACATACTTTTTGAGTAGTTATTATCTTGTAAAATCGCCTCGGCCGATATGGCGGCGCTAGCGGTTGGCGGTCCAACGCCACGATTTTTGGCATATCGGTCTAATTTGGCGCTTTGGTCAAAATCGTCAAAATCGGAGCTTGCGGTCAAAATCGCCTTACGGCGGTTTGGTCAACGCCGTCAACGACGGTCAACGTCGCGCCGGTCAACTTCAGATCTCGGGTTTTTCAAATTCACGGCAATTAACTTCTATTTTATTGATTTTGTTCTAATTTAAGCTAGTTTTTATAATTAATCTTGCTAATATTCATTTCTTTAATAAATTCCTTTGTAATTTAGGGTCACCGCCATGGCGCATTTCTAGGCGCCGCTATATGTACGGTGGCCATGGGTCAACCACACGAAATTGTTTATTTTACAACCTTGGTTATTATTTAGTATGTATTTATTAGTATCTATTATATATTACTAAATTAGCTAGTAATGTTTATATGATTATTTCTCTTGTTCTTATATTCTTTTTTCTTATTTTAAGGTGATTATCTGATTATGTGTCTTGTTCCTATATTAATTTTCTCTAATGAATTAGCTAGTAATGTTTTATATGATTATCAATTTTTTGTTGTAGATTATGTTGTCAAGTGTACGGAGACGTAGTGGTCCTAGACCTTCACACGGTGATATCAGTGGTGTTGGTGGTGTTGTACAAATGTTGGTGGATAATCACCACATTGATGATGATAATGATGAGGTGTAGGGTGGATGAACCAGGTAAATCAAAACAAAACAAGAAAAACAAAAACACTTCGTTGGTGGCCATCATACTTTGTTCTAGGAGCTTTAACACAACCAGGAAATACTTGGTAATATATTTTAAAATTGTCTTGTACTATATGATATATCAATATGTAATAATAAAAGTACCTTCAATGCAACATGTAGGAAATCAAACATGTGTGTCCTATAAGTTCCACTGAGTTCTTTACTCACACCCATGCTATGAAAAGGACAAAGCTGCTGGATCAACTGCCAACTGTGAGCATGTCTGGTGGCTCAAACAGGTCAGTCGGGGCAAACGGGTCAGTAGGAACAAATGGTTCAGCTTGTAAAAAGATGCAGGGAAACGGATCGGTAGGGGCAAACGGGTCAGTCGAGTCAAAAGCGTCAACGTCAACTAGGGTTGGAGAGTCGAATGAGGTAGAGAAAGCGGTTGAGCCGAGATGGGTTAATGACAAGTCACGTGATCATATGGTAAGTATCTAAACCTCTTTTTATTAGCCCTTTTAGTAGATAACTATTAAACTTTAAAACAATTAATTGTTATTTTGGGACTGTTTATAGGAAAAATCAAAAAGGTATGGTTGAGAGTCATGGGGAGAACGTTGAATCACACCCACATAATGAGGAACTATGGAACAAAGTCACTCCGCCAAATAGGGGAAATACATTTGGGGCATACAATGCATCGATCCCATATTTTTTTTAACCAAACACCTTCTACTCGTAATGCCAATACCTCACAGCCATATATGAGAAGGTTAGATTATTATTGTTCATTTTCATAGCTTATTATCGTTATAAAATACTATTGTGCCACAGTGGGTTAATGGGTCAAAATACCTTTTTTTTGAAGTTAACTGAAAAAAAGACCAATAAGCAAACTGGTATAACTGATTTAGTTATTTGAGTACTTTATTAGCAGGTGTTAGTTCATAATTTAATGTTGTGATTCCAGTTAGAAAATACCAAGTTGATATATATGAAGTAACTAATTGTTCTAGAATTTGAACATTGACTAAACTGAATTGAGTTGATAACACATGATGGTTTCATGGGACCTAGATAGCAGCACCTATGTAGAATCGCCTTTGAATACAAGTGGTGTAGTTACAAGATGTTTGGTATTGCTTGATATAAATTTTTTATTCGCTTTAAGACATGAACAAAATTCTACCTTTGAATAGCTATAACACATTTTTATTGCTAGATAGCAGCACCTATGTAGAATCACCATTGAATACAAGTGGTGTAGTTACAGGATGTTTGGTATTGCTTAATATGAACTTTTATTCTTTAAGACATGAACAAAATTCGATAACACACACAACTTACACGAACAAAACTCTATCTGGTATAATTAGCTTGTTTATTAATCCGTATTTAACAAAAAGTAAAAATCAAATCACCAGAAAAGTCTACATTACACAATTGAAAACAAATCTATTGTATCTATCTACTCTATTTGATATATTAACTCTTGCACATATAACATATTGTGCACTCTTGCGACTAGACACATTACCATCTGCTTTGAAAAGGTTTCTTAACCATAACATTGTTCCTTGTTTTAATTTATTTGAATCTTCAACATTATTAATGATAAGTTGTTGCTTTTTGTGGGAAACAATAGGTATTTATAAATTCAAATGAGTCTTAATTGGTTTAAATATTTTTTTAGGTTGAAGTGTTAGAAAAATCGTGAAGGACCCGAGCAAGCGAGAGAAAGACGAAGCAAGCTTTTTGATGAGGCTATAGTACAACAAAGAAAGCTTAGCGAAGAAAAACTTGAGACATTTAAGGACCTAAAATGAAGAAAGAAACAAATGAGAGGCTCGCGAGGGCGCTAAGTAACAATTGAAGGAGCAACCTCCTACTCTCCATTCCACATAAACATTTGTTGATTAAGGTACACCTGCCACATACACATTTTGTTTTGAAGTAGTACCGGATTTAATAAACTTTGTGGATTTGCACATTTTGTTAAGTGTTGCATCCGGTAGGATTTGGTTTGTTGCACTTTGTATAATTCACTTTTGGTTTAGAAATAGTAGTTTGGTAGGACTTGATACATTATGTAATATGATATTTGAACGCTGTCTAGTTATTTATTTGGATTTCAATTGTGCATTTGGATTTATTTAGATTTAGATATTTGTAGATTTGTTTTTGTAACGGAATCATTTTCGTGACACTCGTTGAAAACTCGTCACAATTTTACACCGCCAATTGTTATAATTCATACCGTTGCAAAATCCATTGCTACTTAATGCCATTGCAAATCTATTGCAAAGTTATACTGTTGCAATCTTGTAGCAAATTTATTCCGTTGTAAATCTCGCACCAAATATTATCCGTTGCAATATCCTTGAAATATCTACCGTAACAAAACCGTAGAAAAACTGTTGGAATGTGATCCGTTGCAAAAACGGTTGTAAATTTAGAACGGATTTTTCTTGGTTGGAAAACCGTTGCATTATTTTTAACCCCTAGAAACTGCTGCAATTCAAATTTCCATGGAGCATTAATGCTACGGTAGAATCCGTTGTAAATCCGGTGAACCATTCGGAACGGACAGAACCTAGCATTAAAGCCCACTTGTGTTGTAGTGAAACCCCGCTTCCACTAACGAAGATAATAGTTTTTTAAAGTCACCGACGCTCGGCCCAAAATCAGGAACACGTGCCAAAAGTAATGTAGCCTACGCCCCGCCCAAAGCCCACCAAACCCCGCTTCCACTAACGAAAATAATAATTTTATAAGTCACCGACGTTCTGTTTTATATGTGTAAGAGAATTGGGTAATTTATAGGCATATCGATCACTTCTTAGTATGCCAATTTTTCGTTCCTATTAAGAGAATTGAATGCTTATTTTGTAACTTAAATCTGATTGGTTATGGGAAATTCCACTGGCTACCGTCTCACAAGATAACACGTGATTATTGCAAAAAATCGCATACAAACATTGTTTGTTAATCTCTTTTGCTTGGTGTTATTTGACTAAATAAAAATGTGTTGAACATCTTGTTAGGTTCATTGACCGTAAAGAAAAAATGACCACAGAATATTTACAACCAATCTTCTTCAATCCAATTATAAGAATATGTTATGGTTTACATATTCAACTAAAGTACCATAGGATAATTAAAAAGTAACATCAAATACCCAATTAAGGATATATAATTAACTAAAGAATAATATGTTATGGTCTACATATCACATGTCGCAGACAAAAGAATGCACTTGTCGATGATATAGCGCGCGCCTCCTCTTTCGAAAACTTGGGCAGCTCTATCTCTTCCAAAGGCCTAGGGCCCCAAGGGACCTATATATAAATAAATAAATAATTGAGTGATGAAAAATAGAAGTGTTTTTAATGCAACCAACATAATGAATGAAAAGTATATACAAGTACTTACACCTCTGCTAGTTATGGTTTTAAAAGATTCACAAAAGCCCTGCAAAAGCCTTATAAAGGCGTAAGGCTTAGTAATGCCGCCACGATATGTCGTTATGCCGTCTTATGTCACGTCTTTTTGTAAACTCGATATATATGAAATATGATATAAATATATTAATATTTTCATATTTTGTACTTTATATCACGCCTTATAAACGCAAAAGCTTCGCCTTAGCCGCAAAAACGTGAGACTTGGTCATTCCGTCACGTCACGCCTCGCGCTATTTATAACCTTGCTGCTAGTCATCACATCGTGCATCCATAACGCAATACCCACATTCTCAACCCTCCGCTTGTTTTGTGCACTATATTTGGAAAACATGTATATATTCATATATAACAAATCCATCACCAAAGGTGTAGTGATTATGTTAGCTATTAAAAAAAAATTGGGTTTGCCTTAAACTTCAGAATTAAATCTAGTTTAAATGGTTCAACTTGGAAATTTTTATAGAAAAATTGAGAAGTACGTAACCAAAGAACACTACAATCTTTTGTAATTTGTCCCGAGAAAGAAAATAAACAATATTACGTGTTAATTTACCTCAAAAAGGACAGAAAATACACAAATATAAGTAAAATTCTTACTCTTTTACAATCTTTGTAAGCTTGTAGCTATCCACATACTTGACTTTCTTCTTGGTATTCAAAATATATGTCAAGTTTTCCTTTGGAAAAAATACAAACAGGTTCCAGTGATGCCTAATAATAATTGAAAATGTGAGCACAAAAATATAAATGATATAACAAAGAAGAGAGTAAACTATATGGTACCCTGAATAGTATGGGGCTAGATAAATCAAAACATCTTTGAGAGCAATCAGATTCCTCAAGTAATCTTGGACATTCCTTGGTTCGTTTATGCACATCCCCTCTTGAATCATACTTGGTGCCACACTAATGCATTGATCAAAACGCTTGGTGACAAGTTGTTTAAAGACCTAAAACAATGACAATATAGATAAAAGGTGTCATATAATGTGAAATCTGAATACTCGTTAGTTAAATAAAGTAACACTTAATGTACTTACATAGCAAACCATTCCACTATGCTAAGATCAAGCCAACCACGGCTAAACAATAACATAGGCTCTTCAGGATGAACTGCAAATGACAAAAAAATTGATTGTTGAGTATTGACCTTACACAAAAAAAATAACTGTGAAAAACACGTACATGAGTTACTACTTTAAATACAACTTAGAAAAGGTGTATGGTGTTAAATACAACTTAGTATAGCGTGCTTGACCCATTTTTTTCTTGCATATTCTCATGCAAAACACATATCTATGCAACTCCCATTAATGACTTGAATCCGTTTTTAGAAGTTGTTTGAGTGCTTTTTCTGTATGAAATATTAAAGCAAGATAAGTAACTTACACACCACTTTCCATAAAGTCTATCGAAATATTAAAGCAAGCCAACTAACTTACTTGGCTAAGTTTATACTCTCTGATTTCATTCATACCAACCTTTTTAACAACACAGTTTTTCTTGAATATTAAATAATGAAATGAAGTATATAATTTGACGAGGTATATATTGGCAATTAAGGGCCTGTTTGGTTGTGGTCTATTTGGTGGGTTTGAACTCAATAATGATTAAAACATTTGTTTGGTATAAATTGAGGTTGGGTTCAAAATCCTAATCTTAATCCTAAACCCATCTACAAACCAAACGGGCCTTAACTTATGAGTTATAATCAAAAGTTCAAAACATGGCGAACAACAACAATATCCTTACAAAATTTCAGCAGAAAATTTACTTTTTATTAAGGTGTAAGTATACATTACTCAATTTTACTGCTTAGGTGTTAGTTGGTTATTTAGCCAGTCTTGCAGTAGTTTATCAGCATTTTGGAACCTGTATGCACTTTAAGAAGTTGTGGTAGTAAAAAAAACTACACATCCTGTATCATGCTTGCTCTGTACGATTTTATGAGGTCCAACAAACTAACTTTTACCTTTTAAATTTATATGAATCTTTTGAGCATGATACAGTTACAGACTTTCAGTTACTAAACTATTGATTTGGAGTTGAGTTCAAGTGGGAAACCTATATGTTATAAGCAAAGTCGTAGAAAAACTACTCATTCATGCTGCATAAGTGGCTAAAATATGAGGCCCGTTATTTTTTATCTGCAATTTTTCAATGATTATTAGCTTTCATGCTTCACTACAGCTAAATTCTCTTAATCCTTCGAATCTAAAACTTATAAGCAAAGTCATAGACAGAATAGTCGTTATAATAACAACATAGACCAACCAGATAAGTTGTAGTCAAAAATTGTAGACAACTAGAGCTACTTAAGGAGTCGAGTAACATCCACCTAAGATGAAAATATGTAGACAACCGAACAATACAATTTTCATTAATAAAACAGAATTTACTAAACTATTATACCAAATCAGGGTGAACTTATATTTTGAACTAGGTTAACAACTACTAGACAGCTTAAAACACTAAGGAACTAACTAGCCTAGTAGTTACTTCATTCATTGCAACTTAGGAGCAACACTGTAAATGTAAATTTATAACGGTTGTAGTGAGAATTACCGGTTGCCAAAAGACGCCCATTAGCCGAGAAGCACATGTCCTTGATGGGCAAGGCAGTTTGGATGTCAATCTTGTATTATGAAAGTAATCTAACCCACGGAAAACAATCTTGTATTGGTTCATAAGGTGACTGATGAACATAACAAAAAGAGTTTGCGTTTGGTGCGTTGTGTTGTAAATGTGTCTGATATAAAGGGAGCTTTTTTACACAAAGGATATTACACAATGGATATTTGTGTTTGTTGAGGGGTGATCTTAGCCTTACATGTCACTGATCCGAGTGAAAAGAGTAATAGAGGGTCAAGATGATCCTATGTTGGATTTCATGTTCAACAACCTCATATTGTTTCATTAACTCTCCTCTCCAGCATCATCAGACAAAAAGTAAATAAAAAAAATGTGGTTTTTTGTTGTGTTGATGGAGGCCACACAAATAGGAATCCCTAAAAAGTAACACTGTATTTTTGTATAGAGAGAAGAAAAACAAAAAGCAGTTTGGAATTATATTGTGGTTGGTGGGTTCGGTTTAGTTTGCTTTTAATTGGTTTAGTTTGGTTTTAATTGTTGGTTTTGGTTTTACTGAATTAAGATTATAGTAGTAACATTTACTATAACACAGCATTCGTTTATTTTATATCTTTTTTATCTTTTGTAATCTAAATTTTCACCACAAAAGTCATATATGACACATACTACTGTGGTTTACCGTATCGTACTTGTGTCGCACCATAGCGCGGATTATACTGCTAGTGTTAATAAACAAGCTAAGGTTTTGTAATTTTATACAAATCAGAAGTTCTTTTATACAGGCCTTGGAAGTGTTGGGGGATTGTAATGTATTTGTTATCTAAATATTGCTTCTGTGATGGAATCATTTGAGTGCGTGGGTCTAATAAACCTGGATCATGTCTGCTGCAATTTTGTGAGTGTTTGGGACTAATGCATTTGGTTTTCTCTGCTGCAATTTTTATCTCCTACAAAGGTTTACTGAAGGAGAATTCCTCAGTGGTATATAAGTCATCAAGAAAATTAGTCCATTTCTTTGGCTTTATTATTCAAGTGCTCACTTAAGTGTTTCATTGGCTGCTTTATTTGGTGGGGCATTTGGTCTCATTTTAGTGTCTTGTGATAGAATGGTTTCTTTTGCTTTTGCTTGTAAGCTGGCTTTTGTTGTTGTTGTTTCTTTTTTGGGCTCACCCATTTTAACTAGTATCTTGTTAAGAAGGTGGGCGGCTATTTCTTTTGTATCTTGTTTTTGGTTTCTCTAATGCATGTTGCTTTTCTAAAAAAAATAAATAAAAAAAAATTGTTATCTAAATATAATGAACTTCTTTTAGTCTCTTGATGGACGGAATTCAAAAGGTTTCATGTGCTTTTAGAAAAGAAAAAATGGAAATCAATAGCTATGAAAGTTAAGTCAATGTATGAGTCTTGGTCCAATAGTGCATGTAGAAAATGAACTACGTTATAGTATATTGTGGGATGCGTACCTCCAGCAACAAGAAAGATGGAACCATAGCTTCTATGCAATGTTTTCAAACTCGGGTTGACCCGGCCGGTTCAACCAGTCGGACCGGTGCCCGGCCACAAAAACATGTCAAAAAACCCGGGTTAACCGCTTAAACCCGTCGGGTTTTGAGTGACCTGGGTCTTGAAACCCGGCCGGGTTTGATTTTTTTCAAAATGTTTTACAAAAACCGGGTCGACCTGAGTTGACCCGGCGGTCAAACCGGTGCCCGGTGACTCGACCGGATCGATTAAAACCCGGTTTTTAAAACATTGCTTCTATGAACTTATTGTGCTCATAGCAAAAGTATAGAATCTTCATTTAGTAAAAGCTATTGACAAGAAGTCTAACCTTTAAGAATTAGCAATATCCTGTAATCTATTTAGTTTTATTAGTAACTTATGTATCATTAATCTAATTATTAGATCAAATGCTGTTAATGGAAGAGAAGCAAAAGAATAATCATGCAATCAATGACATGAGGCTTTTACATGGTACAGCCAACCAGGATGATCGACATATATAATGGCAGGAACACTCTTTGTTACACAAATATATACAAAGATAAAGTATTGAGTAAACTACATTTTTTGTATCTTGTGGTTTGACCGTTAAATTGACCGATTATCAAAGTAACGGTCAACTACATGAGACCAAAAGTGGACTAAAAGTAAAACATCCGGCAAATCACAGAGACTAAAAAAGTAGTTAACTCTAAAATATTTATAGCCGCAAAAGAGTGCAGCTCATATGCAGCATGTAATACAATTGGGTTGGCTCTATACAAGATAAAATTTCCAAATTATAACATGTTTACACTGTGGAGAATCCGTGTGCACCACTTCAGGCTACCCTCTACTGACCCTCTAAAAGTTTGGTATGGTAAAATTTACATTTACAATTATGACAATTGTGTAACACACTTACATTAGTACGTATTGTGTAAATTTCTTAGTAGTTAACTTATACGAGTATAAAGTAGAACTTGGTCAGTAATTAGTCCCAATGTTTTGTATAATGAGTTGGGCAAATGGCCGAATGCTACAATATATGGGAAAGGCCTAATGCCATTTTAGGCATGTGTTGGGTTCGTTTAGCCAGTCCAATAGTCAGAAAGAAAAATCATGTTGAATACTGTCGCAAGTACTGAATTTCAGCAACTATAAGAGTTAGTTGAGCTCAAATCTGGTTCAAATCGTTTGTGTGTGAAGAGAGGTACTTGATATGTAAATTTTAATCTATTTTGAGTAGCAATTTTAAGTGAACTAGGAACTAAAACTCAATATTTGTTCAAAGGATTGCAATCAGTAGTTGCAGGCCGTCTCGTATATTTCGACGGTATAATTACAAACTTTAACGGTGCGGTAAGTAAATGAACTAAAATATGTTGTGTGACCTTCTGAATTTGACTTTTTCTAAAAATTTGTGATTTTAGTGTTTCTTAATTTATTTGTGGGCGAAGTTAAAATCATGTAAGGGTCAAAATCCAAAGATAAGGTTATTTTTTGAAGAGAGGAATAACCTCATTCTCTAATGCATGGTTGCATGGTATACGTAGGCCAAGAACCAAGAACAACCAAAATACTACTAAGGCGGGGTGTTATGGTGAAGATGATCACACTCGAAGGCCAATCGCAAATGGAGGTGGTTTGGTGAAATGCTTGACTTAACAAAAATTGTGGAAAAAGGGTTAAGGTCCTTTTTTTTTTTTTTTTTTTTAGTGTGTGGGGGCATATTATAAATATGTTTGTATAAAACAAGTTAAAATTTATGACAAACTATGGACACATACACTATGTCTTCCTTTTTAGTTATTGTCGTTTATCATCTTGCACTCGCATCACAGCATAGCGCGTACCATGCTAAAGAAGCTAAGGTTTCGTAATTTTATACAAATCAAAAGGTAAGACAATGTGAAGTTTTCTACACGTGCCCATCAAGTTTACATTGTTCCGTGATGCCTATGGTAGATGTGATTTTATTTCTTGAAGAAGGGGTAGCGAAGTTGGGTTCACCTTACCTCGAAGCTCAACAGCCAAATAATTCGACTTAACTTGTTTACCAAGCACCAGTTGTTCAACTCCCTTTTGGTAAAGCAAAACAAGTGTTTGACTCATTCAAAGTTGTTGCTCAAATTTTCTTTATCAAAATGATGCATAGTTACGTATCCTTTCTAATTTCTAAGAAGATAAAAAAAATAAATGTCGACTACAAATAGTAAAACGACTTATAGAGAAATAATATCCTTGATAATGTTTCTCTTTGTGTGAGTTGAAACATAGGTTGAGGTTAGTGGAATAGGTTTT
Organism: Chrysanthemum makinoi; assembly: GCA_910596185.1. Classification (NCBI taxonomy): domain Eukaryota; kingdom Viridiplantae; phylum Streptophyta; class Magnoliopsida; order Asterales; family Asteraceae; genus Chrysanthemum; species Chrysanthemum makinoi. Next base: position 106,264,400 of record OU343218.1, on the reverse strand, counting down.
AGCATTGGAGCAAAAGATTGAAAAATGACTTAATAGGCTTGTGCATATATTGTATTGGAGATGCTCTATCACATCTATTTTTAGTCCTTTACCAGTCCTGCATTACCATTTCAAGGTTTTAAAGCTTTGAATAAGAGGCCTAAGTGATGAAACAAATTGCAAAAAACCTTTAGGCAGAACATGGGTTGTTCGAAGTTTCTATTTACAAAGATGAATTCTGAAAAAGGATTCAATCAAGCAAACGTTAAAAAATATGCATGTACATTGTACAGCAAAACCAAACACAGTTGTAAAGAAAGATAAACTACCCATTTTGGCTTTTGATAACTCATTCATGTTATGTACTAAACTTAAAGACACCTGAGTACAAGTTTAAGACAACATTGTGACAACTGAATAAGCAAATATAATTCAAAAAAGATCACGACAGACTATAATCAATAATCATTTGGTTTCAGACTATCTAAACAAATTATCTCACTTAGAAATGCTGGTAAGCTGCTTTTGACCTCGCTTCTAGGCCATCCTTCTTGTTAAAGACTTTGGTCGTCTATCTTTTAGATGGTGTTGCCCACAACTTAACATCCTTATCAACACCCACCGTAGCTAAAACAAAGACCTGTTTGTCTCCTGCTCACTTAGAAATGCAGGTAAGCTGCTTTTGAC